>UESW01004140.1:1301608-1363094 GCA_900491605.1 Calamus simplicifolius
ATTTTAAGATATCTAAATGGAACTAAAAATGTAGGTTTATGGTATTCTAGAGACTCTACATTAAACCTAATTGCATATTCGGATTCTGATTATGCTGGATGTAAATTAGATAGAAAGAGCACAAGTGGTGCATGCCATTTCTTAGGAAGTAACTTAATCACATGGTTTAGCAAAAAGCAAAATTCAGTTGCATTATCAACTACTGAAGCTGAATATGTAGCAGCTGGAAGTTGCTGTGCGCAAATCCTATGGATTAAGCGACAACTTGAAGACTATGGTATCACACTTAATAAAACACCCATAAGATGTGATAACACTAGCGCAATCAACTTAACTAAAAATCCAATTCAACACTCAAGGACAAAACACATAGAAATTAGATATCATTTTATAAGGGAACATGTAGCTAATGATGAAATTTGTTTAGATTATGTAAACACTGAAGAACAATTAGCTGACATCTTTACAAAACCTTTAAGCGAAGAAAGATTTTGTTATCTTAGAGGAGAGTTAGGAATTTGTAACCCTTTTGAATAAATTTGAAACCTCTAAGGAAATATATCTAGAGTTCTTTCAAATTCTCAAAATCTTAAGGAAATTTTATCTAGAACTCATATCAATTTGATCTCTCAAAATCCATGATTTTTAATCATACTCAAAGATCAAATTCCGGACTTATTTCGGATTCTCTGAATCTTAATCTATTTTTTCTCTGAAATTGTCTAGGAGCCGACTCGAGAGTATCGGAGTCGACTCGAGTTCTGCTGAAACTCAGGAGTCGACCCCTTCTCTGAGCGAGTCGACTCGAGATCGTGTCCGTGCTCTGTGACTAGTCGGGAGCCGACTCCACACTTTGCGCGAGTCGACTCGACGTGGTCCCAGTCGATTATTTAGGGCACGAGTCGACCCGACGGACATTTCATTCGTTCCAAAATCTTCCAAACCCTCTCCAAAGCTTTCCCAAAACCCTCCAAACCTCAAATAACCTCTGATTAACCACTCCTTCAAGATGGCACCCAAAACCCGTGGAGCTAGCACTAGTGGCGCCGGTTTGAAGAGGAAAGGACCGTTCGACGACCCGTCCGCGAGCCGTCTACGGATTCATCCTCTACCCTTCTGCGAGTGATTCTCCTCCTCCAGCTCCTACTCTTCAGGTAGATCATCTTGCCAGTAGTTGTCACCACAGGAAGAAAGGTTGATTTTGAATTATTTGAGAATGAAGGCTTTATAATAGGTAGACAACTAATTGAGATGGGATTTGAGTATATGTTCATTGGACTGTCCCACCTACCCTGCTCTAGTTAAGGAGTTTTACAAGAATTTGACCAGAGGAGATGATGGCTTAGTGAGCAAAGTAGAGGCATTGGTCTGAACACTTCTATTCTATCTAGATTGTTGAATTTACCCTTGTCTGGACCATCCACCTTTGCCCCAGAAGATAGATCTCCAGCCCTCACTAGGCTATTGAACAGAAATTTTGAAGGATTTGAAGAAGTATTTGCTAGTCAATTGCCTTTGGAATTAAGATTACTTCACAACATCTGCAGCAGAATTTTGTTTCCCAAGACCGGCAGATTCGACTATGTATCTGAGAGAGATATTTTTGTTATGGATGCTGTTGTTTCTGGGAAGCCCATTAATCTACCTCGGATGATAATATGGTACATTGCAGATTGTGGTGGGAAAAAGAAATCTAGTTTGCCCTATGGCATGGTTTTAACTAAGTTATTTCAAAGCCAAGGGATTGTATTTGGTGATAGTGAGCCGAAAAAGGAACTAAGGCATACGGATTTTACTCTTTGGCCACTATACATCGAATGGGGTTTGTTAAGAGAAATGGAAATTGGGAGAGAAAGAATGTTACAGAGGACAGAGCTCTAGATGCTGAGGCCCCCAGACCTTCTATGAGACATTCATCACCTGAGCCTCCTCAGTGCTCGTCTGTTCCAGATTCTGTTCCAGCTCCTGCTCCTGATTCTACCCCTGCTCCTGCTATTGCTCCTGCTCAGTCTTCACTCTATCATCTGGTAGCTTTTCTGATGTACAGTTAGATCAACTTAGATCATTATTCAAATCTGAGATAAGTGCATGAAAATAGACTGAAAGAAGAATTTGATGAAAAGTTTATGAATTTAAAAGAAGCCTTATATTCACTCAGTGATCGGGTTGCATCGATTGAGTCTACTCTCAGTTCATCTACCAGCTCCTTAAGTGAAGACTTAAAGAATATCTTTGGAGAACTTAAGGATATCTGCGGTGACTCAGAGACCTACTCCCAATGCAACGCCGAGCTTCAGGATAAAATTACATCTGCTTGTACTTTTGTTGATAATAAGCTCAAAGATTATGTTAGACTTCAATGTGAAGGGATGAAGCAGATTGTTGATCACTTGAATAGAATTACTAGAAGAAATTTTTAAGTTTTCATGTAATCTCTTTTTGATGTAATCAAGTTTACTTTCAATGCAATGAGCAAGTTTACATTTTCATGTACTTTCATTTTGAAGTAATGAGAAAGTTTGATGCATTACTTTTGTCTATTTCAATTGTAAGTATCCTTGAATACTTTGAATGATTATCCTCAATTGATAAGTTAAAAAAAAATAAAGAATGTTATTGATATTGAACTTCCTAACCTTTTTGTTGATTACAAAAAAGGGGGAGAGTTTTTATTCAATCGTATATGCCTTCAATTCAATCAAAGTTTAATTTTGAAAGAGGGAGAGCATAAGGGGAAGAGATAAATTGAATTTCATAAAGAAAATGCTTAAGTTTCTGATTTTGAAAAATTTTGAATGATTTATAAAATTAAGGTTCATAGGGGGAGCTACCTCATTGAGGGGGAGCCTTTCCATGAACACAATAGTTGATTTTGGAATCACAAATTTTTTCAATTTTATAATGCATATACTCAATGTTTTTGTCATCATCAAAAAGGGGGAGATTGTTGAGAAATTATTGAAACATAATTGCCCCAACTTTATTGATTTTGATGATTTCCAAAAGCCATGAGTACCTTAAAGAATACAATGTGTTTATTTATCAAAAACCTTGAGCTTATTCAAATTGAAAGGAATGGACTATCAATGGTTATATTTAATGAGTTTTGAATCTATTAGAAAAAGGAGTTTCAAGCTCTATGCTTAAAAGATTTCAAAAAGAATTTTTACACATTATAATTCAAATCTGTGAATTCTTGAAACATGTCTTGAATCCATACTTAATGTCATATTTAATGTATTCAAGTCAAATTTATATTTTAAATTTATTAGGGACAAGTTTTAAAGTCTATCAGAACATTTTTCTGATTTTTGTATCGTTCCCGAGCCGACTCAAGGGTTTCCGAGTCGACTCCTGTTAGCCACAGAGTTTTTTGATTTTCTCGAGTCGACCCTTGGTTTTCAAGAGTCGACCCCTGACTCTGTGCGAGCCGACTCCTGTCTGTGCGAGCCGACTCCGCTCAAACAACAGAAACCATGTTTTTTGAGCACTTCTCGAGTCGACTCCCCATTTTCCTCGAGTCGACTCCCAACTTTCGCGAGCCGACACTTTAGTTTTCGCGAGTCGACCCTTCAATGCTTAAAATGTTTCTATTTTTAGTAATCGACTTCGAGCCGACTCCCACAAAGCTCGAGTCGACTCCGCGAAATCTGGGCGCGATTTTTAACGATGACACATCAGCCCCAACGGTAAGATTTTCAAATAACGGCTATTTTTCTTTGTCTCTAACGGATATATTTTTGCAGATTCTATAAATAGAGGAGCTCTTTTCAAATCAAAACAATCAAGAGAAAATCAAAAAGAGAGAAAAGAATATCTTTTGAAAAGAGGGAAAAACAGAGCATATTGGAAAAATCATCTAGCTCAAAGGAGAGTGATTCAAAAGGAGTGAAATCCAAGAGGAAGTGTCGTCTGCTCCTTCTCATCAATCCACAAGAATCAAAAGAAAATCCACAAGCATTTCAAAGTCAAATCGGAGGATTTTCAAAAGGAGAAAAAGCTTCATCTCAACTCCAAAGCCTTCAACGGTCAAGAATCTTGCTGAGGGTGATTCAACACTTCAAGAGGAGTTAAAGAGAAGAAGGAAGAAAGCCAAAGCCACTACCATCTGCAATACTATCAGGCTTTTCTAACTCTTTATTTTGTACTTCATTTGTATATTTGCTCAAGGGGAGCATTTCATTATCCAAACACTTTTATTCTAATTGTTTGCTGATTCAATCAGTGGATTGAATCAGTGGAGGTTGATATACCTCGTTGCAAGCCGGAGTGCTTGTGTTGGGTTAGTTGTGAGCCCGTGAAAAACAACGTGTAGGGTTTTGTGCTGGTAAGCCCGAGTTAAAACCAGCTGGGTTCGTTGTTCACCCGGAAAACAACAAGTTTGAGTTGTGAGCTTGGAAAACAACTCGGCTGTAATCTAGAGAGATTATAGTGTGGACCCAAGTGAATCTTGGGAGTGGACGTAGGTGTTGGTTGCACCGAACCACTATAAAATTATCTTGTGTTTGCCGTGCTATACTTTCTCTCTCTCTATCTCTCTTTATTAATTGCTTGTGCATTGCTTATTAGTTAATTTCACTCACTTGCACATCTTGAGCAAATCGTTTAAATCTTCTAAAAAGTCTTAAATTTTTAAGAACCCAATTCACCCCCCCCCCCCCTCTTGGGTTGCCATCTGGGCCAACAACTTGAAATTCGTTCCAGATTCATTTTAAATCAAATTTTTGACTTGAATACAATAAAATTGTCATTAGGAATCAATTCAAGAAATGTTTCAAAAACTCATTGATTATAATTTGAAGTATAAAATTTCTTTTTGAAAGCTTAAACATTGAGCTTGAAGTTACTTTCAAATTGGTTAAAGTTATACTTTAACATTCTCATTCATTGTTCTAAATAAATTCATTGCTCATGTAAATAAACTCATTACATCTTTTAATATACTCAAGGCTTTTTGGTAATCATCAAAATCAATAAGATTGGGGCAACAAATTCTCAACAATCTCCCCAACAATCTCCCCCTTTTTGATGATGACAAAAACATTGAGTTTATGCATGATTGATTAGAGAATTTATTTTGCTTTCATAGTTAGGCTTAGGCTCCCCCTGAATGAGGTAGCTCCCCCTATGAAACTCAAATAAAATCCCATTCATTCAATTATTTATCTCATTCATTCAATCATTTTAATATCATTTGATTAATCAATTTCTCCCATATGCATATACAGTTATAAAACTATAAAACTCTCCCCCTTTTTTGTTATCAACAAAAAGGTAGAGATGCATCAAACATCATTCATTCATTCATTCACGATATGATTTAACAAAATCTGAGATTCATTGATAAAATGAGAAGTACATTCAAACTGAGATTACATTGAGTATTCAAAATAGACTTTTCTTTACATCAATGTATCAAAATATAAAACATAGTATGAACTCATTACATTTAAAGACTAAGTATCTAATACATCAAAAGTGAGTCCTTACAATCCTAGTCAAATGATCTATATATTTTTCATTCCATCTATTTGTATCTTTACATACTCCTTCAGTCTTTCATCAACAAAAGTGCAAGCAGTCGATATTTTATCTTGGAGTTCAGTATTGCATTTTGCATATGTTTCACCATCTCCGCAGACGTCTTTAAGTTCTTCAAAGATGTTCTTTAGGTCTCCACTTAAAGACTCAGACGAATTGCTAAGGGTTGTTTCTATTTTGGTGAACCGATCATCCAAAGAGTAAAGAGTTTCCTTGAGATTCATAAACTTATTTTCAAACTCTAATTTTAACTTATCTAACTGATCATCAAGAAGACCTTTAAGCTGCCCTAACTGAAATTCTATGAAGCCAACAGATGAAGATGATGCATGATCAAACAACGGAGCAGGGGTAGGGGCAGGAGCAGGAATAGGAGAGCTCGGAGGTACAGGCGAAGAATGTCTGACTGACGGTGCCGGTGCCTCAGTGTCCATGGCTCTATCATCCATCAAACCTTTCCTTTCCCATCTGTCATTTCTCTTCACAAAACCCATTCTATGTATAGTGGCCAAACTGTAGAAATCGGTATGCCTTAAGTTCCTCATAGGCTCACTATCTGAAATGACTATCCCTTGGCTTTGAAATATTTTGGTAAGAATCATGCCATAGGGTAAACTGATTTTTTTCTTACCTCCACAGTCGGCTATATACCATAATATCATGCTAGAAAGGTTAATGGGTTTACCCGTCACAATTGCATCCATTACAAAAATATCTCTTTCTGACACATAGTCGAACCTCCCAATCTTGGGGAAAAGGATTCTACTACAGATGTTGTGGAGAAGTCTCAATTCTAAGGATAACTGATTAGCAAAAACTTTCTCAAAATCGATAATCTCCCTGTTAAGCAGTCTAGACAAGAAGGACTTCTATCTTTAGAAGAAAATGTAGATGTTCCCAACATAGGTAGATTCAATAATCTAGAAAGCAAATCCACTGTCACTGAAATTCTATTTCCTCTCACGATGCTTACAAGTCCATTGTCTCCTCTAGATAGATTCTTATAAAATTCCTTGACAAGGGCAGGGTATGTGGGACAATCTAAAGAGCAAATCTTTTCCCAACCCATTTCAATCAACTGCCTTCCCAAAAGAAATCCCTCAGCTTCAAACAATTCAAAATCTACTTTCCTTCCGGTAGTTATCACTCTATCGGCAAGTCTATCTACCTGTGATGGAGCCGTAGAGGGAGAAGCACTAGGAGTCGAAGAAGATGAGGTTGAGTCCAAGCTCGGTGAAGGCTCATGAACGGGACGCCTCACGGTCTTCCTCACCGCTCTCTTCCTCTTTACTCCGGCCGCACCAAGGTTAGATCCACGAGTTTTAGGGGCCATTGATCTATTGGAAGGGTTAATTAGGGATTTTTGAGGATTTGGAAGGTCTGGGAAAATTTTGGAGAGAGTATTTGGAGAGATTGAGATGTTAGAAATGAACGGCGAGTCGACTCTGCCCTAGATAAATTGACCTGGGACCACTCAAGTTGGCTCCCGCAAAGCGAGGGGTCGACTCCGGACAGTCACAGAAAACTATCCCGAAGTTGAGTCGACTCACGCAGAGAAGGGGTCGACTCAAGAGTTTCAGTAGAAACCTGGAGTCGACTCCGATACTCTCGAGTCGGCTCCGAAACCATTTCAGAGCAAAAACATAAAGTTTCAGCTGAAATGTGTCCGGATTGATCTTTGAGTTGATAAAAATCATGGATTTTGATCAATTAGATATGAATTCTAGATAAGATTTCCTTAAGATCAAGGATTTAAAGAATTCTAGATAAAATTTCCTTAGGGGTTTCAAATTCATTCTAAGGATCACAAATTCCTAACTCTCCTCTAAGATAACAAAATCTTTCTTCACTTAAAGGTTTTGTAAATATGTCAGCTAATTGTTCTTCAGTGTTACATAATCTAAACAAATTTCATCATTAGCTACATGTTCCCTTATAAAATGATATCTAATTTCTATGTGTTTTGTTCTTGAGTGTTGAATTGGATTTTTAGTTAGATTGATTGCGCTAGTGTTATCACATCTTATGGGTGTTTTATCAAGTGTGATACCATAGTCTTCAAGTTGTCGCTTAATCCATAGGATTTGCGCACAGCAACTTCCAGCTGCTACATATTCAGCTTCAGTAGTTGATAATGCAACTGAATTTTGCTTTTTGCTAAACCATGTGATTAAGTTACTTCCTAAGAATTGGCATGCACCACTTGTGCTTTTTCTATCTAATTTACATCCAGCATAATCAGAATCAGAATATGCAATTAGGTTTAATGTTGAGTCTCTAGAATACCATAAACCTACATTTTTTGTTCCATTTAAGTATCTTAAAATTCTTTTAACAGCTATTAAATGTGATTCTTTAGGTTCAGATTGAAATCTAGCACATAAGCAAACAGAAAACATTATGTCTGGTCTACTTGCTGTTAAATAAAGAAGGGATCCGATTATACCTCGATAATATTTTTGATCAACCTTCTTACCTTCTTCATCTTTGTCCAGCTTGCATGAAGGACTCATTGGTGTTCCGAGGGGTTTCATTGATTCCATACCAAACTTCTTTAGTATTTCTCTTGTGTATTTTGTTTGGTTGATAAAGATTCCCTCTTTGCTTTGTTTGATTTGGAGTCCAAGGAAGAAGTTGAGTTCTCCCATCATGCTCATTTCGAATTCTCCCTGCATCAACTTGCAAATTCTTGACAAGAAGATTGTTAGTAGCACCAAAAATAATCATCAACATATATTTGTACTACAAGTAAATCTTTACCTTTTCTTTTCAAAAACAAGTTTTATCAACATTTCCTCTTGTAAAATCATTTTCAATTAAGAATTTACTTAATCTATCATACCAAGCTCTAGGTGCTTGTTTCAAACCATATAAAGCTTTGTGCAATTTAAAAACGTGATTTGAAAATTCGTGATCTTCAAAACCTGGTGGTTGTTCTACATAACTTCTTCATTTATAAATCCATTTAAAAATGCACTTTTTACATCCATTTGAAATAAGTTAAAATTCATATGACATGCAAATGCAAGTAATAGCCTAATGGCTTCTAATCTAGCTACAGGTGCAAAGGTTTCATCAAAATCAATACCTTCTTCTTGATTATATCCTTTTGCAACTAATCTAGCTTTGTTTCTAATTACTATGCCATTTTCATCTAGTTTATTTCTAAAATCCATTTTGATCCTATTACTGAATGATTTTTAGGTCTTTCAACTAAAGTCCATACATTATTTCTAGTAAATTGATTTAATTCTTCTTGCATTGCTAACATCCAATTATTATCTTTTTCAGCTTCTTCAATAGTTTTAGGTTCAATTTGTGATACAAATGCAAGATGATTACTAATATTTCTCATAGATGATCTAGTTCTTATTCCTTGAGATGGATCACCTATAATCAATTCCTTAGGATGACTATAAGCATATCTCCAATCTCTTGGAAGATCTACATCATTATGATTATATTACATCATCGTCCTTATGTGAATCATCATCTTTAGCTCTTGTTCATGATCAGAAGATACTTCAATATTAAGTTTTTCAAGATCTTTTTCAATTATGTTTGTATCTTCCTCATCATCAATCTTTTCAGAACAGTTGCTAAAGATTCATCAAAAACTACATGAATGGATTCTTCAACAACTAAGGTTTTCTTGTTAAAGATTCTATATGCCTTACTAGTTGTTGAATAACCTAAGAATATTCCTTCATCAGATTTAGCATCAAATTTCCTAAGTTGTTTTTACCATTATTATGAATGAAACATTTACATCCAAATGCATGAAAGTATTTTATATTTGGGTTTTCTTTCATTCCATAATTCATAAGGTGTTTTCTTTAAAATGGTCTTATTAAGCTCTATTTAAGATGTAACATGCTGTGTTAATGCTTCCGCCCAAAAGTACTTTGGGAGTTTACTTTCACATAGCATGGTACGGGCCATGTCTTCTAGAGTCCTATTTTTTCTTTCAACTACACCATTTTGTTGTGGAGTCCTAGGGGCTGAAAAATTATGATTAATTCCATTTTCATTGCAAAAACTTTCAAATAAGTGATTTTCAAATTCAGTTCCATGATCACTTCTTAGAGACACTATGGTAGTGTTTTTCTCATTTGTGACTTTCTTGAAGAATTTCAGGAATATCGAGAAAGTCTCATCTTTGTGAGCTAAAAACATTACCCAAGTGAATCTAGAGTAATCATCTACAATCACTAGACCATATTTCTTTCCTCCTAGACTTGTGGTTCTAGTTGGTCCAAAAAGGTCCATGTGAAGTAGCTCTAATGGCCTAGAAGTTGAAACAACATTTTTAGATTTAAAAGAACTTCTAGTTTGTTTTCCAAATTGACATGCATCACATATTTTGTTATTTTCAAAATCTATTTAGGTAACCTTTAACTAAATCCATTTAATTAGTTTTGAAATAAGGTGTGTGCTTGCATGACCTAATCTACGATGCCACAACCAACCAATCTCATTATGTTAGCATTGTCAGCAATTAAGCAATGATTATTAGTAGATAATTTGTCTAAGTCAATCAAGTATACATTGCCATGTCTATAACCAGTAAAAACAATGCTATCATCAATGGAATTAGTTACAGTGCATATAGAAGATTAAATGAAACATTAAAACCTTTATCACATAATTGACTTATACTAATTAATTATGCTTTAAACCATCAACATAAAGTACATTATCAATAATGTAGATGGAGTTATGAATTTACCAAGGCCCAAGATTTGACCTTTACCATTGTCGCCAAACGTAACAACTCCACCTTTCTTTTCTTCAGGGTGATGAATTCATCTTTGTCACCCGTCATATGTCTTGAGCAGCCACTATCAAGATACCACTTTTTCTTTGATCTTTTGGCTACAAGACATTCCTGCAATATATCAAACTTTATGTTTAGGTACCCAAGCTTTCTTGGGTCCTTCATGGTTAGTAGCAACAAAAATTGTTCCTTTCGGAACCCATATTTTCTTCCTTTAACATTTAAGTTTTTATTAGGTTTTAGAATTTTACATTCAAAGATTTATGTCCTTTTTGATTACATTTAAAGCAGTAAATTACTTTGGCCAGCATACAAAAATATTTTTAGTGATTTTTGTTTTCTTAAAGTGTTATATCCTAATCCGGCTTTGTCAAAAACTGCTTTTTGACTATTTAATAACATGTTAATTTAGTTGAACTTAAGGTAAACTTATCAACTATGTTCTTATGTTTTTCAACCTCTTTCCTTAGTTTATCATTTTCATTGAATTTAATTCTTTTCTTTTAAAAATTTCATTTTCAGATTTAAGTTTCTTAACTTCATTATTAAGATTCCTTTTCTTTAATGAAAGTTAATTTTCATTTTTCAAAAACTTATACTTCTTTTTCAAAATTTAAAATCAATCACAAGTTCATTGAAAGCTCAAACATTTCATCAAATGCAAATTCATCGCAAGGGTTTCAGAACTTACCTCATCGTTGTCGTCGCCATGAAACATACATTTGGACTTCCTTTTGTTCTTCTTCTTCGGAAGAAGATTCCTTCTATCACTCCAAGTCGCCATATAAGCCTTTTTTTTTTTTGTAGGCTTTCTTCAAAGGACATTCATTCTAAAGTGCCCTGGTTTTTACACTCATAGCAAGTCAAGGGGTCTTTCTCTTTTTCTTTGTCCTTGTCCTTTTCTTATCCTTTTCTCCTTCCCACTTTGCTCCAAATTTCTTTTGTGGAAGGGTTTCTTTCTCTCATAAATCTTTTAAATTTTTGGCAAGAGAGCAGTTCTCATCATCATCATCATCATCACTGCTGCTCTCTTCTTCTTTTGCAGCTTTGAGGGCAATTTTCTTCTTTTTGTGTCCTCCTCAACATGCTGCTTCATTGTCAGCTCATGGGTCATTAAGGATCCTAGAAGCTCCTCTAAGGGTAAAGTGTTGAGGTCCTTTGCTTCTTGGATTGCAGTCATTTTTGCTTCCCATGATCTTGGTAGTGACCTAAGAATTTTGCGAACAAGTTCAGAGTTAGTATATGTCTTACCAAGACTTTTCAAACCATTTACAATATCAGTAAATCTAGTGAACATGCATGCAATGGTTTCAGATTGTTCCATGTAAACAATTCATATTTATGAACAAAATATTATTTTGATTCTTTTACTTGGTTTGGTACCCTCATGGGTAACCTCAACCTATCCCAAATCTCCTTTGCGGAATTACAAGTGAGATTCTATTGAATTCATTGCGTCTAAGGACAATATAAACATTCATGGCCTTAGCATTTAAGTTGTGCCATCTTCCTATCATTATCATTCCAATCCCTTTCGGGCTTAGGAACAATAGTGCCATCAATAACATGTGTGGGTGTACTAGGTCCATTAATTATAACACCCCATAATTCATAATCAGAAGCTTGAATGAATATCCTCATTCTAGCTTTCCAATAAGAATAGTTTGAACCATTAAACAGTGGAGGTCTATTCGTAGAATGACCTTCAGCAAATGACCAACTTGTGTTGCCATTTGGATCTTTAGCTCTTGATCGTGTGATCAAAATCTAATGAGCACTTGCTCTGATACCAATTGTTGGCCCAGATGACAACCCAAGAGGGGGGGGTGAATTGGGTTCTTAAAAAATTAAGCCTTTTAAATAGTTTGCTTAGTTGAGATGAAGTGAAGGCAATAGCAATGTAAATGCAAAAGTGAATAAAAGAGAGAGAAAGAGAATAAAGCACGGCAAACACAAAGATTTTATAGTGGTTCGGTGTATCCAACACCTACGTCCACTCCCAAGATTCACTTGGGTCCACACTATAATCTTCCTAGATTACAGCCGAGTTGTTTTACAAGCTCACAACTCAAACTTGTTGTTTTCCCGGGATCACAACGAACCCAGCTGGTTTTCAAGGGCTCACCAGCACAAAACCCTAACACAAGCTTTACCAAGCTTGTACCGAGGTAAGACTACCTCCACTAGTTCAATCCCCCAGATTGAACTAGACACAAAGAATAGAATATTATTTTTTAGTTACAAAGCTCCTTAATGAGCAGATAATCAAATATAAGAACAAAGTTTAGAAAAGCCTGATTTGCAGTTGGTTGGCTTTTGCTTTTCTTCTTTTCTTCTTTTTCAACTCCTTTGAAGTGTGAATCGGGCCTCAGCTCGGATTCTTCACAGAAGTACGTTGGAGTTGATTTGAAGCTTTTCCTCTTTTTTGAGTGTTAAAAATCCTTGAGATGCTCTTGAATAGCTCTTGGATTTTCTTCTGAAGCTTCCTTGGATTGTTGAGCTTGAGCACAGAAGGACTTCCTTTGATTTCACACTTTTTCTTTCACTCTATTTTGAATCATGGATTTTTTCAATGAAGCTCTGTTTTTTCTTTTTCTCTTCTTTTCTCTTGAAGTGAATTCTCTCTATTTGTGCCTCTTTGATTTGAAAATAGCTTCTCTATTTATAGATTCTGCAAAAATATAGCCGTTAGAAACAAAGAAAAATAGCCGTTATTAAAAATCTTACCGTTGGACGCTGAGTTGGCATTCGGAAAAATCTTGCCCAGATTTGCTGGAGTCGACTCCTGCTTTCTGCGAGTCGGCTCGAAGTCGTGATACCAAAAATAGAAATACTCAGAAAGTCAAAGGGTCGACTCATCAAAAATAAGGTGTCGACTCCTGACAGTCGGGGTCGACTCATGAAAAGTTGGGAGTCGACTCGCGAAATGCTCAGAAAAATACTCCTCTGGAGTCTGAGCGGAGTTGACTCACACAGTCATGGAGTCGGCTCGACAGAATCGGGGTCGACTCATGAAATCACAGGGGTCAACTCGAGACAGACAGACATTTCTGTATTCTGAGTGGAGTCGACTCTGAAACTCTAGAGTCGGCTCCGGAACGTATCAAAAATTAGAGAATTTTTTGATTGACTTGAAATTCGTTCCAGATTCATTTTAAATCAAAATTTTGACTTGAATACAATAAAATTGTCATTAGGAATCAATTCAAGAAATGTTCCAAAAACTCATTGATTATAATTTGAAGTATAAAATTTCTTTTTGAAAGCTTAAACATTGAGCTTGAAGTTACTTTCAAATTGGTTAAAGTTATACTTTAACATTCTCATTCATTGTTCTAAATAAATTCATTTCTCATGTAAATAAACTCATTACATCTTTTAATATACTCAAGGCTTTTTGGTAATCATCAAAATCAATAAGATTGGGGCAACAAATTCTCAACAATCTCCCCAACACTAATTCACCCCCCCCCCCCCTCTTGTGTTGCCATCTGGGCCAACAATATATATATCAGGCAATGTGAAAGTTACCTCAGGTCAGGGTGTACAAAAAATTGATAAAAGTAAGTAATAAGCAAAGATATCATTGTTCCTTACAAGCTGGTACCGAAATGCTAAGTTAGCCATCATAAACACAAGTGCTATAGATCTATGGATGAAATCTAAGAAAGCTTCTGATAGTTCTAACTACAAAATTTACTTTAGAAACTCAATACTTAGTGATACTGACTAGTTTCTTTCAACCTTAAGCCTAAATTTAATTTTGCAAAAGAGAATCTTAGTGACATGTGATTTTATTTTAATTACATTGCTAAGGAACTAGTAATGATTAAGTTGGGGGGTACAATAAGTTTATTCATTATCCTAATTTAACCATTAAAATAAATATTAAATACTTTAAATGTATTAAGAATTGATACTTTTTATGGATGTTTGCAAAAAAGAAAACTATAGATGAAAAAAGCTTGATTTTTAGAGTCCAACGATGCACACGCACTCAAATTAGGACTCTGTTTGCTCGAAAAGGAAGAAAGAGATGATTTTGCATGATCCCCAGTGTAAAATAAGGTAGGTGATGTTGAACAGATGGCTAAAGAATTTTCTCACGATATCTAAACGATCTTGAGCCGATTGACTCCAACTTTGACTAGGAGAAAGCCCTAAACAAGCTCTATAAAAGGAAGACCTCAGGAAGCAGTCAAGGGGAAGGAGCTTTCTCGAAAGTTCTTTTTTTTTTTCTTTTATTTAGATCATTGTATTTAGACTTGAGAGAGAAAAATTATGGAGAAAATGCTGACGGCAGCAATGCACAGCTAGATTCCTTCAACTTGGGATGATGAAGCATGTAACCAGGTTCTATCTTTCTTGTTGTTCTTAATTTTTATGTAATAAAATCATGCTCTTCTTATATATATATCTTTTGAGTTATTTTTCTGATCGAGGTTTTGATCTGGCATACACGGCCTATACCCTCTATCGACGTGACGTGATCTCAGGATACGGTATGTGCCTAAGAGAGATAGATCATAGTATGGTAGTTTAGACCTCTAATTTTATAAATAATTAGATAGTTTATTCTTTAAGTGAACGTATTATGATCTCCTGATACAACCCATGCCTAACAAGAGAAATTATTCTAATCCTAAATTTGCAAAAATTATTGTTATTGCAACATAAAGAAAAGAAGATAAAACCTATGTGCATGGTGGATTCAGATTCTTGGGTTGCTTCTCCTACTGCCTTAATTTTATTAATTAATTAGTTATTATCTTTTAATAACCACTATTCTAAATATAATCCTCTACAAATAATTTTTTTATTATTTCTTTTTATGAAATAATTGCCCTTGATCCCTGAGAATATGATCCCGATTCACCACTAACTATATTAGTGAGTAGGTTTTATTTTTGACTGCCAACGACAGCGATCATAGGCTGGCTGGTGTCTACTTCATATGTGGGAAGATGGATCACAAGATGACCATCTATCCCCTCTAGAAGGATCAACAACCCCCTCCAGATCAGGAAAGGAGCCAACAGCAGCAGCCTAATCTCAGGGAAAGGTCTTCACTCTTACACAAGAGGATGCTGCCGCCTTTACTCTATGGTAATAGGTATGCCTATTGATTAAGTATTTCTGTAGGATTATTATAGTCATATATGAGGTAATGCATTGATCATGAATGATAGATAGGAAAAACAATGTTAAACCTCATGACATCTAAAATAAGCTAAACTTTATGGCCATGTATGATTAAAGTAGGCAACACTTATGCTCAAACCTTAATAGATATGGGTGCCATACATTCATTTGTATCTGGAAAATATCTTTCCAAGAATACATATTTAACACCCATTCTCTAGAGCAAGAGTTGCCCATTGTATTCCCCATTGGAGATGTTATGAGGTAGGCTCAGTATGGAAATCTAGCCTAACTAACATGGAGGATTGGAGGTTGAAGGCTAATCTAATCGTCCTCTCATTGAAGTTCTTTGATGTTATCCTTGGGATGGACTGGTTAGCCTCCTATCACGCTTCAGTAGACCGTTTCAGAAATCTTCAAAATTCCTAGCCAATCTGAATTCAATTTTACTAGAAGTCAAGAACACCTGGCCTCAGTGTTTGTATCAGCACTTCAAGTTGTAAAGTATTTGAAGAAAGGTGGCCAAGGGTTTCTTATAGTGGTTAGGGACCTTCAGTAGGAAGAGGTCAAGTTGGAGGATATTTTAGTGGCTCGGGAGTTCCCTGATGTCTTTCTGGATGAATTGACTGAATTGCCTCCAGACCAAGAAGTCGAGTTCACCATTGATTTGGTCCCTATCACTAGATCTATATCCAAAGCCCATTACCGCATGGCCCCGATGAGCTAAAAGAGCTGAAGAGCTAGTTGCAAGAGCTCTTGGACCGAGGATTGATCAGACCTAGTGTCTTTCCTTGGGATGCTCTAGTATTATTTGTCAAAAAGAAAGATGACAGTCTTCGGCTTTGCATTGATTACCGAGAAATCAATAAGATAACAGTGCGAAACAAGTATCCTTTGCTAAGAATTGATGGCTTGTTTGATCAGCTCCAAGGAGCCCAAGTGTTCTCAAAGATTGATATTCAGTCAGGATACCACCAGCTCAAGATCAAGGCTGGGGTGTGCCTAAAACAGCATTCAAAACTAGGTATGGCCACTATGAGTTTTGGTAATATCGTTTGGGTTGACTAATACCTCAGCAGCATTGATGGACTTGATGAACAGAATCTTTAAACCGTACTTGGATCAATATATAGTAGTCTTCATTGATGACATCCTGGTGTATTCTAAAAGCTAGGAGGAGCATGTGAACCACCTAAAGATTGTTCCGCAGACTCTTTGGGAGAAGAAGCTTTATGCCAAGCTGCAGAAGTGTGACTTTTGTTGAGCCAAGTATCTTTCTTGAGTCATATAATATCTAAAGATGCATATCTGTGGACCCGAAGAAGATTAAGATAGTTGTAAACTAGAGTCAGCATTCCAATGTGTCCGAAATCAGAAGCTTTTTGGGCTAGTTAGATATTATCGTAGATTTATGGAGGGCTTTTCTCGCACTACTCTACTCTTGACTTGCTTGACTCAAAAGCGAGTGAAGTTTGATTAGATTGAGAAGTGTGAAAGTTTTCAAGAACTAAAGCAATGCCTAGTGTCAACCCCTGTTGACCCTACATTGATTTTGATGTTTACAAAACAATTAAGCAAATGGTTAATTCTATTTATCAAGCTTGTTGCAGAGAAGTTCAGATGCTCTACAAGTAAATATCTTCATGCACAATTTTATGTGAATATATATTCATTTTATCTTGCCACTTGTTTGCTATCAAATTCTTTGCTATCAAATTCACTATGGACATTCTATTTTATCGTGGGAGCTAGCTTGCTCTTCCTGTTAGCTAGCTGGCACGTCAAATAGCTAACTACAATTGATTCTCAGTGCCTGGCCGAGCCTTGTCTCTTTTAAGCTAGCTGGCTAGCTAGCTTGCTCCTTAATTAGCTAGCTAAAATTCCTTGTTAGCTAGCTTGGCCTCTTTGTGAGTTAGCTGGATTTCATTTTAGTTAACTATGGATTTGAACGCCTCTATGCTAGCTGATTGCTTTGGGTATCAGTTAGCTAATTAGCTAACTTAACTTCCCTGTTAGCTAGCTGGTTTGCCTTTTAGTTAACTATCAATCCCTGTTACCATGTCTTGGCCAAATGCCTATCCTTTTTAGCTGACTGGTGAGCTAGCTGATGCTTCTCTTAGCTAGCTAGCATCTCATGTTAGTTGACTGCTTTGTTTTGGAGCTAACTAGTTTCTTTCTTAGCTAACTATCATTTTTCATAGGGAATCCAAGCTGAGGGGATATGTTTTTTAGTTAGCTGGAGAGCTAATTTCCACTCCTCCAAGCCGTTTGAATTTATTTCTTAGTTAGCTGGAAAGTTAGCTAACTTTTGGTTTAGTTAACTGGAAAGGTAGCTCCTCTCTGGGCGTATGGCTGCCTTTTTCATTAGTTAGCTGATGAGCTAACTCTTCTGGACGGATGCTTTATAGCCTTTTGAGTTTAGTTAGCTGGGAAGCTAACTACCAGTTGCTTAGTTAGCTGAATAGCTAACTCATCATTCTCTGATAGTATTGTTTCTCCTACAGACTGAGCGCCATTCAATTTCAGTTAGCTGGGGAGCTAACTACCGTTTCAAAGGATCTTTCCCTGAACTGTGATTGCTTATCAGTTAACTAGAGAGCTAACTATCTGTTGGCTTAGTTAGCTAAGTAGCTAGCTGATGAGACTTGACTTTTTCTCCTGAGCCGCATGGATTGCTTGTTAGTTAGCTGGGAAGCTAACTAATCGTTGCTTTAGCTAGCCAAGGAGCTAGCTCCTCCTCTCTTGAGCCTTTTTTTTATGGCATGTGATCTCTTGGAAGCTAGCTTATGAGCTAGCTGAGGACTCCTCCTCCTTTGATGGCCGATTGTCTTCAACTCTCTCAGCTGCCTGGAATTAATTCCAGTTAGCTGCCTTTCTGGCCATTTTGGGCGTGCTCCTCTCTCTCTCTACTTTATTTTAATTGCTATTTCAGCTATACTAACTTTTGATTTTTGAATTATGACAGAGTTATTCCTACCTCAAATGGATTCATGCATTCAATGCTTAAGGGAAATAATCTCAACGGTTATCTTTTTTCTCATTTTTATTTCTATTTGTTTCAATTGTATCTAACGGATCTTTTTGCTATTGGATTGTTATATATAGCTGAGACTAGAAGCAAAACATGATGAAATGTTGAAAAAGAGAAATACAAGAGAGATATCCAAGAAAGAAAGCTTTTATTGCATATTTTCAGGGTGGTTGAAAGCTAGTTGCTGTGCATTGAAGATCATTCATTGCTAAAAAGTCGTCCAGATCCTTTAAAGCCTTCAAGCAAATCAAGAGTCAAGCCACCTCGACATTGTTCATTTATTGCTAAGGATTTGCTACAAATTTGTAAAGTATTCTCTGAATATTTGCTCATTATAGGAGCTACTTGATATCAGTTACTTTAAATCTTTTGTAAAAGGGTTAGTGTTAACCCTTTGGTTCTTGTTGGCCTCCTTGTGCCGTTAAACAAGAGGACTAGCCTGGTAAGGCTAGGGGTTGGCTTTCTTGTGCCGTTAAAAAAGAGGACTAGCCAGGGAAGGCTAGGGGTTTTGGCTGTGTAGTACCCGGTTCAAACGAACCAGGTTTGATCCAGATGAACCAGGCTTGGTTCAGATGAACCAAGCTCCTATCTATTGGGTTCCCCAGGCTGATGCTTCGCTCCAGGTGAAGCGTTTAGTCTTCCGGGAAACCTCCGATCCGATGCGCTGCTCAGGTGATTAAATAGGGAGGATGAGGACTCCTTCCTTCACGCTGGCGCACTTCATCCATCAGGTAATTCCCTGGTCCAGAGAGAGAGACAGCATGAGAGAGAGACAGCGAGGGAGACAGAGAAGATGGTATCCGGCCGATCCCCTTAGTTCAGGCCCGGCGGCATGCTCACTGCCTCGCCGGGCCTGAGCCTTGGCCGGCGACCCCGCCGGTGCCGGGGGAGGCATCCAGCGGGGTGGTGGTGGAGAGAGAGAAGAGAGAGAAGGCCAATTAGCCCTTCTCTCGCACGGTGGCGGAAGCCGAACCGGCAGAACCGGCTTCCGCCGGTTGGTTCGGGCCCGGCGGCGTGCTCGCCGCCTCGCCGGGCCCGAGCTTTGGCCTGTCGCCTCCACCGGCACTGGGCGTGCATCCGATGGAGGTCCGGCCGGCCAAGGTGGCCGGCCGTGCCACCGGCACAGCATCATGCCACACGGATGAGAGGGAGAAGATGAGAGAAATTGAGGGAGAGAGAGGGAGTTTGGCGGTCGGCCACGGCGGCGGCCGTCTCTGGCCCGGCCACCGGTGGCCGGGCCGCCCTCAATTTGGCCGGCGGCGGCCCTAGCCGCCAGCTAAGTTCCCGTCCCCTGTTCGGTGAAACAGGGGATCGGGTGGGCTGTGATGAATCGGGCCAGCTGGGCCGACCGGTTCAGGGCCTTTTGGGCCGTGCAGTATTAAAATTTTGGGCTAGTTTTTGGGCCCTGTAACGGGCCGGGATTAGCAAAATATTTATATGGCTAGAATCTTGGTGAATTCTAGTTTCATGGGGTATTTTTACTTCCCCATTTGGGTATGTATAGTGGGAGATATTCGAGCCCAAAGTAGGGCCCGTGAACTAGTCTGGGTAGAAATTCTAAGGGTTATTTTAATATTCGTATTCTAATAAATTAATTGTATAAATGATCCTATAGGTGCTCAGACATCTGACTAGCTGATTTATATCTGTTGGATTACGTACTGAGATAAGTAAGCCAGTTATCAGTATTTAATAAATTATTCATTATATGAATGTTTAAATTATGAATTATATTGTGACATGAAGAATTGTTATTGGCTAAATTGTAAGTAGATGAATATTATGAACACATGGTTGTTATGTGCTATGATGCTATGCATGAGAGATGCAGTTATTATGACATTGATATGATATATTACATGCAATTGTTCAGTAGGTATAATCCACTGTTTATGCAATATAGAGATGTTATTGATATGTTTGTGCATGATGTGAGATACTGTTATGTGTCACCGCGGTTCTCCTTTATCATATCATACCACACACACGTCTAGAGGATGTGTTCTGCTTGTTTATGCTACCTACACGTCTAGAGGACGTGTTCTGCTTGTTTATGCCATCTACACGTCTAGAGGACGTGTTCTGCTTGTTTATGCCATTCACACGTCTTGAGGATGTGTTCTGCTTGGGTTCGATATGGCACCACGCATCTAGAGGATGTGTTCTGAGTTACTATGAGGTGGCATCACGCATCTAGAGGATGTGTTTTGCTTGGTTCGAGGTGGCATCACATATAGAGTATGTGTTCTGGTGGATTATGATATGGCGTGACCCTAGTATCTGGACCCTTTCAGTAGGAGGATGCTTGTTGGTACACTATTGAGATATTGCAGGGCCGTGGGTCACATTTATAGTTACCATTGAGAGTATAAACAGTGGGTTTACTTACATTACATGTTTGAGTATTTGTGGAATGTGTAAGCATGCAAATCATTTATGTATTTATTGATTGTTATGCTATGATTTGACTGTATAACATGGCTTACTTATTGAGTGTAAGCTCATAAAAATCTTACAATGTTTTTGTCAGAGCCATGAGATTGAAGATGGATGGTTGGGGTGATGGATCTTCTATTAAATAAATCAAGACCCATTATTTTGTTGTAACCCTAGTATTGCTTATGTGTAGGGCTTGATGCCCAAACTTTATTATTGTGGTGTGTAAGGGTTTGTAACCCAAAACTTTTAGTATTCAGTGATGATTTGGCTTGATTATATATATAATAATGTTAAGTGTGAAAATTTTGTGATGCCTTGCGTGCCCGGCACGCGGTGGGTTGTCACCCTAGCCCGATATTTGGGTCTGGGGCGTGATAGCTTTAGTAGTATCAGAGCATATGTTATGACCCTAGGGACACGGATATATTGACATGATAACACGTAGAGAACTTATGACCCTAGGGACACGGACATATTGACATGATAACACATAGAGAACATATTTTGATGACATTATACTTAGGAAAACCTGACACTTTAAGCTTAGGATGATATGGAGACAATTATGACTTTCAAGGAATTTCATGAATTATGCTTTGGAAGCTTGAAATTTAAAGTTTATCAAGATATTAATTGAATTACAAATTTGATAGGGATTAAGAATGAACCATCGCAAGCCAATGATATTATGTGGGCTCCCTGGCTGGTAGCCTTGATCAGTGGGGAGGTCAAGGGGCTTCTAGAGGTTTTAGCTCCATTAAACTTGTTGGAAATGATTCGTAGTAGTTTCAGACCTTTAAATAATATGGGAGATGAAATTTTAATTGGATATGCAATAAAAGATAGATGAATATATGGAATAAACATAATAGTGGAAAATTGCAATTGATGACTAACATGACTAAGATATCATCATTGTGTTCATATTGCAATTGAGTTGATATATGGATTTGGAGTTAGTAAATCTAAATTTGAATGTGGATGTATATAATGAATTTTTTATTTGTAGAACTTGCATTGTTGATATTGTAAGATAAGATTATGAGCTAATCTGCCGATTATAGAGATGATTAATATTGATGATATTTGGGTAATGAAATAGTTAATTACATATTTTTGATCAATCATAATTGAGTACTTTCTGAATTTGAGTCTGGATGGATAAGTATATATATAGTGAATTTTACTAAGAGAACTTTTATTATGGATATTGCATGTTCAAAATTGATTGTTAATTTGCTAGATATGGAGATGGTTGATATTGATGCTAATGAAATAGTTGACTGCATATTATATCTTGATGGACCATTTAGGAAGAATATAAAATTTTAAATTCTGAGACAATTACTGTTCAAGTTTTTGAGAGCAGTAGACTCTATTAATCCTTAGAACTGATTTTGGCTATAAATGATCAAATATTTTGATGCTAGACAGTGAAAGATTTTAGCAGTAATAAGAATAAGATAAATTTCACTGATAAAAATTTCATGGGGATTTCATTTTTATAAATTTCTAAATCAAGATATCTATTCATATATTATTGTGCATACTTATTGTACCTTTCTTCATAGTTCCTAAGTAGATATCTTTCTCCAAGATGGATAAATTATCAATTAGCCATAAGTGGCATAATTATTGTTAAAAAAATAGGAGGAAGATGATTTTATTTTGATTATTATCAGTTATGGATTATGGTTAAGGTTACATCTATTATCACTTTCAAGTCATAGAGAGATTACTATAATTTCCAATTATGTCTTTCGGATGGTAAGTGCATTTTTCAATCTTTATTGACCTTATAAGTCTTGTATCCATCTGAGCTAGATTAGTGAAGTCACTTTGAGATATTTGAAGGGTTTAAATTAGTTGGTCATGTTGTGGCATGAGACATTACATAATCTATAGATGACTTTGATAATTATTGGTAACGAAATAATCAATTCAAGAATTTGAATCATTTAAATTACATTAATTATTGAGGATATACTGACCTATTCAAGAGAAATTGATTGGTTGTGGTGGTAATTACTGATAAATATGAAGGAGATAAAATAATTATACTGATGATTAATGATGGCACTATTATTCAAAGAAATTAAATTGTTGATTATGATAATTATGAAAGATATCCTAAATGATTGACATAATGTTCATTGATGTTAGCTTGAAGTATTCAAGAATGAAACCTAGTATGTTATGATGATTGAAATAAGTGTTGTAATGATTAGTGGCACATTCAACTATTTATGAGTTGAGAGAGCATTGGAAGAAAACTATCTTATATCTAATTTACAAGAATTTAGAATTGTCTTATCGAGGAATTAAGAATACCTGATGTATTACTAACCTTAAGAATGGATGACATAATACATGTGATGGACTCTATGATATTTATGATGATTATGTTGTGAGAAGTTAAGGTATATAGATACATATATATAAAAGGGATGACAGGAAAGAAATACTTCTTAAGGAATTCAATTTTATTTGGTAGAAAGATCAAATTAATTATTGAAGTTGGACACGTCATTTGGGTACCTAGGAATGAAATAAAAGTTGCTAGTGAGTATCTTTAATGGTACAAAATTATGGACATTTAATTTTGAAGATGAAATTTTAGTGGATTAAATGTTAATATTTATTTTTGGTTTAATGGTAAACTGCGTAAATTGAGTCTGAACCCATTTGTCTCACTCTCCTAATTCGATGATGTCTTCATAAAGCTTTGTGGATTAAGCTGAATTTTTGTCCAGCCTTCCACCCTCAAATAGATGGACAATCTACATGAACCAATTAGATTTTTATGATATACTGCGAGCTTGTGTGATGGATTCAGGAGGTGCTTGGTATAGCTTCTTACCCTTAGTAAAATTGCTTACTTTAATGATTACTAGGCCAATATTCAAATGGATTCATTTTGTTGTAAAGTGTAAAAAAAAAATTTTATTGAGATGAAGTGAGAGAGAAAATTTTGGATACTGAGCTGGTTTAGCAAATATGAGAAAGTATCATTAATTAAAGCAGCTTCATGTAGCTCAGAGTTAATAGAAAAGTTATGTTGATGTTAAAAAGGAAGATTTGAAATTCAGGTTGAAGATCATTTGGAAGTTTTGCTAACCAATGATGTGATGAGATTAGTGTTAGAAGTGATTTGAGCCACAATACATTGGGCCATTTGAGATTTTGATCAAAATAAAGGAGGTAGCTTATAACTTAGCACTATCTTCATTACTCTTTGGGGTATTCAATGTGTTTCATATCTTTATGACTGAGGAGGTATATATCGAACCCCCGTTATGTGTTAGAACTTGAACTGATTTAGTTTAAGAAAGAATTGACCTATGAAGATCATTTTGTGCACATTGTGGACCGTAAGGATTAAGTTCTGAGATGATGTAGTATTCCTTATGATATGGAGTTGGGGAGGTTGCATACAGCTTAGCACTGCATCCGATCTTATCTGGTGTTCACAATGTATTCCATGTATCTATGCTGAGGAAATATGTTTCAGACCCCAGTCATATTATAGCTTATGAGCCTATTCAGTTGAGGAAGGATTTACCATATGAGGAACATCCTGTGCGTATCGTGGATCACAAGGATCAGATTCTGAGGTGGCGTACCATTCCGTATGTCAAAGTTCAGTGGAATAATCACTCTGAGAGGGAGGCTACTTGGGAGCTGGAGGAAGAGATGAAATCGAAGTATCCATAATTATTGAAGGTAATTGATCTATCTCAGATTGTTGACTTTTGAAATTGTTGACTTTTGAGATTTATAGTATACCAATTTCGAGGCCGAAATTTTTATAAGGAGGGGAGGATGTAGTACCCGGTTCAAACGAACCAGGTTTGGTCCAGATGAACCAGGCTTGGTTCAGATGAACCAAGCTCCTGTCTATTGGGTTCCCCGGGCTGACGCTTCGCTCCAGGTGAAGCGTTTAGTCTTCTGGGAAACCTCCGATCCGATGCGCTGCTCAGGTGATTAAATAGGAAGGATAAGGACTCCTTCCTTCACGCTGGCGCACTTCATCCATCAGGTAATTCCCTGGTCCAGAGAGAGAGAGAGACAGCGTGAGAGAGAGAGAGACAGTGTGAGAGAGAGAGACAGCGTGAGAGAGAGAGAGCGAGGGAGACAGAGAAGATGGTATCCGGCCGATCCCCTTGGTTCAGGCCCGGCGGCGTGCTCACCGCCTCGCTGGGCCTGAGCCTTGGCCGGCGACCCCGCCAGCGTCGGGGGAGGCGTCCGGCGGTGGTGGTGGAGAGAGAGAAGAGAGAGAAGGCCAATTGGCCCTTCTCTCGCCGGTTGGTTCAGGCCCGGCGGCGTGCTCGCCGCCTCGCCAGGCCCGAGCTTTGGCCTGTCGCCTCCACCGGCGCCGGGCGTGCGTCCGGTGGAGGTCCGGCCGGCCAAGGTGGCCGGTCGTGCCGCGCGGATGAGAGGGAGAAGATGAGAGAAATTGAGGGAGAGAGAGGGAGTTTGGCGGCCGGCCGCGGCGGCGGCCGTCTCTGGCCCGGCCACCGGCGGCCGGGCTGCCCTCAATTTGGCCAGCGGTGGCCCTGGCCACCGGCTAAGTTCCGTCCCCTGTTCGGTGAAACAGGGGATCGGGTGGGCTGTGATGAACCGGGCCGGCTGGGCCGGCCGGTTCAGGGCCTTTTGAGCCGTGCAGCATTGAAAGTTTGGGCTAGTTTTTGGGCCCTGTAATGGGTTGGAATTAGCAAAATATTTATATGGCTAGAATTTTGGTGAATTCTAGTTTCATGGGGTATTTTTACTTCCCCATTTGGGTATGTATAGTGGGAGATATTCGAGCCCAAAGTAGGGCCCATGAACTAGTCTGGGTAGAAATTCTAAGGGTCATTTTAATATTCGTATTCTAATAAATTAATTATGTAAATGATCCTGTAGGTGCTCAGACATCTGACTAGCTGATTTATATCTGTTGGATTGCGTACTGAGGTAAGTAAGCCAGTTATCAGTATTTAATAAATTATTTATTATATGAATGTTTAAATTATGAATTATATTGTGACATAAAGAATTGTTATTGGCTAAATTGTAAGTAGATGAATATTATGAACACATGGTTGTTATGTGCTATGATGTTATGCATGAGAGATGCAGTTATTATGACATTGATATGATATATTACATGCAATTGTTCAGTAGGTATAATCCACTGTTTATGCAATATAGAGATGTTATTGATATGTTTGTGCATGATGTGAGATACTGTTATGTGTCGCTGCGGTTCTCCTTTATCATATCATACCACACACATGTCTAGAGGATGTGTTCTGCTTGTTTATGCCACCTACACATCTAGAGGACGTGTTCTGCTTATTTATGCCACCTACACGTCTAGAGGACGTGTTCTGCTTGTTTATGCCATTCACACGTCTTGAGGATGTATTCTGCTTGGGTTCGATATGGCACCACGCATCTAGAGGATGTGTTTTGAGTTACTATAAGGTGGCATCACGCATCTAGAGGATGTGTTCTGCTTAGTTCGAGGTGGCATCACACATATAGAGTATGTGTTCTGGTGGATTATGATATGGCATGACCCTGGTATCTGGACCCTTTCAGTAGGGGGATGCTTATTGGTACACTATTGAGATATTGCAGGGCCGTGGGTCACATTTACAGTTACCATTGAGAGTATAAACAGTGGGTTTACTTACATTGCATGTTTGAGTATTTGTGGAATGTGTAAGCATACAAATCATTTATGTATTTATTGATTGCTATGCTATGATTTGACTGTATAACGTGGCTTACTTATTGAGTGTAAGCTCAAAAAATCTTACAATGTTTTTGTCAGAGCCACAAGATTGAAGATGGATGGTTGGGGTGATGGATCTTCTATTAAATAAATCAAGACCCATTATTTTGTTGTAACCCCAGTATTGCTTATGTGTAGGGCTTGATGCCCAAACTTTATTATTGTGGTGTGTAAGGGTTTGTAACCCAAAACTTTTAGTATTCAGTGATGATTTGGCTTGATTATATATATAATAATGTTAAGTGTGAAAATTTTATGACGCCTTGCATGCCCGGCACGCGATGGGTTGTCACCCTAGCCCGATATTTGGGTCTGGGGCGTGATAGGCTGCCTTGTACCTTGTAAAACAAGAGGACTAGCCGGGAAAGGCTAGAGGCTGTAATCGTTGTGATACGATTAGTGGTATTCCCAAAGGTTTTAAGGAGTGGACGTAGGTGCTGAGTTTGGCACCGAACAACTATAAAATCTCTTGTGTTTGTGGTTGTTTGATTCTCTGTTACTATCTTGTGCACTACACTACACCGCTACAAATCAAATTTAAATTAGAGTTAAAGCACATACTTGCATAGTAATAATTTTTTAATACCCAATTCACCCCCCTCTTGGGTTGCGACATATGGGCAACAAGTGGTATCAGAGCAGTGTGCTCTTGATTTCTAGCTTTGATTAGCTTGAGCCAAAGATCAGTAGTAATCCAATGAGATCTATGTTGATTGAAGGACAGTCAACTAATAGACCACCTTTGTTCAGTGGAACAAATTACACATATTGGAAAGCACAAATGAAAATCTTCATTCAAGCACTAGATTATGATTTATAGGGAATCATAATTAATGGACGACACACACCAACTGTTAAGATTGATAATATTGATATTGCAAAACCTGAATTTGAATGGGATGAGCAAGATAAGAAACTAGTTCAATTAAATGCAAAAGCTATGAATGTTCTTTATTGTTCTCTTGATGCAAATGAGTTTAATCACATATCTACTTGCATGTCTACTAAAGAAATCTAGGATAGACTTGAAGTCACCCATGAGGGTACAAATCGAGTCAAAGAATCTAAAATAAATATGCTTGTTCATAAGTATGAATTGTTTAAGATGGATTCTGCTGAGAATATCACTAATATGTTTACAAGATTTACTGATATTATTAATGGACTGAAAAGTCTTGAAAAATCTTATGCTAACAGTGATCTTGTTAGAAAAATCTTAAGATCTTTACCTAGATCATGGGAAGCCAAAGTCACTGCAATACAAGAAGCAAAGAATCTCAACACTTTATCACTTGAAGAGTTAGTCGGTTCTTTGATGACTCATGAGCTTTAGCAACGACAACATATTGATGAAGATGAATCAAAGAAGAAAAGAAATATGGCATTAAAAAGTGCAACTCAAGATGATGAAAGTGAGGAAACCACAAGTGACAGTGAGAAAGATGATGAAATGGCACTTATCTCAAGGAAATTCAAAAAGTTCATGAAAAGAAAGAAGTTTGGAAAAAGAAAACATTTTGTCAAAGGAGACCATAGCAAAGATAAGGAAAAAAGTGAACCTCCAACATGCTATGAGTGCAAAAAGCCTGGACATATCAGACCAGAATATCCACTATTAAAGAAAGGATCTAAAAGAGTAAAGAAGAAAGCAATGATGGCTACATGGAGCAACAGCGAAGCTACAAGTTCAGAAGATGAAGAGAAAACTAAAATTGCAAATGTCTATTTCATGGCTGATAATGATGAGGTAAGTCCTAGCTTTCTAGATGACTTTACTTTTGATGAATTATATGGTTCATTTTATGAACTTGTTAATGATTTTGCAAACTTAAGTTCAAAGAACAAAGATTTGAAAAATGAAATCAAAAATCTTATTCTTGAAAAGGAAAGAACTTCAAAAAAGAATAAATCATTGTTAAAGGAAAACCAAGATTTAAAAAATGAAGTAAATAAATTAAAACCAATTGTTGATAGATTTACTTTAAGCTCAGAAAAATTAGAAATAATCTTGAATAGTCAAAGAGTTGTTTACAATATAGCTGGTCTTGGATATAATCCTTTTAAAAGACAAAAATTTTTGAAAAATATTTATGTGCATGGTAATGACTCAACCAAAAGTACATGTTTTAAATATGAAAAATTAGGACATAAAGCTTATACTTGTCACACACATAAGGTGAGAAGAATATGGGTTTTAAAAGGAACTATCTTGACTAACCCCAAAGGACCCAAGAAAGCTTGGGTACCTAAGAACAAAATTTAAAATTGTGTATGCAGGTGTGTCTTGCAACTCGAGCAATTAAAAGATAATGGTACTTGGATAGCGGGTGCTCAAGACATATGACCGGTGATGAATCATAATTTATCACTTTGGAGACAAAAGATGGAGGTGTTGTTATTTTCGGCGATAATGGCCAAGGAAAAATAATTGGCATTGAAAAAATAGGTATCACACCTCATGCTTATATTGATAATGTCTTACTTGTGAAAGGACTGAAATATAATTTACTTAGTATTAGTCAATTATGTGACAAAGGATTTAATGTTACATTTGAATCATCTTTATGCATTGTTAAAAATCCTACAAATGAAAATATGAAATTTATTGGTCAAAGGCATGGTAATGTATACATTGTTAGTTTAAATGATTTGCATGATAAAAATATTGATTGCCTAGTTGCTACAAACAATAAAACTAATAATAGTTGGTTATGGCATCGTAGGCTAGCTTATGCAAGCATGGATTTATTATTGAAATTAATTAAGAAGGATTTAGTATATGGTTTGCCAAAACTTATTTTTGAAAAAGATAAGATTTGTAATGCTTGTCAATTTGGAAAACAAACCCGAGTATCTTTTAAATCAAAGAATTTAGTTTTAACCACTAGACCTTTAGAACTCTTGCATATGGATTTATTCGGTCCCACAAGAACAACTAGTATAGGAGGAAAAAGATATAGTTTTGTTGTTATTATGATTTTTCTCGTTTTACATGGGTTTTATTTTTAACTAGTAAAGATGAAGCATTTCCAGCATTTCAAAATTATTTAAAAGAATTACAAATAAAAGAATTCTTCTGTTTTATCAATTCGAAGTGATCATGGAAAAGAATTTGAAAATAAATCTTTTGAAGATTTTTGTAATGAAAATGAAATTGAGCACAATTTTTCTGCACCAGAACACCACAACAAAATGAAGTAGTAGAAAGAAAGAATAAACTTTAGAAGAAATGGCCCGTACAATGTTGTGTGAGAGCAATCTCCTAAAATATTTTTGGGCGGAAGCTATCAACACTGCATGCTATGTTTTAAATTGTGCATTAATTAGACCTGTTTTGAAAAAGACTCCATATAAGCTTTGGAAAGGAAGAAAACTTAATATAAGTTACTTTCATATTTTTGGATGCCGATGTTTTATTTTAAATAATGAAAAATTAAACCTTGATAAATTTGATGCTAAATCTGATGAAGGAATTTTTCTCGGTTATTCTTTGCATAGTAGAGCTTTTAGAGTATTTAACAAAAAGACTTTAGTAGTTGAAGAATTAATTCATGTTATCTTTGATGAATCTAATGATCTTTCATTAAGGAAGAGAAAAGGTATAAATGATGCAGATGAAATTGAAGATCAACTCAAGGATATCACATTGAAGGGAAAAATGACTTAGATATACAAGAAGTAAATGAAGAAAGGAACGCTGATCTACCTGAAGCCTCACAAGGTAATGATGAATTAGATAGAGGATGGAGGTACGTTCTCAGTCACCCTAAAGATCAAATTATAGGTGATCCATCTCAAGGAGTTAGAACTAGATCATCATTTAGAAATACTTATAATAACCTAACATTTGTACCTAAAATTGAACCTAAATCTTATGATGATGCTAAAAATGATGCTGATTGGATTAATGCCATGCATGAGGAACTTCACCAGTTTGAAAGAAATAATGTATGGACTCTTACTGAAAGACCTCATGATCATCAAATTATTGGAACTAAATGGGTTTTTAGAAACAAATTGGATGAACATGGTAATATAATTAGAAATAAAATGAGATTAGTAGCTAAGGGTTATAATCAAGAAGAGGGAATTGATTGTGATGAGACTTATGCCCCTGTTGCTAGATTAGAAGCTATTAGATTACTTCTTGCTTATGCTTGTTTTATAAATTTTAAATTATATCAAATGGATGTTAAAAGCGCTTTCTTGAATGGATACATTGCTGAACAAGTTTTTGTGGAACAGCCACCTGATTTGAAAATCACTTATTTCCAAACCACGTTTTTAAATTGAACAATGCTTTATATGGTTTAAAACAAGCACCCCGGGCTTGATATGAAAGATTAAGCAAATTTTTGATTAGTAATGACTTTATTCGAGGAAATGTGGATACAACTTTATTTATTAAAAGATAAGATAAAGATATATTAATTATTCAAATCTATGTTGATGATATCATATTTGGTGCCACTAATGATTTTTTGTGCAAGGACTTTGCTAAGCTTATGCAGAGAGTTCGAGATGAGTATGATAGGAGAGCTGAACTACTTCCTCGGACTACAAATCAAACAAAGCAAAGACGGGATCTTCATAAGCCAATCTAAATATATCAAAGAAATGATCAAGAAGTTTGGCATAGAGACATCCAAAACAATCGGTACCCCTATGAGCTCATCATGTAGACTTGAATCTTATAATACTGAAAAGACTGTTGATTTGAAATTATATAGAGGCATGATAGGATTATTATTATATTTAACTACTAGTAGACCGAATATTTTATTCAGTGTTTGCATATGTGCTAGATATCAAGCCAATCCTAAAGAATCACACTTGCTTGCTGTTAAAAGAATATTTAAATATTTAAATGGAATAGTAAATTTAGGTTTATGGTATGACAAATAATCTAGCATTGACTTAATAGGATACACTGATTCAGATTTTGCTAGATGTAAACTAGATAGGAAATCAACCAGTGAAACTTGCCAGTTTCTAGGTGTTAACTTAATTTCATAGTTTAGCAAAAAACAAACTTCAGTAGCATTGTCTACGGCTGAAGCCGAATACTTGCAGCTGAAGTTGCTGTGCTCAAATCTTATGGATTAAGCAACAGCTAGAAGACTATGGCATTAAACAAAAAGCCATACCTATAAAATATGATAATACAAGTGCAATCAGCTTAACTAAAAATCCTATTCAATATTCAGAACCAAACATATAGAAATTAGATATCATTTCATTAGAGATCATGTTAACAATGGAAATGTTGTTATTGAATTTTTAAATACTGAAAACCAAATTGCTGATATTTTCACTAAGCCTCTAGATGAAACAAAATTTTATGAAATTAAAAGAGAATTAGGAATGTTTGATCCTACTGCTTAATGAATCAATTGATAAAATACTTTCATTTTTTTTTATATCAGAAAACTAAAGTTGCATGTCATCTTTCAATCAAATCTCTTTATGGAATTTAATGCATTGAGTGTGCTAGAAGTTAACTAGACTTTAAAGTTGAATTAATTGAAAATCCTCCAATCGGCCAAATCCTCTTTTGAGATATAAAATGCTTTACATTCAATCCACCAACCAGCCAATTCATTCCTCATTTATTCCTTTCATGGTAGCTAACCAACCAGGCAACCAAACTGCCTAGAGCTTTCCCTATATATAACTTTTTCATTCAAGAAACCATCCGTCTCAAGCACTTCTTCATACCGTCTCCTCATTCATCTGGTTCTTCATCATCTATCTTCTCCTCTTCCAATCGATCCTTATCCAAATCGCCTTCTATCTTCTTCCATCTAACTTCATTCCATCAAACTTTCTAGCTCTTTTCTCTATCTATCTTTCAAGAAGATCGTGGATGGTTCCAAGAAGAAAGCAATCTCAAGGGATGATGATTCTGATCTTCGAAGGAAGTCTTCCTCATCTTCTTCTCATATCAACACTCTGATAGTTGCCAAATTATTTGCTCATGGCAGGTTAGTAGACTTTAACTTCCTAGATCAAGAAGGTTTTAAAATTGAAAAACTTTTTACAAATCAAGGTTGGGCAAAATTGTTATCTACCAAAAGACCTATATATCCTAAACTAATTAGAGAATTTTACGAAAATATAACCTTTGGTAGTGGAACTATTTCATTATGTGTCAAAAGATTAGGATTGACCTTGACTGTAAAATGTTAGGTTCCGCCTTAAACATTCCTTCTGATGGTATATTAGAAATCCTTTCCAGTGAACGGGGTTATAAACTTGGTATGATCCTTAATATTGATGACAATGAAGCTAGCAACATAGATACTCTTGATGCAAACATGTTGTCAGTTGAAAATAGACTATTTCATAGTATCATTGCCAAGATTCTTGCCCCTAGAGCTGGTTCATTTAATGTAGTAACAGACAGAGACATATGTTTGATGTACGATATTCTAATAGAAGACCCAGTAGATCTACCCTATCTTATGATGACTATAATGAAAGAATCCCTGAGTAGGTCGAAGACTGCATTGCCTTACGGTATGTTTCTCACTTATGTGTTTGAGTTTTTCAATATAAAGCTTAAAAGAGAAACTGCGGTAGCATTGCGTCATACTGACGTGTTTAATACTCACTCGCTGCACCATATGGACTATGCCAAAAGAGATGGTGTTTGGATTAAGGTTAGATCCAGATCTGGATAATCTAGTAATATGTCGCCACCTAGTATGCCTACTCCTGCTTGTTCACCTCAAATTTTTTTAACTTTGATTTCCATCAACCAAATCCATACATTGCTGCTATGACAGCTAATCAAAATCTATTTTTATATGAACCTCCTGATATCACTACTGCTGGACCCTCTTAGTGAAATGACAACCCTGCTCCTACTCCTCCTATCGTCCGTATCTGTGAAGAACAACTTGAACAAATTATCCATGAATTGTCCCTTGCAAATTCCATTCGAAGCTCTAGAGACAATTCTTCTTCAATTAATGATCAAACTATTGTACCTCATATTTCATCTGTTTTTGAGACTCTTTCTCAGTTCAATATTATTCTAAGCCAACTTGTCCATGATATTAACATTCTTAATGGTCAAGTTTTCCATCATAATGAGTATGTCTTGGACCGGATCTTGAAGGAGATTAATTTCTTAAAAACTAAAAATAAAAACTTTGAGACCAAGGCTGAATGGGTAGAATATCAGATGAGAGCTAATGCAAGCCAGACTAGGGATGCCATAAATGCAGTTGATCACTGGACCGCATCTCTCTCTAGGCTGAGCCGGCTTGTGGAAACCTGCATTACTCTTTCTGTCACTTCAGCTCCTAATGCTTCATTTTCACATCCACACCTCTGGTCTCCTCCAACTCAACCTCCCAAGACAAGCCAGAAACCTCTAGAAAGCAAGATGAATCCTCAGTACAAATTTCTTCTGATGATGATGAGAAGTGAATGTATTTCTTTCAGTGATGAATGTTTATGACTCTACTTTTGTTGTTTGACTTCAAACTATGGCATGTAATATCTGTATTGACTTTACTTGATTTTGTAATGCTCTGTATGACTGTTATAAATATGTATGAATGATCCAATTATCTTGATGTTTTATGCTTAAATTTATTGCAAGACTCTTCAATCTTCTTTTTGATCAATGACAAAAAGGGGGAGAAGAATGTTGCATACATTAAGGAATGAAGAAAGTAAAAACTCCATATATTCAGGGGGAGTTTACTTATTCAAATTGACAGGGGGAGAAAGTAAAGTTTTTTTTTCTCTATTATTCACTCCTATTTATTCATAATACTTCCTATATTTTCTCTTTGCATGCTTAAGGGTTTTGTCATCATCAAAAAGGGGGAGATTGTTGACCCTACATTGATTTTGATGTTTACAAAACAATTAAACAAATGGTTAATTCTATTTATCAAGCTTGTTGCAGGAAAGTTCAGATGCTCTACAAGTAAGTATCTTCATGCATAATTTTATGTGAGTATATATTCATTTTATCTTGCCACTTGTTTACTATCAAATTCTTTGCTATCAAATCCACTATGGCCATTCTATTTTATCTTAAGAGCTAGCTTGCTCTTTCTGTTAGCTAGCTGACATGTCAAATAGCTAACTACCATTGATTCTCAGTGCCTGGCCGAGCCTTGTCTTTTTTAAGCTAGCTGGCTAGCTAGCTTGCTCCTTCATTAGCTAGCTAGAATTCTTTGTTAGCTAGCTTGGCCTCTTTGTGAGTTAGCTGGATTTCATTTTAGTTAACTATAGATTTGAACGCCTCTGTGCTAGCCGATTGCTTTGGGTATCAGTTAGCTAATTAGCTAACTTGACTTCCCTATTAGCTAGTTGGTTTGCCTTTTAGTTAACTATTAATCCCTATTACCATGTCTTGGCCGAACGCCCCTCCTTTTTAGCTGACTGATGAGCTAGCTGATGCTTCTCTTAGCTAGCTAGCATCCCCTGTTAGTTGACTGTTTTGTTCTGGAGCTAACTGGTTTCTTTCTTAGCTAACTATCATTTTTCACAGGGAATCCAAGCCGAGGGGATATGTTTTTTAGTTATCTGGAGAGCTAACTTCCACTCCTCCAAGCCGTTTGAATTCATTTCTGAGTTAGCTAGAAAGTTAGCTAACTTTTGGTTTAGTTAACTGGAAAGCTAGCTCCTCTCTGAGCATATGGCTGCCTTTTTCATTAGTTAGCTGATGAGCTAACTCTCCTGGACGGATGCTTTATTGCCTTTTGAGTTTAGTTAGCTGGGAAGCTAACTACCAGTTGCTTAGTTAGCTGAATAGTTAACTCATCATTCTTTAATAGTATTGTTTCTCCTGCAGACTGAGCGCCATTTAATTTCAGTTAGCTAGGGAGCTAACTACTGTTTCAAAGGATCTTTCCCTAAGCCATGTGATTGCTTGTCAGTTAGCTGGAGAGCTAACTATCTGTTGGCTTAGTTAGCTAAGTAGCTAACTGATGGGACTTAACTTTTTCTCCTGAGCCGCATGGATTGCTTGTTAGTTAGCTGGGAAGCTAACTAATCGTTGCTTTAGCTAGCCAAGGAGCTAGCTCCTCCTCTCCTAAGCCTTTTTTTTTATGGTGTGTGATCTCTTGGAAGCTAGATTACGAGCTAGCTGAGGACTCCTCCTCTGATGGCCGATTGTCTTCAACTATCTTAGCTGCCTGGAATTAATTCCAGTTAGCTACCTTTCTGGCCATTTTGGGTGTACTCCTCTCTTTCTCTACTTTATTTTAATTGCTATTTTCAGCTATACTAACTTTTAATTTTTGAATTATGACAGAGTTCTTCCTACCTTAAATGGATTCATGCATTCAATGCTTAAGGGAAATAATCTCAACGGTTATCTTTTCTTCCCATTTTTATTTCTTTGTTTCAATTGTATCTAACGGATCTTTTTGCTGTTGGATTGTTATATATAGCTGAGACTAGAAGCAAAACATGATGAAATTTTGAAAAAGAGAAATACAAGAGATATATCCAAGAAAGAAAGCTTTTATTGCATATTTTGGAGTGGTTGAAAGCTAGTTACTGTGCATTGAAGGTCATTCATTGCTGAAAAGTCGTTCAGATCCTTTAAAGCCTTCAAGCAAATCAAGAGTCAAGCCACCTCGACATTGTTCATTTATTGCCAAGGATTTGCTACAAATTTGTAAAGTATTCTCTGAATATTTGCTCATTATAGGAGCTACTTGTTATCAGTTACTTTGAATCTTTTGTAAAAGGGTTAGTGTTAACCCTTTGGTTCTTGTTGGCCTCCTTGTGCCGTTAAACAAGAGGACTAGCCTGGTAAGGCTAGGGGTTGGCTTTCTTGTGCCGTTAAACAAGAGGACTAGCCAGGGAAGGCTAGGGGTTTTGGCTGCCTTGTGCCTTGTAAAATAAGAGGGCTAGCCGGGGAAGGCTAGAGGCTGTAATCGTTATGATACGATTAGTGGTATTCCCAAAGGTTTTTGGGAGTGGACGTAGGTGCTGAGTTTGGCACCGAACCACGATAAAATCTCTTGTATTTGTGGTTGTTTGATTCTCTGTTACTATCTTGTATACTACACTATACCGCTGCAAATCAAATTTAAATTGGGGTTAAAGCACATACTTGCATAGTAATAATTTTTAATACACAATTTATCCCCCTCTTTGGTTGCTACATCTGGGCAACAACCCCTATCTTTATCCTTCCGTAAGATATGAAGGATTCACCTTATTCACTAATGCCTCTTGGAAGGGATGGGATGTATTCTGATGCAAAATGGAAAGGTAATAGTTTACGCCTCCAGGCAGCTAAAGCCATACGAGCAAAATTATCATACCCGTGACTTAGAGTTGGCTGCTGTGATCTTTGCCTTGACAATTTAGCGGCATTATCTATATAGGGAGACATGTGATGTGTATATAGACCACTAGAGTCTGAAATATATTTTCACACAAAAGGAACTGAATTAAGGCAGAGGAGGTGGCTGGAGCTACTGAAAGACTATGACCTGAACCTGCACTATCACCCAGAGAAGGCCAATATGGTAGTTGATGCCTTGAGTAGGAAGTCCTCCTCTGAGTTGGTTGCCATAATTACTTCTCAGCCTCACATCCAAAGGGACCTTGAGAAGTTGGAGGTTGGATTGCGAGTACTGCGGTTCGATGGATATGTAGCAACACTTGTACTCTAGCCAACCCTAATAGACAGGATCAAGTCCTCCCAAAAAGAAGACTTAGACCTACAAAGGATTAAACAAGCTATGCAGTTAGGGGTTCAGAATGAATTTAGTATAATGAAGGATGGATCCTTGAGATTTGATGGTAGGCTTTGTGTGCAAAATATAGAGGAACTAAGATAGAGGAACTAAGGGTAAACTCAGGGAGGTTCACTACTCTCCCTATACAGTACATTCAAGAGGTACCAAGATGTACAGAGACCTAAGAGAAAACTTTTGGTGGAAGGAAATAAAAAGGGAGATTGCCTAGTATGTAGCCAAGTGCTTAGTGTGCCAACAAGTGAAGGCTGAGCATCAAAGGACTGTGGGACCCCTCAGTCTCTGATGATTCCATAGTGAAAATGGGAGAAGATCACTATGGATTTCGTGACTGATCTACGTAAGACCCTCAGGAACAATGATGTAGTATAGGTCATTGTAAACAGATTGACGAAGTCAGCCCATTCCCTGTCGTTTAAAGTGGGGGTCTCCAGTGAGAGATTGGCCAAATATATATTGAGCAGTTCGTAAGGCTTCATGGTATTTCCATATCTATTGTATCAGATCGGGATACTAGATTTGTGTCCCAATTCTGAAAGAGTCTTCACAGCGCTCTAGAGATCAAACTAAACTTCAGCACATCCTTCCATGTCTAGCATATCCTTCCATTCCTAGACAGATGGGCAGTCTGAGAGGATCATACTGATCGTGAAGGACATGTTGAAAGCCTGTGTGATGGACTTAGGTGGCGCTTGGGACAACCACTTATCTTTAGTGAAATTTTCTTATAATAACAGTTACCAAGCCAGAATTCAAATGGCTCTATTTGAGGCTATGTATGGTAGGAAATGCAGATCTCCCTTATGTTGGGATGAAATGGGGGAGAGAAAATTATTGAGCCTTAAGCTAATTTGGCAAACTGTAGAGAAGGTGCAATCGATCAAAGAATAACTTTGCGCAACTCAGAGCCAACAAAAGAGTTATGTTGATGTGAGGAGGGAACTAGGATTCCAGGTTGGGGACCATGTCTTCCTGAAGTATTGACCCACTTATTGATTTTAATGATTAACAAAAGCCATGAGTATATTCCTTGTGTTACTAATGTAATTGACATATGTTTCAAAAATTTAGAAAGGTAAATTATTAAAATGTTAAATAGAAAATCAGTTTGAATCAGTGTTTAAAGGTATTTATCAAAGTTCAGAAGTTAAAGCCGACTCCAGAGTGTATCAGAACGGTTTGAAACTTTCGGCATGGTTTAGAGTCGACACCTAAAAAGTTAGAGAACTATTTTCTGCTTCAGATTTTAGAGCCGACACCTGGATATTTAGAGCCGACTCTAACCTAAGAACAGAGACTGCATTTTCGGGACATTGTTAGAGCCGACACCCTCGGAGATTAGAGCCGACTCCAGATCGCGATGTGTTGACACCACAGAATCTCGGAGCTGACTCCTTGACGGACTTTTTGTTGCTATTTTTGGAAACCCAACTTAGAGCCGACACCTAAAAAGTTGGAGCCGGCTCCAACATGTCAGAGTCGATTCCAACGATCACATTTCTTCACCTACCCTCCAACAGATCTATTTCTTTGCATGAGGAAGTAATCCAAGTACATTTTCAACGGCTATCTTTCACCTAATCTTGGATTAAGAAGGATTATAAAAAGGGGGCTTCGTCTGTTTAAAAAATAGAGAACGAGAAAAAAGAAGAAAAACAAGAAAAAAAAGAGAGAAATCAAGAAATCCCAAAGAAGAAATTCTCTGAGTCAATTCCTAATTGTTATTGAGAGATAGAAGAGAAATCCAAAAGCCTTCCAAGATCAAATCTGAAGGATTTCCAACGTTTTTGAGAAGAAGAGCAAGAGCCCTAACTTTTAACCTTCTCTTCACCGAGCCTTGTTCAATAATCGGAGTTCAAATCTTGATAGCCCATTCAGAAGAGAAGATGAAAAGAAGAAAAGATCAACTTCACATTGCTTCAAAACATGCTTTTATATTCTTATTTATTCATATTATTTATTTGCCCATTTGAGGAACTTTAATTTGTTGTACTCGTATATTTGAATTGTTTGTTTTCTAATTCAATCAAGGGGATTGAATTAGTTGAGGTAGTTGACCTCGGGTAAGCTAAGAGTAGCTTACGTTAGGTTTTGTGCTGGTGAACCTGTGAAAACCAGCTGGGTTCATTGTGACATTGGTGTAAAACAACAAGTTCGAGTTGTGGTCTTGCAAAACAACTCAGCTGTAATCAGGGTGATTATAGTGTGGACCCAAGAGTTGCTTGGGAGTGGACATAGGTGTGGCTAACACCGAACCACTATAAACCTTGTGTGTTTGTCGTGTTTATCTTTCTCTCTCTCTCTCTTCTTCTATATTGTGCTTAGCATTATTGCATCACTTCACTTGTGCACACTTATCTTAAGAAATTGGTTTTAAGTATAAAATTTTAAAAGAACCCAATTCACCCCCCCCCCCCCCCTCTTGGGTTGCCATCTGAGCCAACATGAAGGTATCACTAACCAAAGATATGATAAAATTTAGGATTAGAGGAAAGCTAAGTCTATGATACATTGGGCCATTTAAGATTTTAAGCAAAGTAGAGGAGGTGGCTTATAGCCTGGCACTACCACTAGCACTCTTTGGGGTACATAATGTATTTCATGTCTTCATATTGAGAAAGTATATTTCTAACCCACCATGTAATAGAATTTGAGCCCATATAATTAAGGAGGGATTTGACATATGAGAAGCATTTTGTGCATATTATGGATCGCAAGGATTAAGTCCTAAGACGACGTAGCATTCCCTATGTCAAGGTTCAATGGAGTAACCATTCTAAGAGAGAGGCTATTTGGGAGCTTGAGGAGGAAAGAAAAAAATAAATACCCTCATTTGTTTATGACTTAGTGATAAACACATAAATAATTATCGTTAAACCTATTAATTAATAATTTAACGTACCTATTATTATTTAATATTTTAATATTTTATATAATATTTTAAATAAAATCTTATCAATTTAAAGAGCTCGATTTTAGGGATTTAACGACGCAAACGGCACTCGAATCAGACTTAAAACGAGCTCGAAATTGATTTTATAAGGATTTAGCATGGATTTCAAAGCAAAAACGGCAAACACATTGCCGACTTCATCGTCTTAGCCCTTATCTATTTTCTTTCAGCCGATTCTTCTCAATTCAAATTCTAACATTTCCTCCATTAAGGAATAGATTAGATTGGAAGTTATCAAATTAAAAGAATTAAATTCCTTTCGAAGGAATTTAAATTTTATTAAGGATTTATCCATATTTTCTTCGCTGGCTTCCGCGTCCTCTGTTTTGGCAACGCCGCGTCAATACTGCGTCTTCACCTCATCCAGACCTCTACAAATAGCAGCAAAGGCTTGGAAGAGAATCTATTCCAAGGAAGCCATCCATCCAGCGCGCTGCATCCAGGAGATCCGTCGTTCGTGAGCTCTGTTCCGTCCATGCCCAGAGCCTATTCTCCCTTTTTCCTTCCTTTTTCCTTCCCTGATAGCTCTGTTCCGTGGCATCTATGAGTGACTTGGAGCAAGCGGCCATCCGTGAATCCAGAGAGTTTCATGGAGTCCTCTGTTCCATGCGCTGCGTCCGTGGCTTGGCGTCTGTGAAGGAAGAAAGGCAGCACCCGGTTCAGCCTGTCTCCGAACCGTTCATCCCATATTTGGTTTGGTGTAGAAAGAATTTGTTGCTTTCTTATTGCTATCAGAAATTAAAACTTTTTTATTTTAGATTTTAATATGCACTCTTTGATGTTATTGAAATAAAGTTTTATGCATATTTAATTATTATTAAATTCTATTTAAGTGAAAATAATTTAGACTGATTTATTCTTAAAAGGAACGGGCCATGATCTACGGGTACGAGCCGTGCTCTAATAAGATAAACCATATCTTATTATTTTGTACTACTAATTATCTACTTAGTTATCTATTTAGTTAAATTTATAAATTTATTTTAAGATAATCGCTAAAGTCCCTGTGGAATCGATCCCTTACTCTCGCTATTCTAATAGTGAAATTAAGGTATTTTAATCGTTGCGCTACGACACACATCACTTAGTATATGTAAATGAAAAGACTGATGACTATCATATTTTTAATGAAAAGATGATTAATCTTCTGATCAAAACTTTAGATTCTAAATGTTATTAAATATGCATAAATTTTAAGGCCAAAATTTTTATAAGGAAAGGATGTAAAGCCCAGTAAAAAAAGAGAGCTGGTATGTCACGCATGCTAATGCGCGGCAGCGCACAGTGTTGTGCCACCGCGATCGTACCGCCATGCAACACGCGAGCGGCACGCTTGGCATGCCACACTGGCTTAAAAAGGAGGGCCATGCGACCCCCCTCTCTTCACTCGACACCACTCCACTCCGCCCCATCCTAAGCCTTCACCCAACTCCGCTGTGTCATCCATCTCCATTCCCCTCCTCGCCGGCAAGGTAAAAGAAAGGAGGGGAGAGAGAGAGGGGAGAGATGAAGCAGTGGCATCGTGGCCAAGCACTGAAGGCCAGGGCCCCTCTGCCGCAATGGAGGAAGAGCCCAGTGGAGGGAGTGACCAGCCACTCGAGCTGACCAAAGGGAAGAAAAGAAGGGCCACCACCGAGCAGCCCTCTGCAGCGGGAGCCTGTTCGAGCCCGACAGTGTGCCCGCCACCTTGCCAGGCCTGGGCCATGGGTTGTAGCCCCCACCATGGTGAGGGTGGTGAGAGGAGGAAGAAGATGAAAGGAAAAGAAAAAAAAAAGAGGAAAAAGGAGGAGGCCAATGGCGACCGGTGCTAAGCCAGTTGTCAGCAGTCGATTGGCCAATCGGAGAAGGGCTGATGGTGGCCCGATGACCGGCGAGCATGGGTTCAGGTGAACCCAGGAAATAGAAAAGAAACAGAAAGATGAGGAAGAAGAAGAAAAAGAAAGAAAGAAAGGAAGGGATGGCACTTGCATCAAGGTGGAGAGGGGGAGTTTAACATGAGTGTATGGCTGTGGGTTTACATTAAAAAAAATGCCTCAACCTTCTTATTTGTTCAACCTTTTTCAAGTGATTTAAGCTCTTTGGACCAATTTTTTGGGCCTCAAATTGGGCCAAAATAAATAAAAGAAGATAGGGTTTGAATCAGTGTTGATCTTAATTTTTTGAAAAAAAATTTAAAAATTACTATCAATATGAATAAATCACTCATCTGCCTTGCGTATCTGAATGGAACAATCACACATGGGTCGAATGGCATCACCTTTGATGGCCACAATTTTAGGAGTCTTCAAATGAGGCGTGAAATTTCTTATCATGACCTAATGGCCAAGTTTCATCAAATGCTAGAGTTGAGCTCTAATCAAAAGGTTACTGAGTTAGTCTACATATTTTTCATAGTTGTTCAAGCAGGCCAAATGGCCTATGTGTCCATTAAAAATAATGATGATATAGAGATAATGTTGGACACTTGCATGTCCCAATCAACATGATCGAGAATGGAGGTCAACGTAAAAGTAGAGAGTACCATTATTGTGCCTTCATCATGGCAACATCCACCATAAGATGGTATGCTAGATTTAGACACAGTTTGATACCTAATACAGCAACTTTGGTTTGTATACTTCGTTGCTAATGGACAATAGATCGTCAACACCTCTTCCTTTGAGTGGGGGTTAGTTGTTGGCCTCCACATCATTTGCGACTCCTACGGTGCAACCTGGATACATGTCACATTTAAGCATGTCGCGAGGTACAAAGTGAATCTACAAAGCAATTCTACTCCCCATGCCAGCTTGGACTTGATTATAGTGAGGGACTTAGCCCATTAGATGGATCATTTAGAAGTAGGAGACTAACAATAACAATGCATATTCATTAGGGATGGGAACGAAGGAGAAGAAATCTATAAATGGCCCATGATGATGATGGCATACCCCAATTAGACTTTGATGAAAGCAAGCCCTCTAATGCTCCCATGCCCACTCATACAATATCCATGCTTCCTCACACTAAGCAAATCTACATGCCATCCTCCACACATTATGGCCAGTTGAACTAGGCTATATTATTGATGCACCTCAGTTGGTTAGGGCTACATGCCCTATAAATTGGGATCCAAATGAGGAGTTTGAATAAGGTATGTTATTTCGTATTAAAGAACATGTTCAAATGGCAATAAGGGTTTACTTTTTGAGAGGGCATCAAGAATGCACAGTAGAGGAGTTGTAGCCATTATACTAGAACATAAAATATAAGTAGCATGATAGCGTTTGTGATTAGAGGCTCCAAGCAACCAAGAGAAAAAGTAATGGTTTATCATATATCAGATGGTATATTAATTCATGTGTGCATCTTAGAATGTTGCGGGAGCATCATCAACCATCCTCAAATGTTATTGCTAATTGCATCATGGGTATAATGAGCACAGATCCCTCAACATCAGTTGTTATCATTATGAAGGAGATAAGAAGCATGACTAATATTAGGTATCTTATAAAAAGGTATGATATGATAGGAAAAAAGCAATTGCTAGGGCATTCGATGACTGTGGCAAATCATATAAACAGTTACTATAGTACATGCTTGCATTGCAGGGGGGAAACTCTGAAACTAAAGTCATATGGGACACCGTAGAGATGAGTACTAATGTCTATCATTTTGAGATACTCTTAACATGTTTTGGAAGCATTCAAATAATGCATCAATGACTTCAGCTACTGTAAGCCCGTAATCTAGGTCGATGGCACATCCCTATATTCCAAATATCAGAGTACTCTGTCGAACTTTACATCCGTTGATGGTAACAATTGAATCTATCCAATTACATTGCCATTGTCAATGGTGAAAATTGAAGTAGTTGGTCTTGGTTTCATCATATATCAGAATATATGTTACAAGAAGGTTAGGTATCTATCTCATATCCAATCATCATGCAGGAATTATTGAGGCTGTCAGGAATTTCAAAAGCAGCAGTCGCTCCATATGCACCATCACTCCTATCTATGCCATGTGAGTAACTTCAATCGCAGATCTAAGAATGAAAATCAACGGTAGTAATAAATGATGAAGTAAATTATGGTATGCCAAATTAAAATAGGACTCATGAATCAACTTTCATTGTGGATTCCTAACTAGAAATGGAAAAATAATGCACAAATTATTTGAAGCAATTACCAAGTATGCAAATAAGGGCAAAAAATGTCAGCAGTTAACGTTATACAGATTCGGTTATAGTTAGGAATTCATTGCAACAGATTTTATGACTGCAAAAATCCAAACATTCATTGCAACGGCTAAACTGAATTACACATTAGGGTGTCAGAGCTCAAGTCAGCCATAAAAAACAATAGTCAAGATGTCTAAATTATTTGCAGTCTATTGTAGATTTAGCAAACAATAAATGACTGATGTTAGACATAAATTCTGTAACATTTGGAATATGTAAAACTAATTTGAAGAAGCAAATTTCAAAATTTCTAATAGGTTATAAATGCATTATCACAACTTTCATGTAAACCTATTCAGTAGTTATACTGAATTTTGATGGCCACGCTTTTTTTTTTTAGCATCAAAATATCATCAAACTTGCAGAAGATTTGAAACATTGTTGCCACTATGACATGCTCTAAACATGACTTGACAAGCCTTACTTTCTTTTTGAGAAATTTTCTGTGGACATATTATTGTTTTTTTGATAAATTTGACAAGAATTATTTTCAACAAGTGTGATGGTACAAACAGTATATTCAATTCAATCAAATGTTAGCAAAACCAAAATGCAGAGAATACTAGATAAATCAAGAACAGGTATCACCATGTGGTGCCACGTGCTTCTCCTTTCTCTTCATATAAGAGTTGGAAATGATGCATTCAGCTCACAACACCCATCAGTGAATAACATCATTTATGCGTGAGTGATCAAGATGATAAGTGCTTGCTAACTGAGGCACCAAAACAGCCAATCATGGATTTCAAAATAACAGTCATTAAAACATTATAGAAGCAGTTACAATGGCCATTACATGACAAGAACAAGTGCCAACATTTTATCTTTTCACTGTTTATTAATTTTATAAATAAACAGAAGTACATTAACCTTTATAATAGTTTCCTGTTTTGTGAACAGTGATTTTGTAAAGCGCTATTATTTTGCGGTCATTACCTGTTATTTTTTAGTGATAATGGCTAGGAAAGGCGGTATCAAAAAATGGCCACTATTTATTCCAAATATTTTCACCCAAATATATTGCAAATGTATGCACAAGGCGGGGTCACTTAGACTAACTGTGGTATGTCAATATAATGGAATAATAAAGTGATCAACTGCAGCCAATTTAAGTAATCATTGGACATCCAAAAGTTACATATTCAATGTTAATTCCAATAATGTAACCAATAGAGTACAATCATGCACTGAAAGCACCCTGTGATGATTCAAAACAAAGCATCGTGAAACTCCAGTAATAACTGGATAATATCTTTTGGACATATTGAAAAGCAATCACGAAATTTGTATCACAGCATGGAAAATGATGCAATTCAAGCTGCAAACGAATCGAACAGGCTAGATGCAATATTCAAGCTAGATGCATTGCTCCTCACCCTTACCCAAGAAAAAATTATAATTCAATGATTCCAACCGCCATCTTCGTCCTTTTTTACTCCCTTTCCCTGCCCACTTTGTCTCCCTCTCCAATAAACCCTAATCTCTAGAGAAGAGATTTCATGGCAAATTAGAGAGGTGGTCTAAGAGAGAAGCTAAAATTAGGGGTTACAGTTTACTAAAATGGTGGTGGAGAACAAAACGGGTGTCAAATCAATTATTCACTTAACCTTTTTCAAACTTTGATAAGGAGTTAATGGCAAATCAGCTCATCTAATTCCGTAACATGGCAAGCGACAACCTGCCAACAAATTTTCATCTATTCATCTAAGACTAAAATTTCAGAAAAGATACAAATTTTCATCTATGTTCATCTAAGACGATAAAATTTCAGAAAAGTACTTTGTATTTCAATTTTTCAACTTTTGAATGTGATACATGCATGGCTACAATATTCTTATAATTATAGAATTTTTTAAATCATTCTTACTCTTTCTCTTGACCAAATAATTAACTAAATAATTCTCCAAAATGAATCAATGCAATCAACTCAATTGTTCTTATAGTATACATAAATTTTATTATTTATTGATGAATTATAATTATTTAAGAGTTTTTATGTGTTACTAATAATGAGACCTTGTATTATTACTATCGGTGATATTTTTATGATTATTTTTATTTTTTTGCACCTCTATACTCATTTTTAATTAACTAAACTTTTCAAAATTTATAAATATCATTTTTTTCATTTATTTTTCTAATTTATTATCGTTTTACCTTTCTAAACTTCTAACAAATTATTAAGATTTTGTATCATTTCATCAAGATGAATTGTTCACGAATGCTAAACCAATTACTATGGCTATAAGATAAGATAATTAATGAAGTATGGAAGAAGGAAAAGTGAGAAAAAAAATCCAAATCAAATTAAGGAGCCTATGTTGAAAGAATTACTAAGTTGAACATGACAGAAACTATATGTTGAAAGAATTAATATGATTTCAATCCTCCTAATCAATATCACTAGCAATTGATTGACAAATATATTGCTAAATCTGGCTATAAAGCAAATTATATTCTCCAGCTACATCAATTGCATGATCTGCCTACCAACCCACCTAGTGGATTTTTCTGTTGATCATCTCTGTGGCATCTTTGACTGCCTGAAATGATGTCGCTCTAATCAGACAGGCTTGTCCCATAATAAAACAGCACTCAACTGATCCGGGTCAAAAATTTGGGTTTTTGAAACCAATCAAACCTGACATGGAGTAATTACCACTGCAGCAACCAAATCAATACATGCCCTGAAACAAAGCAAGCAGTACAGCAGCAGTATCAGATAAAAGATTCCCCGGATACCAATGGACTTTGTTCACCTCCCCTTCCCTTTTTGTTCCCGCTTCAGCTTCTGTCTTCAATCTACTATATACTTCAGCTTTCACCATTACCTAATTTTTTATATACCTTCTTTAATAAAAAAGGATTTTGGAAAGAACACAAAACACAAGTCAGAATGGTACAACAATAAGCACATCATAAGAATGGCAACATATTAGCTAACAATGCTTGCAGTAAAGTGCATCTCAAGACCCTAGTAGTCCAAAGCATTGCACCACTCACCCAGCAACACCAATTCCCCAAAAAGTATGACTTCATCCTTTTCTGTCCTTTTTTTTAATGAGAAATTTCAAATGCATGTCTAGTGATTGTCATGCTCCTCATGTCCCTCTTGACCGAACTCCCCAGAGACCCTTATATGACAATGAATTTTATGGTTCCAAATGGAGTCATTTCAGATGCTGATTTCTTCATCTTTGAAGGGTTAAAGCGAGCTCTTTTAGGTGTGCCAAAGTGGACCATTCAAAGCAATCAAGGTAAGCCAGGTGCAGTGCTGCGCTTATACAGCAAAATGTATCATATGCTGTGCTACAATATGCTCATTATGAAAGAGTGGCTCGAGGTTGGGCTTGTGGCCAATAACAATAAGCTCTGTTCTCTCGAGCTACACAGATGGGGCATGTTTGCATTCTCCAAAAGCCTGGTAAACATTCAAGCAAACAAAGATACCAAACAAGCAGCCATAGCCAAAGCAGCATTTGGCAGTGCTAATACCCAACCCATTGACAAGCTTGTTTCAGCTGTCAGCTGATCCTGGAAAGCCTCTAAAGACTTGTTTTTGTGTGTACCTAAATTATTTTCTTTGTTATCTTGTGGAGATTATTGCTTTTTAACTGCTAGATATCTGTTGCAGAGTCATCTGTCATTCTCAATGTACTCTTCTAAATTGATTTGATTGTTCATTTTCACCAGATTCACTTCTAGTTTGATTGACTCATGGATCTTTCACCAACTATTTCATTGCATGTCAGTACTTTCTGAAATCAGTCTTCCAAATTGCAAGATTAATGGCAGCCAACTGTAAAACTCTTTCTTTGAGCAGCTACATGTTTGATAACAAATACCAAATAACTAGAGGTTAGAATGAATAAGATGCTGCTTTTTTTGCTTTTAAGTCATGATGCAGTGGAGGACAACAAAAAGAGATGTTAAATTCTATTCAAATCCTTGGCCTATAACAGATTATGTTGTTCATTCAAGAATGGAAGAAGGAATGTTCCTTTCAAAAGGTTTATATTGACTTCCTAATCTTGAATTTTAACTTCATCTACACATCCTCGATGGTTTAATTTTTCTTAATGAGAGCATCTTAGTTTATAAGAACAATAAGCATTCCCTTTAATCAAGAACAACAAGATCTTTTACAGAATCAATTAATCAGATCCTTTGTAATCCAATCATTGGTTGGGAAGCGCAGGGTGCAATTAAGATTATAATTAAATAAAGGGCCTCTGTAAGGCAGGAATTTTTTTTGGATAGTGGAGAGAGGCCAAGCACAGTCAAAAGACTGTGTTAGAACCAAGGTTGTCAATTTCGTTTCGGATTATGTTTCGGTTTAGCTTATGAAACGAAATATTTCGGTATCGAATCGTTTCGGTGCTTCGTTTCGGAATATATATATATATATATATATATATAAAATAAAAAATTTATTTATAATTCATATTCTTTATAAATAATAATAACAACATAAAATAAAGAGTTTAAGTTTTTAAGAATTTGAAATATATATATATATATATATATATATATATATGAAAAATTTATTCATAATTCATATTCTTCATAAATAATAATAACAATATAAAAATAAAGAGTTTGAGTTTTTAAGAGATGCGATCCTGGGGATAGGGTAACTAGAATTTTTTTTTTGTTATTATATATATTTTTTTAAATGGGAATAGGGTAACTAGGATATTTTTTGATATTATATATATATATATATATATATATATATATATATATATTAAATAGTTCTGAAAGGTTTAATAATTCATAAATTGGTCTCCAAAATATTTTACCGAAACGGCCGAAACATACCGAAACGGCTAAAAATGGCCGAAATGGCCGAAATATACCGAAACGCACCGAAACGGCCAAAAAAATCTTCCGAAACGAAATGCAGAACTTATATTTTCGGATAAGTTACCGAAACGTCTCGTCCGAAACGGCCGAAACGAAACGAAATTGACAACTTTGATTAGAACCCTTCAATTACAGAATATATCAGCATTTTGAATGTTAGAAACTAGAATCGAAGCTTCATATATGATAGCAAGTACTATAAATAGAAATATAAGAGGTATGAAAAACAAAGGTAGTAATAAATGATGAAGTGAATTATGATAGGTCAAATTATAATACAAGGACTCATAAAATCGACCTATATATTTAGGAACAGGTGTTTTTGTGTGTGTCATATTATATAATAAGGTTAACGGTATGGCACAATAAATTATAAATTAAGAGTAGGGGAAGGAGTTGGGGGCTGGTAGTGGGAGGTTGATTTTCATTGTGGGTTCCTTACTAGACATGAAAGAATAATGCATAAATTATTTGAAACAATTACCAAGTATTAAATAATTTGGAAGGGGGCAAAAATGTCAGCAGTTAACATAATACAGATTCAGTTCTGGATATTGGTGAAACAGAAATCCAGGCATTCATTGCAACAGCTAAACTGAATTAACACATTAGGGTGTTAGAACTCCAGTCAGTGATAAAAAAGAATAGCCATATGCCTTCTTTAATAAAAAAGAATAGCCAATATGCCTTCTTTAATAAAAAAGAATTTTTTTATATACCTTCTTTAAAAAAAAGGATTTTGGAAAGAACACAAAACACAAGTCAGAATGGTACAACAATAAGCACATCATAAGAATGGCAACATATTAGCTAACAATGCTTGCAGTAAAGTGCATCTCAAGACCCCTAGTAGTCCAAAGCATTGCACCACTCACCCAGCAACACCAATTCCCCAAAAAGTATGACTTCATCCTTTTCTGTGCTTTTTTTTAATGAGAAATTTCCAATGCATGTCTAGTGATTGTCATGCTCCTCATGTCCCTCTTGACCGAACTCCCCAGAGACCCTTATATGACAATGAATTTTATGGTTCCAAATGGAGTCATTTCAGATGCTGATTTCTTCATCTTCGAAGGGTTAAAGCGAGCCCTTTTAGGTGTGCCAAAGTGGACCATTCAAAGCAATCAAGGTAAGCCAGGTGCAGTGCTGCGCTTATACAGCAAAATGTATCATATGCTGTGTTACAATATGCTCATTATGAAAGAGTGGCTCGAGGTTGGGCTTGTGGCCAATAACAATAAGCTCTGTTCTCTCGAGCTACACAGAGGGGGCATGTTTGCATTCTCCAAAAGCCTGGTAAACTTTCAAGCAAACAAAGATACCAAACAAGAAGCCATAGCCATAGCAGCATTTGGCAGTGCTAATGCCCAACCCATTGACAAGCTTGTTTCAGCTGTCAGCTGATCCTGGAAAGCCTCTAAAGACTTGTTTTTGTGTGTACCTAAATTATTTTCTTTGTTATCTTGTGGAGATTATTGCTTTTAACTGCTAGATATCTGTTGCAGAGTCATCTGTCATTCTCAATGTACTCTTCTAAATTGATTTGATTGTTCATTTTCACCAGATTCACTTCTAGTTTGACTGACTCATGGATCTTTCACCAACTATTTCATTGCATGTCAGTACTTTCTGAAATCAGTCTTCCAAATTGCAAGATTAATGGCAGCCAACTGTAAAACTCTTTCTTTGAGCAGCTACATGTTTGATAACAAATACCAAATAACTAGAGGTTAGAATGAATAAGATGCTGCTTTTATTTGCTTTTAAGTCAATGATGCAGTGGAGGACAACAAAAAGAGATGTTAAATTCTATTCAAATCCTTGGCCTATAACAGATTATGTTGTTCATTCAAGTATGGAAGAAGGAATGTTCCTTTCAAAAGGTTTATATTGACTTCCTAATCTTGAATTTTAACTTCATCTACACATCCTCGATGGTTTAATTTTTCTTAATGAGAGCATCTTAGTTTATAAGAACAATAAGCATTCTCTTTAATCAAGAACAACAAGATCTTTTACAGAATCAATTAATCAGATCCTTTGTAATCCAATCATTGGTTGGGAAGCGCAGGTGCAATTAAGATTATAATTAAATAAAGGGCCTCTGTAAGGCAGGAATTTTTTTTTGGATAGTGGAGAGAGGTCAAGCACAGTCAAAAGACTGTGTTAGAACCCTTCAATTACAGAATATATCAGCATTTTTGAATGTTAGAAACTAGAATCGAAGCTTCATATATGATAGCAAGTATTATAAATAGAAAATATAAAAGGTATGAAAAACAAAGGTAGTAATAAATGATGAAGTGAATTATGATAGGTCAAATTATAATACAAGGACTCATAAAATCGACCTATATATTTAGGAATAGGTGTTTTTTGTGTGTGTCATATTAAATAATAAGGTTAACGGTATGGCACAATAAAATTATAAATTAAGAGTAGGGGGCGGAGTTGGGGGCTGGTAGTGGGAGGTTGATTTTCATTGTGGGTTCCTTACCAGACATGAAAGAATAATGCATAAATTATTTGAAACAATTACCAAGTATGCAATAATTTGGAAGGGGGCAAAAATGTCAGCAGTTAACATAATACAGATTCAGTTCTGGATATTGGTGAAACAGAAATCCAGGCATTCATTGCTGAATTACACATTAGGGTGTTAGAACTCAAGTCAGTGATAAAAAAGAATAGCCAATATGCCTTCTTTAATAAAAAAGAATAGCCAATATGCCTTCTTTAATAAAAAAAGAATTTTTTTATATACCTTCTTTAATAAAAAGGATTTTGGAAAGAACACAAAACACAAGTCAGAATGGTACAACAATAAGCACATCATAAGAATGGCAACATATTAGCTAACAATGCTTGCAGTAAAGTGCATCTCAAGACCCCTAGTAGTCCAAAGCACTGCACCACTCACCCAGCAACACCAATTCCCCAAAAAGTATGACTTCATCCTTTTCTGTCCTTTTTTTAATGAGAAATTTCCAATGCATGTCTAGTGATTGTCATGCTCCTCATGTCCCTCTTGACCGAACTCCCCAGAGACCCTTATATGACAATGAATTTTATGGTTCCAAATGGAGTCATTTCAGATGCTGATTTCTTCATCTTCGAAGGGTTAAAGCGAGCCCTTTTAGGTGTGCTAAAGTGGACCATTCAAAGCAATCAAGGTAAGCCAGGTGCAGTGCTGCACTTATACAGCAAAATGTATCATATGCTGTGTTACAATATGCTCATTATGAAAGAGTGGCTCGAGGTTGGGCTTGTGGCCAATAACAATAAGCTCTGTTCTCTCGAGCTACACAGAGGGGGCATGTTTGCATTCTCCAAAAGCCTGGTAAACTTTCAAGCAAACAAAGATACCAAACAAGCAGCCATAGCCATAGCAGCATTTGGCAGTGCTAATGCCCAACCCATTGACAAGCTTGTTTCAGCTGTCAGCTGATCCTGGAAAGCCTCTAAAGACTTGTTTTTGTGTGTACCTAAATTATTATCTTTGTTATCTTGTGGAGATTATTTCTTTTTAACTGCTAGATATCTGTTGCAGAGTCATCTGTCATTCTCAATGTACTCTTCTAAATTGATTTGATTGTTCATTTTCACCAGATTCACTTCTAGTTTGATTGACTCATGGATATTTCACCAACTATTTCATTGCATGTCAGTACTTTCTGAAATCAATCTTGAAAATTGCAAGATTAATGGAAGCCAACTGTAAAACCCTTTCTTTGAGCAGCTACATGTTTGATAACAAATACCAATAACTAGAGGTTAGAATGAATAAGATGCTGCTTTTATTTGCTTTTAAGTCAATGATGCAGTGGAGAACAACAAAAAGAGATGTTAAATTCTATTCAAATCCTTGGCCTATAACAGATTATGTTGTTCATTCAAGTATGGAAGAAGGAATGTTCCTTTCAAAAGGTTTATATTGACTTCCTAATCTTGAATTTTAACTTCATCTACACATCCTCGATGGTTTAATTTTTCTTAATGAGAGCATCTTAGTTTATAAGAACAATAAGCATCTTTTACAGAGAATCAATTAATCAGATCCTTTGTAATCCGATCATTGGTTGGGAAGCACAGGGTGCAATTAAGATTATAATTAAATAAAGGGCGTCTGTAAGGCAGGAATTTTTTTTGGATAGTGCAGAGAGGCCAAGCACAGTCAAAAGACTGTGTTAGAACCCTTCAATGTATCAGCATTTTGAATGTTAGAAACTAGAATCGAAGCTTCATATATAATAGCAAGTATTATAAATAGAAAATATAAAAGGTATGAAAAACAAAGGTAGTAAAAAATGATGAAGTAAATTATGATAGGTCAAATTATAATACAAGGACTCATAAAATCGACCTATATATTTAGGAACAGGTGTTTTTGTGTGTGTCATATTAAATAATAAGGTTAACGGTATGGCACAATAAAATTATAAATTAAGAGTAGGGGGTGGAGTTGGGGGCTGGCAGTGGGACGTTGATTTTCATTGTGGGTTCCTTACTAGACATGAAAGAATAATGCATAAATTATTTGAAACAATTACCAAGTATGCAATAATTGGAAGGGGGCAAAAAATGTCAGCAGTTAACATAATACAGATTCAGTTCTGGATATTGGTGAAACAGAAATCCAGGCATTCATTGCAACAGCTAAACTGAATTACACATTAGGGTGTTAGAACTCAAGTCAGTGATAAAAAAGAATAGCCAATATGCCTTCTTTAATAAAAAAGAATAGCCAATATGCCTTCTTTAATAAAAAAAGAATTTTTTTATATACCTTCTTTAATAAAAAAGGATTTTGGAAAGAACACAAAACACAAGTCAGAATGGTACAACAATAAGCACATCATAAGAATGGCAACATATTAGCTAACGATGCTTGCGGTAAAGTGCATCTCAAGACCCTAGTAGTCCAAAGCATTGCACCACTCACCCAGCAACACCAATTCCCCAAAAAGTATGACTTCATCCTTTTCTGCCCTTTTTCTTAATGAGAAATTTCCAAAGCATGTCTAGTGATTGTCATGCTCCTCATGTCCCTCTTGACCGAACTCCCCAGAGACCCTTATATGACAATGAATTTTATGGTTCCAAATGGAGTCATTTCAGATGCTGATTTCTTCATCTTCGAAAGGTTAAAGCGAGCCCTTTTAGGTGTGCCAAATTGGACCATTCAAAGCAATCAAGGTAAGCCAGGTGCAGTGCTGCGCTTATACAGCAAAATGTATCATATGCTGTGCTACAATATGCTCATTATGAAAGAGTGGCTCGAGGTTGGGCTTGTGGTCAATAACAATAAGCTCTACACAGAGGGGGCATGTTTGCATTCTCCAAAAGCCTGGTAAACTTTCAAGCAAACAAAGATACCAAACAAGCAGCCATAGCCATAGCAGCATTTGGCAGTGCTAATGCCCAACCCATTGACAAGCTTGTTTCAGCTGTCAGCTGATCCTGGAAAGCCTATAAAGACTTGTTTTTGTGTGTACCTAAATTATTATCTTTGTTATCTTGTGGAGATTATTTCTTTTTAACTGCTAGATATCTGTTGCAGAGTCATCTGTCATTCTCAATGTACTCTTCTAAATTGATTTGATTGTTCATTTTCACCAGATTCACTTCTAGTTTGATTGACTCATGGATCTTTCACCAACTATTTCATTGCATGTCAGTACTTTCTGAAATCAGTCTTCCAAATTGCAAGATTAATGGAAGCCAACTGTAAAACTCTTTTCTTTGAGCAGCTACATGTTTGATAACAAATACCAAATAACTAGAGGTTAGAATGAATAAGATACTGCTTTTATTTGCTTTTAAGTCAATGATGCAGTGGAGAACAACAAAAGAGATGTTAAATTCTATTCAAATCCTTGGCCTATAACAGATTATGTTGTTCATTCAAGTATGGAAGAAGGAATGTTCCTTTCAAAAGGTTTATATTGACTTCCTAATCTTGAATTTTAACTTCATCTATACATCCTCGATGGTTTAATTTTTCTTAATGAGAGCATCTTAGTTTATAAGAACAATAAGCATCGTTTACAGAGGATCAATTAATCAGATCCTTTGTAATCCAATCATTGGTTGGGAAGCACAGGGTGCAATTAAGATTATAATTAAAAAAAGGGCCTCTTTAAGGCAGGAATTTTTTTTTGGATAGTGGAGAGAGGCTGTAACGACCCGCGCCCACGGGCCGGTTTCGTTACAAGAAAGTAAGACGGATAAGGTCCACACCAACTTGGGCCACCACAGCCCAAAAAGGGATCCAATTGGTGCCATGTCCTTCTTACTTTACCACATATAAACCACTTAACCAACTCCCAATTTTCCGATGTGGGACTATTGGGAGGGTTATCACAATCTACCCCCCTTACAAAGGCGACGTCCTCGTCGCCAGGGTCAATTGATCACAACCACCAGGCAGGCAAGATTCTAGAGATGGCCCCCACAGGTTCAAGAGATGGCTCCCATCAATGTAGCACTTTGCCCTGTGGCCCCCACAGATTCAAGAGGTGGCTCCCATCGATGTAGCACTTTGCCCTGTGTGGCACTTAGCTCCTGCACTTCCGACTGGTGCGTGGCTCTGATACCATATTGTAACGATCCGCGCCCACGGGCCGATTTCGTTAGAAGAAAGCAAGACGGACAAGGTCCACACCAACTTGGGCCACCACAGCCCAAAAAGGGATCCAATTGGTGCCTTGTCCTTCTTACTTTACCACATATAAATCATTTAACCAACTCCCAATTCCCGATGTGGGACTATTGGGAGGGTTATCACAGAGGCCAAGCACAGTCAAAAGACTGTGTTAGAACCCTTCAATTACAGAATGTATCAGCATTTTTGATTGTTAGAAACTAGAATCGAAGCTTCATATATGATAGCAAGTATTATAAATAGAAAATATAAAAGGTATGAAAAACAAAGGTAGTAATAATTGATGAAGTGAATTATGATAGGTCAAATTATAATACAAGGACTCATAAAATCGACCTATATTTAGGAACAGGTGTTTTTTTGTTTAGGAACAGGTGTTTTTGTGTGTGTCATATTAAATAATAAGGTTAACGGTAGGGCACAATAAAATTATAAATTAAGAGTAGGGGGTGGATTTGGGGGCAGGTAGTGGGAGGTTGATTTTCATTGTGGGTTCCTTACTAGACATGAAAGAATAATGCATAAATTATTTGAAACAATTACCAAGTATGCAATAATTTGGAAGGGGGCAAAAAATGTCAGCAGTTAACATAATACAGATTCAGTTCTGGATATTGATGAAACAGAAATCCAGGCATTCATTGCAACAGCTAAACTGAATTACACATTAGGGTGTTAGAACTCAAGTCAGTGATAAAAAGAATAGCCAATATGCCTTCTTTAATAAAAAAGAATAGCCAATATGCCTTCTTTAATAAAAAAGAATTTTTTTTATATACCTTCTTTAATAAAAAAGGATTTTGGAAAGGACACAAAACACAAGTCAGAATGGTACAACAATAAGCACATCATAAGAATGGCAACATATTAGCTAACAATGCTTGTAGTAAAGTGCATCTCAAGACCCTAGTAGTCCAAAGCATTGCACCACTCACCCAGCAACACCAATTCCCAAAAAGTATGACTTCATCCTTTTCTGTCCTTTTTTTTAATTAGAAATTTCCAATGCATGTCTAGTGATTGTCATGCTCCTCATGTCCCTCTTGACCGAACTCCCCAGAGACCCTTATATGACAATGAATTTTATGGTTCCAAATGGAGTCATTTCAGATGCTGATTTCTTCATCTTCGAAGGGTTAAAGCGAGCCCTTTTAGGTGTGCCAAATTGGACCATTCAAAGCAATCAAGGTAAGCCAGGTGCAGTGCTGCGCTTATACAGCAAAATGTATCATATGCTGTGCTACAATATGCTCATTATGAAAGAGTGGCTCGAGGTTGGGCTTGTGGCCAATAACAATAAGCTCTGTTCTCTCGAGCTACACAGGGGGCATGTTTGCATTCTCCAAAAGCCTGGTAAACTTTCAAGCAAACAAAGATACCAAACAAGCAGCCATAGCCATAGCAGCATTTGGCAGTGCTAATGCCCAACCCATCGACAAGCTTGTTTCAACTGTCAGCTGATCCTGGAAAGCCTCTAAAGACTTGTTTTTGTGTGTACCTAATTTATTTTCGTTGTTATCTTGTGGAGATTATTTCTTTTTAACTTCTAGATATCTGTTGCAGAGTCATCTGTCATTCTCAATTTACTCTTCTAAATTGATTTGATTGTTCCTTTTCACCAGATTCACTTCTAGTTTGATTGACTCATGGATCTTTCACCAACTATTTCATTGCATGTCAGTACTTTCTGAAATCAGTCTTCCAAATTGCAAGATTAAAGGCAGCCAACTGTAAAACTCTTTCTTTGAGCAGCTACATGTTGATAACAAATACCAAATAACCAGAGGTTAGAATGAATAAGATGCTGCTTTTATTTGCTTTTAAGTCAATGATGCAGTGGAGAACAACAAAAAGAGATGTTAAATTCTATTCAAATCCTTGGCCTATAACAGATTATGTTGTTCATTCAAGTATGGAAGAAGGAATGTTCCTTTCAAAAGGTTTATATTGGCTTCCTAATCTTGAATTTTAACTTCATCTACCCATCCTCGATGGTTTAATTTTTCTTAATGAGAGCATCTTAGTTTATAAGAACAATAAGCATTCTCTTTAATCAAGAACAACAAGATCTTTTACAGAGAAACAATTAATCAGATCCTTTGTAATCCAATCATTGGTTGGGAAGCGCAGGGTGCAATTAAGATTATAATTAAAAAAAGGGCCTCTGTAAGGCAGGAATTTTTTTTTGTATAGTGGAGAGAGGCCAAGCACAGTCAAAAGACTGTTAGAACCCTTCAATTACAGAATGTATCAGCATTTTGAATGTTAGAAACTAGAATCGAAGCTTCATATATGATAGCAAGTATTATAAATAGAAAATATAAAAGGTATGAAAAACAAAGGTAGTAATAAATGATGAAGTGAATTATGATAGGTCAAATTATAATACAAGGACTCATAAAATCAACCTATATATTTAGGAACAGGTGTTTTTGTGTGTGTCATATTAAATAATAAGGTTAACGGTATGGCACAATAAAATTATAAATTAAGAGTAGGGGTGCGGAGTTGGGGGCTGGTTGTGGGAGGTTGATTTTCATTGTGGGTTCCTTACTAGACATGAAAGAATAATGCATAGATTATTTGAAACAATTACCAAGTATGCAATAATTTGGAAGAGGGCAAAAAATGTCAGCAGTTAACATAATACAGATTCAGTTCTGGATATTGGTGAAACAGAAATCCAAGCATTCATTGCAACAGCTAGACTGAATTACACATTAGGGTGTTAGAACTCAAGTCAGTGATAAAAAAGAATAGCCAATATGTCTAAATTATTTGCAGTCTATTGCAGATTTAGCAAACAATAAATGACTGGTGATAGACATAAATTCTGCAACGTTTGAATATGTAAAACTAATTTGAAGAAGCAAATTTCAAAATTTCTAACTGGCTATAAATGCTTTATCACCTCAACTTTCATATCACCTATTTCAGTAGTTGTAATGAAATTTGATAGCCATGAATTTAATAGCATCAAAATATCATAAAACTTGCAAAAGATTTAAATCATAGTTGCCGCTATGATATGCTCTAAACATGACTTGACAAAACATATTTTCTTTTAGAGAAATTTGCTGTGGACAATGTTACTGTTTTTTTTGATAAAATTGATAAGAATTATTTTCAACAAGTGTGATGATACAAACAGGATACTCAATTCAATCAAATGTTAGCAAAACCAAATGCACAGAGCACTACATATCAAGGAAGCAAGATGAGGCATCACCATGTCGTGCCACGTGCTTCTTCTTTCTCTTCATGTAAGAGTTGGAAATGATGCATTCAGCTCACAACACCCATCGACGAATAGCATCATTTATGCGTGAGTGATCAAGATTCCAACAAGCCATTCTTTTCCAATAAAGCTGATAGACAAAATAAAACATGATAAAGTGCTTGCTAACTAAGACACCAAAACAACTAATCATGGTTTTCCAAATTACAGTCTAAAACATTATAGCAGCAGTTACAATAAAGTTTTGATGGTAATGGCCATTACATGACAAGAATAAGTGCCAATATTTGACCTTTTCACTGTTTATTAACCTTGATAATAGTTTCCTGTTTTGTGAACAGTGATTTTGTAAAGCACACTGTTATTTTCCTGTCATTACCTGTTATTGTTTTATGATAATAGCTACGAAAGGCTTTTTAAGCAGTCACTATTTTATGATCAAAAAGAGGCTGCTATCATTCCAAATAAATTCAACCAAGAATAGACAGCAAAAATAAGGATCACTTAGAGAAACGCCGGTGTGCCAATATATTATGGGATAGGAAAGAGGTCAGCCGCAACCAAATTAGGCGATTTTTGGACATATGATAGTTAAATGTCCAATAATAATTCCAATAACGTAACTATTAGAGTACAATCATGGACCAAAAGACCAAATCAAACACCCTGTGATGATTCAAAGCAAAAAATGGTGAAACTCCAATAATAACTGTGGATGACGTTTCTGAACACGTTAAAATTAGGGTTTTCGTGCTTCCAACGATGATACTACCAGAGTTCACCCACGGACAAATACCGCAACATCAAAAAAAAAAAAAGAAAAGAAAAATAACCATGTCATGATTCAACACCCCCCGGCCAAAAAAAAAAAAAAATTCTCCAATCACTTCCTGCAACCAATCTACATAATCATTCGAATTTCAAGCTTCTTCTACGAAAAAAGAAAAAGATCGTATTTTCAGGGAGATTGGACTCATATCGTTAACAAAATGGGCGAGATGTGATGAACTACGATAAGAATCTCGAAATCTGGATCACTGCACGCAAAAATGATGCGATTCGAGCCGCAGGTGAATCGAACAAACTAGATGCGTCACTCCCAGCCCTCATCCAAAAAGAAAATAGTAATCCACTGATTCCAATCGCCTCCTCCGCCTCTTTTTCTCCCTCTCCAGCCCTAATATCTGGAGAAGAGGTCTCGTGGCAGATTAGAGATAACGATAGAGATATAGTAGCTAGGGTTGGGGTTAGGGTTTACTAAAACGGCAGGCGGAGGTCGAAAAGGAAAGAAGATAAATTATTCACTCAGGCATGATACAAAACTTTGCTAAGTAGTCAACTGCAAGTTGGGCTCATCTAATTTTGCTGGAAAACATAGTTGTCAGGTCCGCCCGAATATTGACCCTGGCCAAGGGTTTGAATTACTGGATCATTGGTTTAACTGATTGAATCATCAATTAATTATTTTAATATAAAATTATATTTATATTAATAAAAATTAAATTTTAATAAAAAATTAAAATTAACATAATAATAAACACATGATTTTATTCGGTTCGGACTGATTGATTGATTCATGAATGAATTAGTTAGATTGATCGGATTATTTTGGATCGCATACACATTCGATTTTATGTTAAAATCGAACCAGCTTGACCTTAGAGTCCTAATTCAACCAGATCAACTGGCTTGTTCGGTTTGATTCTGATAACTATGCTGAAAAAATGGTAATATGTAAAGTAATTTTTTATCTCAGTCCCTACGTGATAGCAAAATTTCATGAAAGTATTTTGTATTTTAGTTTTTAAAATTTTACCTATAAAGGTGATAGATGCCTACATTTCAATTGTAGGCACCTGTCAATTTAACTTCTTAGTTGCATTTGAATGTCATTTGAATAAAGCCTTTGTGCTAAATATTTATTACTTTATGTATATTAATTTTTACGAAATGATTATGATATAAATTTTTAATTTAATTAAGTTAATTTTATGATATTAGACGCCTTGCATACCCTGTATTTGATAAGTTGTCATAACTCGAATCTAAATTCATCCTAGCATCTGGGCCATAACAATTCTAATGTTAT
>UESW01004140.1:1363766-1638190 GCA_900491605.1 Calamus simplicifolius
CTTATACAGCAAAATGTATCATATGCTGTGCTACAATATGCTCATTATGAAAGAGTGGCTCGAGGTTGGGCTTGTGGCCAATAACAATAAGCTCTGTTCTCTCGAGCTACACAGAGGAGGCATGTTTGCATTCTCCAAAAGCCTGGTAAACTTTCAAGCAAACAAAGATACCAAACAAGCAGCCATAGCCATAGCAGCATTTGGCAGTGCTAATACCCAACCCAATGACAAGCTTGTTTCAGCTGTCAGCTGATCCTGGAAAGCCTCTAAAGACTTGTTTTTCTGTGTACCTAAATTATTTTCTTTGTTATCTTGTGGAGATTATTGCTTTTTAACTGCTAGATATCTGTTGCAGAGTCATCTGTCATTCTCAATGTACTCTTCTAAATTGATTTGATTGTTCATTTTCACCAGATTCACTTCTAGTTTGATTGACTCATGGATCTTTCACCAACTATTTCATTGCATGTCAGTACTTCTGAAATCAGTCTTCCAAATTGCAAGATTAATGGCAGCCAACTGTAAAACTCTTTCTTTGAGCAGCTACATGTTTGATAACAAATACCAATAACTAGAGGTTAGAATGAATAAGATGCTGCTTTTATTTGCTTTTAAGTCAATGATGCAGTGGAGGACAACAAAAAGAGATGTTAAATTCTATTCAAATCCTTGGCCTATAACAGATTATGTTGTTCATTCAAGAATGGAAGAAGGAATGTTCCTTTCAAAAGGTTTATATTGACTTCCTAATCTTGAATTTTTAACTTCATCTACACATCCTCGATGGTTTAATTTTTCTTAATGAGAGCATCTTAGTTTATAAGAACAATAAGCATTCCTTTAATCAAGAACAACAAGATCTTTTACAGAATCAATTAATCAGATCCTTTGTAATCCAATCATTGGTTGGGAAGCGCAGGGTGCAATTAGATTATAATTAAATAAAGGGCCTCTGTAAGGCAGGAATTTTTTTTTGGATAGTGGAGAGAGGCCAAGCACAGTCAAAAGACTGTGTTAGAACCAAGGTGTCAATTTCGTTTCGGATTATGTTTCGGTTTAGCTTATGAAACGAAAATATTTCGGTATCGAATCGTTTCGGTGCTTCGTTTCGGAATATATATATATATATATATATATATATAAAATAAAAATTTATTTATAATTCATATTCTTTATAAATAATAATAACAACATAAAAATAAAGAGTTTAAGTTTTAAGAATTTGAAATATATATATATATTATATATATTATATATAATGAAAAATTTATTCATAATTCATATTCTTCATAAATAATAATAACAATATAAAAATAAAGAGTTTGAGTTTAAGAGATGCGATCCTGGGGATAGGGTAACTAGAATTTTTTTTTTGTTATTATATAATTTTTTTAAATGGGAATAGGGTAACTAGGATATTTTTTTGATATTATATATATATATATATATATATAATATATATATATATATATATTAAATAGTTCTGAAAGGTTTAATAATTCATAAATTGGTCTCCAAAATATTTTACCGAAACGGCCGAAACATACCGAAACGGCTAAAAATGGCCGAAATGGCCGAAATATACCGAAACGCACCGAAACGGCCAAAAAAATCTTCCGAAACGAAATGCAGAACTTATATTTCGGATAAGTACCGAAACGTCTCGTCCGAAACGGCCGAAACGAAACGAAATTGACAAACTTTGATTAGAACCCTTCAATTACAGAATATATCAGCATTTTGAATGTTTAGAAACTAGAATCGAAGCTTCATATATGATAGCAAGTACTATAAATAGAAATATAAGAGGTATGAAAAACAAAGGTAGTAATAAATGATGAAGTGAATTAGATAGGTCAAATTATAATACAAGGACTCATAAAATCGACCTATATTTAGGAACAGGTGTTTTTGTGTGTCATATTATATAATAAGGTTAACGGTATGCACAATAAATTATAAATTAAGAGTAGGGGAAGGAGTTGGGGGCTGGTAGTGGGAGGTTGATTTTCATTGTGGGTTCCTTACTAGACATGAAAGAATAATGCATAAATTATTTGAAACAATTACCAAGTATTAAATAATTTGGAAGGGGGCAAAAATGTCAGCAGTTAACATAATACAGATTCAGTTCTGGATATTGGTGAAACAGAAATCCAGGCATTCATTGCAACAGCTAAACTGAATTAACACATTAGGGTGTTAGAACTCCAGTCAGTGATAAAAAAGAATAGCCAATGCCTTCTTTAATAAAAAGAATAGCCAATATGCCTTCTTTAATAAAAAGAATTTTTTTATATACCTTCTTTAAAAAAAAGGATTTTGGAAAGAACACAAAAACACAAGTCAGAATGGTACAACAATAAGCACATCATAAGAATGGGCAACATATTAGCTAACAATGCTTGCAGTAAAGTGCATCTCAAGACCCCTAGTAGTCCAAAGCATTGCACCACTCACCCAGCAACACCAATTCCCCAAAAAGTATGACTTCATCCTTTTCTGTGCTTTTTTTAATGAGAAATTTCCAATGCATGTCTAGTGATTGTCATGCTCCTCATGTCCCTCTTGACCGAACTCCCAGAGACCCTTATATGACAATGAATTTTATGGTTCCAAATGGAGTCATTTCAGATGCTGATTTCTTCATCTTCGAAGGGTTAAAGCGAGCCCTTTTAGGTGTGCCAAAGTGGACCATTCAAAGCAATCAAGGTAAGCCAGGTGCAGTGCTGCGCTTATACAGCAAAATGTATCATATGCTGTGTTACAATATGCTCATTATGAAAGAGTGGCTCGAGGTTGGGCTTGTGGCCAATAACAATAAGCTCTGTTCTCTCGAGCTACACAGAGGGGGCATGTTTGCATTCTCCAAAAGCCTGGTAAACTTTCAAGCAAACAAAGATACCAAACAAGAAGCCATAGCCATAGCAGCATTTGGCAGTGCTAATGCCCAACCCATTGACAAGCTTGTTTCAGCTGTCAGCTGATCCTGGAAAGCCTCTAAAGACTTGTTTTTGTGTGTACCTAAATTATTTTCTTTGTTATCTTGTGGAGATTATTGCTTTTTAACTGCTAGATATCTGTTGCAGAGTCATCTGTCATTCTCAATGTACTCTTCTAAATTGATTTGATTGTTCATTTTCACCAGATTCACTTCTAGTTTGACTGACTCATGGATCTTTCACCAACTATTTCATTGCATGTCAGTACTTTCTGAAATCAGTCTTCCAAATTGCAAGATTAATGGCAGCCAACTGTAAAACTCTTTCTTTGAGCAGCTACATGTTTGATAACAAATACCAAATAACTAGAGGTTAGAATGAATAAGATGCTGCTTTTATTTGCTTTTAAGTCAATGATGCAGTGGAGGACAACAAAAAGAGATGTTAAATTCTATTCAAATCCTTGGCCTATAACAGATTATGTTGTTCATTCAAGTATGGAAGAAGGAATGTTCCTTTCAAAAGGTTTATATGACTTCCTAATCTTGAATTTTAACTTCATCTACACATCCTCGATGGTTTAATTTTTCTTAATGAGAGCATCTTAGTTTATAAGAACAATAAGCATTCTCTTTAATCAAGAACAACAAGATCTTTTACAGAATCAATTAATCAGATCCTTTGTAATCCAATCATTGGTTGGGAAGCGCAGGGTGCAATTAAGATTATAATTAAATAAAGGGCCTCTGTAAGGCAGGAATTTTTTTTTTGGATAGTGGAGAGAGGTCAAGCACAGTCAAAAGACTGTGTTAGAACCCTTCAATTACAGAATATATCAGCATTTTTGAATGTTAGAAACTAGAATCGAAGCTTCATATATGATAGCAAGTATTATAAATAGAAAATATAAAAGGTATGAAAAACAAAGGTAGTAATAAATGATGAAGTGAATTATGATAGGTCAAATTATAATACAAGGACTCATAAAATCGACCTATATATTTAGGAATAGGTGTTTTTGTGTGTGTCATATTAAATAATAAGGTTAACGGTATGGCACAATAAAATTATAAATTAAGAGTAGGGGGCGGAGTTGGGGGCTGGTAGTGGGAGGTTGATTTTCATTGTGGGTTCCTTACCAGACATGAAAGAATAATGCATAAATTATTTGAAACAATTACCAAGTATGCAATAATTTGGAAGGGGGCAAAAATGTCAGCAGTTAACATAATACAGATTCAGTTCTGGATATTGGTGAAACAGAAATCCAGGCATTCATTGCTGAATTACACATTAGGGTGTTAGAACTCAAGTCAGTGATAAAAAAGAATAGCCAATATGCCTTCTTTAATAAAAAAGAATAGCCAATATGCCTTCTTTAATAAAAAAGAATTTTTTATATACCTTCTTTAATAAAAAAGGATTTTGGAAAGAACACAAAACACAAGTCAGAATGGTACAACAATAAGCACATCATAAGAATGGCAACATATTAGCTAACAATGCTTGCAGTAAAGTGCATCTCAAGACCCCTAGTAGTCCAAAGCACTGCACCACTCACCCAGCAACACCAATTCCCCAAAAAGTATGACTTCATCCTTTTCTGTCCTTTTTTTTAATGAGAAATTTCCAATGCATGTCTAGTGATTGTCATGCTCCTCATGTCCCTCTTGACCGAACTCCCCAGAGACCCTTATATGACAATGAATTTTATGGTTCCAAATGGAGTCATTTCAGATGCTGATTTCTTCATCTTCGAAGGGTTAAAGCGAGCCCTTTTAGGTGTGCTAAAGTGGACCATTCAAAGCAATCAAGGTAAGCCAGGTGCAGTGCTGCACTTATACAGCAAAATGTATCATATGCTGTGTTACAATATGCTCATTATGAAAGAGTGGCTCGAGGTTGGGCTTGTGGCCAATAACAATAAGCTCTGTTCTCTCGAGCTACACAGAGGGGGCATGTTTGCATTCTCCAAAAGCCTGGTAAACTTTCAAGCAAACAAAGATACCAAACAAGCAGCCATAGCCATAGCAGCATTTGGCAGTGCTAATGCCCAACCCATTGACAAGCTTGTTTCAGCTGTCAGCTGATCCTGGAAAGCCTCTAAAGACTTGTTTTTGTGTGTACCTAAATTATTATCTTTGTTATCTTGTGGAGATTATTTCTTTTTAACTGCTAGATATCTGTTGCAGAGTCATCTGTCATTCTCAATGTACTCTTCTAAATTGATTTGATTGTTCATTTTCACCAGATTCACTTCTAGTTTGATTGACTCATGGATATTTCACCAACTATTTCATTGCATGTCAGTACTTTCTGAAATCAATCTTGAAAATTGCAAGATTAATGGAAGCCAACTGTAAAACCCTTTCTTTGAGCAGCTACATGTTTGATAACAAATACCAAATAACTAGAGGTTAGAATGAATAAGATGCTGCTTTTATTTGCTTTTAAGTCAATGATGCAGTGGAGAACAACAAAAAGAGATGTTAAATTCTATTCAAATCCTTGGCCTATAACAGATTATGTTGTTCATTCAAGTATGGAAGAAGGAATGTTCCTTTCAAAAGGTTTATATTGACTTCCTAATCTTGAATTTTAACTTCATCTACACATCCTCGATGGTTTAATTTTTCTTAATGAGAGCATCTTAGTTTATAAGAACAATAAGCATCTTTTACAGAGAATCAATTAATCAGATCCTTTGTAATCCGATCATTGGTTGGGAAGCACAGGGTGCAATTAAGATTATAATTAAATAAAGGGCGTCTGTAAGGCAGGAATTTTTTTTGGATAGTGCAGAGAGGCCAAGCACAGTCAAAAGACTGTGTTAGAACCCTTCAATGTATCAGCATTTTGAATGTTAGAAACTAGAATCGAAGCTTCATATATAATAGCAAGTATTATAAATAGAAAATATAAAAGGTATGAAAAACAAGGTAGTAAAAAATGATGAAGTAAATTATGATAGGTCAAATTATAATACAAGGACTCATAAAATCGACCTATATATTTAGGAACAGGTGTTTTTGTGTGTGTCATATTAAATAATAAGGTTAACGGTATGGCACAATAAAATTATAAATTAAGAGTAGGGGGTGGAGTTGGGGGCTGGCAGTGGGACGTTGATTTTCATTGTGGGTTCCTTACTAGACATGAAAGAATAATGCATAAATTATTTGAAACAATTACCAAGTATGCAATAATTTGGAAGGGGGCAAAAAATGTCAGCAGTTAACATAATACAGATTCAGTTCTGGATATGGTGAAACAGAAATCCAGGCATTCATTGCAACAGCTAAACTGAATTACACATTAGGGTGTTAGAACTCAAGTCAGTGATAAAAAAGAATAGCCAATATGCCTTCTTTAATAAAAAAGAATAGCCAATATGCCTTCTTTAATAAAAAAAGAATTTTTTTATATACCTTCTTTAATAAAAAAGGATTTTGGAAAGAACACAAAACACAAGTCAGAATGGTACAACAATAAGCACATCATAAGAATGGCAACATATTAGCTAACGATGCTTGCGGTAAAGTGCATCTCAAGACCCTAGTAGTCCAAAGCATTGCACCACTCACCCAGCAACACCAATTCCCCAAAAAGTATGACTTCATCCTTTTCTGCCCTTTTTCTTAATGAGAAATTTCCAAAGCATGTCTAGTGATTGTCATGCTCCTCATGTCCCTCTTGACCGAACTCCCCAGAGACCCTTATATGACAATGAATTTTATGGTTCCAAATGGAGTCATTTCAGATGCTGATTTCTTCATCTTCGAAAGGTTAAAGCGAGCCCTTTTAGGTGTGCCAAATTGGACCATTCAAAGCAATCAAGGTAAGCCAGGTGCAGTGCTGCGCTTATACAGCAAAATGTATCATATGCTGTGCTACAATATGCTCATTATGAAAGAGTGGCTCGAGGTTGGGCTTGTGGTCAATAACAATAAGCTCTACACAGAGGGGGCATGTTTGCATTCTCCAAAAGCCTGGTAAACTTTCAAGCAAACAAAGATACCAAACAAGCAGCCATAGCCATAGCAGCATTTGGCAGTGCTAATGCCCAACCCATTGACAAGCTTGTTTCAGCTGTCAGCTGATCCTGGAAAGCCTATAAAGACTTGTTTTTGTGTGTACCTAAATTATTATCTTTGTTATCTTGTGGAGATTATTTCTTTTTAACTGCTAGATATCTGTTGCAGAGTCATCTGTCATTCTCAATGTACTCTTCTAAATTGATTTGATTGTTCATTTTCACCAGATTCACTTCTAGTTTGATTGACTCATGGATCTTTCACCAACTATTTCATTGCATGTCAGTACTTTCTGAAATCAGTCTTCCAAATTGCAAGATTAATGGAAGCCAACTGTAAAACTCTTTTCTTTGAGCAGCTACATGTTTGATAACAAATACCAAATAACTAGAGGTTAGAATGAATAAGATACTGCTTTTATTTGCTTTTAAGTCAATGATGCAGTGGAGAACAACAAAAAGAGATGTTAAATTCTATTCAAATCCTTGGCCTATAACAGATTATGTTGTTCATTCAAGTATGGAAGAAGGAATGTTCCTTTCAAAAGGTTTATATTGACTTCCTAATCTTGAATTTTAACTTCATCTATACATCCTCGATGGTTTAATTTTTCTTAATGAGAGCATCTTAGTTTATAAGAACAATAAGCATCGTTTACAGAGGATCAATTAATCAGATCCTTTGTAATCCAATCATTGGTTGGGAAGCACAGGGTGCAATTAAGATTATAATTAAAAAAAGGGCCTCTTTAAGGCAGGAATTTTTTTTTGGATAGTGGAGAGAGGCTGTAACGACCCGCGCCCACGGGCCGGTTTCGTTACAAGAAAGTAAGACGGATAAGGTCCACACCAACTTGGGCCACCACAGCCCAAAAAGGGATCCAATTGGTGCCATGTCCTTCTTACTTTACCACATATAAACCACTTAACCAACTCCCAATTTTCCGATGTGGGACTATTGGGAGGGTTATCACAATCTACCCCCCTTACAAAGGCGACGTCCTCGTCGCCAGGGTCAATTGATCACAACCACCAGGCAGGCAAGATTCTAGAGATGGCCCCCACAGGTTCAAGAGATGGCTCCCATCAATGTAGCACTTTGCCCTGTGGCCCCCACAGATTCAAGAGGTGGCTCCCATCGATGTAGCACTTTGCCCTGTGTGGCACTTAGCTCCTGCACTTCCGACTGGTGCGTGGCTCTGATACCATATTGTAACGATCCGCGCCCACGGGCCGATTTCGTTAGAAGAAAGCAAGACGGACAAGGTCCACACCAACTTGGGCCACCACAGCCCAAAAAGGGATCCAATTGGTGCCTTGTCCTTCTTACTTTACCACATATAAATCATTTAACCAACTCCCAATTTCCCGATGTGGGACTATTGGGAGGGTTATCACAGAGGCCAAGCACAGTCAAAAGACTGTGTTAGAACCCTTCAATTACAGAATGTATCAGCATTTTTGATTGTTAGAAACTAGAATCGAAGCTTCATATATGATAGCAAGTATTATAAATAGAAATATAAAAGGTATGAAAAACAAAGGTAGTAATAATTGATGAAGTGAATTATGATAGGTCAAATTATAATACAAGGACTCATAAAATCGACCTATATTTAGGAACAGGTGTTTTTTTGTTTAGGAACAGGTGTTTTTGTGTGTGTCATATTAAATAATAAGGTTAACGGTAGGGCACAATAAAATTATAAATTAAGAGTAGGGGGTGGATTTGGGGGCAGGTAGTGGGAGGTTGATTTTCATTGTGGGTTCCTTACTAGACATGAAAGAATAATGCATAAATTATTTGAAACAATTACCAAGTATGCAATAATTTGGAAGGGGGCAAAAAATGTCAGCAGTTAACATAATACAGATTCAGTTCTGGATATTGATGAAACAGAAATCCAGGCATTCATTGCAACAGCTAAACTGAATTACACATTAGGGTGTTAGAACTCAAGTCAGTGATAAAAAGAATAGCCAATATGCCTTCTTTAATAAAAAAGAATAGCCAATATGCCTTCTTTAATAAAAAAGAATTTTTTTTATATACCTTCTTTAATAAAAAAGGATTTTGGAAAGGACACAAAACACAAGTCAGAATGGTACAACAATAAGCACATCATAAGAATGGCAACATATTAGCTAACAATGCTTGTAGTAAAGTGCATCTCAAGACCCTAGTAGTCCAAAGCATTGCACCACTCACCCAGCAACACCAATTCCCAAAAAGTATGACTTCATCCTTTTCTGTCCTTTTTTTTAATTAGAAATTTCCAATGCATGTCTAGTGATTGTCATGCTCCTCATGTCCCTCTTGACCGAACTCCCCAGAGACCCTTATATGACAATGAATTTTATGGTTCCAAATGGAGTCATTTCAGATGCTGATTTCTTCATCTTCGAAGGGTTAAAGCGAGCCCTTTTAGGTGTGCCAAATTGGACCATTCAAAGCAATCAAGGTAAGCCAGGTGCAGTGCTGCGCTTATACAGCAAAATGTATCATATGCTGTGCTACAATATGCTCATTATGAAAGAGTGGCTCGAGGTTGGGCTTGTGGCCAATAACAATAAGCTCTGTTCTCTCGAGCTACACAGGGGGCATGTTTGCATTCTCCAAAAGCCTGGTAAACTTTCAAGCAAACAAAGATACCAAACAAGCAGCCATAGCCATAGCAGCATTTGGCAGTGCTAATGCCCAACCCATCGACAAGCTTGTTTCAACTGTCAGCTGATCCTGGAAAGCCTCTAAAGACTTGTTTTTGTGTGTACCTAATTTATTTTCGTTGTTATCTTGTGGAGATTATTTCTTTTTAACTTCTAGATATCTGTTGCAGAGTCATCTGTCATTCTCAATTTACTCTTCTAAATTGATTTGATTGTTCCTTTTCACCAGATTCACTTCTAGTTTGATTGACTCATGGATCTTTCACCAACTATTTCATTGCATGTCAGTACTTTCTGAAATCAGTCTTCCAAATTGCAAGATTAAAGGCAGCCAACTGTAAAACTCTTTCTTTGAGCAGCTACATGTTTGATAACAAATACCAAATAACCAGAGGTTAGAATGAATAAGATGCTGCTTTTATTTGCTTTTAAGTCAATGATGCAGTGGAGAACAACAAAAAGAGATGTTAAATTCTATTCAAATCCTTGGCCTATAACAGATTATGTTGTTCATTCAAGTATGGAAGAAGGAATGTTCCTTTCAAAAGGTTTATATTGGCTTCCTAATCTTGAATTTTAACTTCATCTACCCATCCTCGATGGTTTAATTTTTCTTAATGAGAGCATCTTAGTTTATAAGAACAATAAGCATTCTCTTTAATCAAGAACAACAAGATCTTTTACAGAGAAACAATTAATCAGATCCTTTGTAATCCAATCATTGGTTGGGAAGCGCAGGGTGCAATTAAGATTATAATTAAAAAAAGGGCCTCTGTAAGGCAGGAATTTTTTTTTGTATAGTGGAGAGAGGCCAAGCACAGTCAAAAGACTGTTAGAACCCTTCAATTACAGAATGTATCAGCATTTTGAATGTTAGAAACTAGAATCGAAGCTTCATATATGATAGCAAGTATTATAAATAGAAAATATAAAAGGTATGAAAAACAAAGGTAGTAATAAATGATGAAGTGAATTATGATAGGTCAAATTATAATACAAGGACTCATAAAATCAACCTATATATTTAGGAACAGGTGTTTTTGTGTGTGTCATATTAAATAATAAGGTTAACGGTATGGCACAATAAAATTATAAATTAAGAGTAGGGGTGCGGAGTTGGGGGCTGGTTGTGGGAGGTTGATTTTCATTGTGGGTTCCTTACTAGACATGAAAGAATAATGCATAGATTATTTGAAACAATTACCAAGTATGCAATAATTTGGAAGAGGGCAAAAAATGTCAGCAGTTAACATAATACAGATTCAGTTCTGGATATTGGTGAAACAGAAATCCAAGCATTCATTGCAACAGCTAGACTGAATTACACATTAGGGTGTTAGAACTCAAGTCAGTGATAAAAAAGAATAGCCAATATGTCTAAATTATTTGCAGTCTATTGCAGATTTAGCAAACAATAAATGACTGGTGATAGACATAAATTCTGCAACGTTTGAATATGTAAAACTAATTTGAAGAAGCAAATTTCAAAATTTCTAACTGGCTATAAATGCTTTATCACCTCAACTTTCATATCACCTATTTCAGTAGTTGTAATGAAATTTGATAGCCATGAATTTAATAGCATCAAAATATCATAAAACTTGCAAAAGATTTAAATCATAGTTGCCGCTATGATATGCTCTAAACATGACTTGACAAAACATATTTTCTTTTAGAGAAATTTGCTGTGGACAATGTTACTGTTTTTTTTGATAAAATTGATAAGAATTATTTTCAACAAGTGTGATGATACAAACAGGATACTCAATTCAATCAAATGTTAGCAAAACCAAATGCACAGAGCACTACATATCAAGGAAGCAAGATGAGGCATCACCATGTCGTGCCACGTGCTTCTTCTTTCTCTTCATGTAAGAGTTGGAAATGATGCATTCAGCTCACAACACCCATCGACGAATAGCATCATTTATGCGTGAGTGATCAAGATTCCAACAAGCCATTCTTTTCCAATAAAGCTGATAGACAAAATAAAACATGATAAAGTGCTTGCTAACTAAGACACCAAAACAACTAATCATGGTTTTCCAAATTACAGTCTAAAACATTATAGCAGCAGTTACAATAAAGTTTTGATGGTAATGGCCATTACATGACAAGAATAAGTGCCAATATTTGACCTTTTCACTGTTTATTAACCTTGATAATAGTTTCCTGTTTTGTGAACAGTGATTTTGTAAAGCACACTGTTATTTTCCTGTCATTACCTGTTATTGTTTTATGATAATAGCTACGAAAGGCTTTTTAAGCAGTCACTATTTTATGATCAAAAAGAGGCTGCTATCATTCCAAATAAATTCAACCAAGAATAGACAGCAAAAATAAGGATCACTTAGAGAAACGCCGGTGTGCCAATATATTATGGGATAGGAAAGAGGTCAGCCGCAACCAAATTAGGCGATTTTTGGACATATGATAGTTAAATGTCCAATAATAATTCCAATAACGTAACTATTAGAGTACAATCATGGACCAAAAGACCAAATCAAACACCCTGTGATGATTCAAAGCAAAAAATGGTGAAACTCCAATAATAACTGTGGATGACGTTTCTGAACACGTTAAAATTAGGGTTTTCGTGCTTCCAACGATGATACTACCAGAGTTCACCCACGGACAAATACCGCAACATCAAAAAAAAAAAAAGAAAAGAAAAATAACCATGTCATGATTCAACACCCCCCGGCCAAAAAAAAAAAAAAATTCTCCAATCACTTCCTGCAACCAATCTACATAATCATTCGAATTTCAAGCTTCTTCTACGAAAAAAGAAAAAGATCGTATTTTCAGGGAGATTGGACTCATATCGTTAACAAAATGGGCGAGATGTGATGAACTACGATAAGAATCTCGAAATCTGGATCACTGCACGCAAAAATGATGCGATTCGAGCCGCAGGTGAATCGAACAAACTAGATGCGTCACTCCCAGCCCTCATCCAAAAAGAAAATAGTAATCCACTGATTCCAATCGCCTCCTCCGCCTCTTTTTCTCCCTCTCCAGCCCTAATATCTGGAGAAGAGGTCTCGTGGCAGATTAGAGATAACGATAGAGATATAGTAGCTAGGGTTGGGGTTAGGGTTTACTAAAACGGCAGGCGGAGGTCGAAAAGGAAAGAAGATAAATTATTCACTCATGATATACAAAACTTTGCTAAGTAGTCAACTGCAAGTTGGGCTCATCTAATTTTGCTGGAAAACATAGTTGTCAGGTCCGCCCGAATATTGACCCCTGGCCAAGGGTTTGAATTACTGGATCATTGGTTTAACCGATTGAATCATCAATTAATTATTTTAATATAAAATTATATTTATATTAATAAAAATTAAATTTTAATAAAAAATTAAAATTAACATAATAATAAACACATGATTTTATTCGGTTCGGATTGGTTGATCAATTCATGAGTGAATCGGTTGGTTTGATTGGGTTATTTTGGATCGCATACACATTCGATTTTATGTTAAAACCGAACCAGCTTAACCTTAGAGTCTTGATTCAACCAGTTCAACTGGCTTGTTCGGTTTGATTCTGACAACTATGCTGAAAAAATGGTAATGTGTAAAGTAATTTTTCAACTCAGTCCCTATGTGATAGCAAAATTTCATGAAAGTATTTTGTATTTTAATTTTTAAAATTTTACCTATAAAGGTGATAGATGCCTACATTTCAATTGTAGGCACCTGTCAATTTAACTTTTTAGTTGCATTTGAATGTCATTTTTTTTTTTTTTTGATAAAGACGAGCGATCACACTAGTCTAGTGTGAGTCAGCTCAAATACATCAGATTGCAAAATTTGTAACAACACAGGGGGACATGGTTCACCCATCGTCCATATCCTATATCCTACATGCTGAGCCACGGTCATCGCTGCCCAGTCAGCTACCGTGTTGCATTTGAATGTCATTTGAATAAAGCCTTTGTGCTAAATATTTATTACTTTATGTATATTAATTTTTATGAAATGATTATGATATAAATTTTTAATTTAATTAAGTTAATTTTATGATATTAGACGCCTTGCATACCCTGTATGTGATAAGTTGTCATAACTCGAATCTAAATCCATCCTAGCATCTGGGCTATAACAATTATAATGTTATGTCTTAGTTAATCATAGGAAAACCCTTAGGATGACTTGTGGGGAGGGAGTTATAACTTTAAATAAAAATAATGATGTGTTTATTAAGCATAGAACCAATGATTGAAAGGTATAAATAACATGAAATCTATTTTATGATATATATTGTAATCGCTTTCTTTTTAGCATCAAAATTCATCAAACTTGCAGAAGATTTGAATCATAGTTGCCACTATGACATGCTCTAAACATGACTTGACAAGCCTTACTTTCTTTTTGAGAAATTTTCCGTGGACAATGTTATTGTTTTTTTGATAAATTTGACAAGAATTATTTTCAACAAGTGTGATGCTACAAACAGTATATTCAATCCAATCAAATGTTAGCAAAAAAATGCACGGAGTAACTTGAAAAGCAAGAACAGGCATCACCATGTGGTGCCACGTGCTTCTCCTTTCTCTTCATATAAGAGTTGGAAATGATGCATTCAGCTCGCAACACCCAATCACCCATCAGTGACTAACATCATTTTATGCGTGAGTGATCAAGATTCCAATAACCCATGCTTTAGCAATAAAGCTGATAGACAAAAATAAAACACGATAAGTGCTTGCTAACTGAGACAACCAAAACAACTAATCATGGTTTTCAAAAAAAACAGTCATTAAAACATATAGCAGTAGTTACAATGGCCATTACAGGACAAGAACAAGTGCCAACATTTGATCTTTTCACTGTTTATTAATTTTATAAATAAACAGAAGTACTAGTACTTAACCTTCCTGTTTTGTGAACAACAATTTTGTAAAGCACACTGTTATTTTTCTGTCATTACCTGTTATTTTTTAGTGATAATGGATAGGAAAGGCTGTTTAAGTAGCCACTGTTTTTTGATCAAAATAGGCCACTATTTCTCCAAATATTTTCACCCAAATATATTACAAATATATGGACAAGCCGGGGTCACTTAGACCAACTCTGGTATCCCAAAATAACAGGATAATAAAGTGATCAACTGCAACCAATTTAAGTAATCCTTGGACTTAAAAGTTAGATATTCAATATTAATCCTATAATGTAACCATTACAGTACAACCATGCAACTAAAGCACCCTGTGATGATTAAAACAAAGCATTGCGAAACTCCATCAATAGCTGGATAATGTATTTTGGACATATTGAAAAGCAATTGCGAATTCTATACCACAGCATACAAAATGATGCGATTCGAGCCATTGCTGAATTAAGTAGGCTAGATGTATTATTCGCACTGGATGCATCACTCTCAATCCTTACCCAAGAAGAAAATTATAATTCAATGATTTCAACCGCCGTCTTTGTCCTTTTTACTCACTTTCCCTACCCACTTTTTCTCCTCTCCAATAAACCCTAATCTCTAGAGAAGAGGTTTCATGGCAGATTAGAGAGGTGGTCAGAGAGAGATTTAACTAAAATGATGGTGGAGGACAAAACAAGTGTTGAATCAATTATTCACTTAACCTTTATTAAACTTTGATAATGAGTTAATAGCAAAATCAGTTCATCTAATTCCATAACATGGCAAGCGGCAATCTGCCAAGAAATTTTCATCTATGTTCATCCAAGACTATAAAATTTCAGAAAAGTATTTTATATTTTAATTTTTAATCTTTTGAAGGTGATACATGCATGGCTACAATATTCTTATAGTTATAGAAAATTTTTAAATCTTCTTACTCTTTTTCTTGACCAAATAATTAACTAAATAATTCTTCAAAACGAATCAATGGAATTAATTCAATTGTTCTTATAGTATATATCCTTGATAAGTCGTTTTGACTTATACGTCTCTCAACCATTGACCGACTTGAACTGAGATAAGTCTTTTTTTTTTTGACCGACCGTTGGACTGAATAATCGTTGGATTGATTGATCGCTTTCAACCGGTGCTTGCTTCCTTATAAATTCGAAGCAATGCCGGTATTTAATTTATTCAATTCATTTGCTTTTCATCCTTATCTAGAGATCCATTCCTTCATCCTTATCCAGTCCAGAGATCCATTCCTTTGCTTTCGTACTTATCCAAAGAGAAGGAACTTATTCGGTTGTTCATCATCTTCTGACATTGGTATGTGCATACGCCTATTAGAAGACTTGCTGCTGTTGAATCCTGAAGGGTAGTCGTGCTCTAATCTTCTGCATCGAGATATTATCTCCGAAAGGCGCGAATCTACTCTTAAGGATAGTGTTGTGTACACCACAGCATCTTCTCAAATAGATTCAAATAGATAATATCATTCCGGATACTATATTTTCCTCATATTCTATCTTCAATCTATTATATACTTCAGCTTTCACCATTACCTAAATTTCTTTATATACCTTCTTTAATGAAAAAGGATTTTGGAAAGAACACAAAACACAAGCCAGAATGGTACAACAATAAGCACATCATAAGAATGGCAACATTTTAGCTAACAATATATGCTTGCAGTAAAGTGCATCTCAAGACCCTAGCAGTCCAAAGCATTGCAGCACTCACCCAGCAACGCCAATTCCCCAAAAAAAATGGCTTCATCTTTTTCTGTCTTTTTTCTTAATGAGAAATTTCTAATGTATGTCTAGAGATTGCCATGCTCCTCATGTCCCTCTTGACCGTACTCCCCAAAGACCCTTATATGACAATGAATTTTATGGTTCCAAATGGAGTCATTTCAGACGCTGATTTCTTCACCTTCGAAGGGTTAAAGCGAGCCCTTTTAGGTGTGCCAAAGTGGACCATTCAAAGCAATCAAGGTAAGCCAGGTGCTGTTCTGCGCTTATGCAGCAAAATGTATCATATGCTGTGCTACAATATGCTCGTCATGAAAGAGTGGCTCGAGGTTGGGCTTGTGGCCAATAACAATAAGCTCTGTTCTCTCGAGCTACACAGAGGAGGCATGTTTGCATTCCCCAAGGGCTTATATAGCAGCCATAGCCATATATAGCAGCATTTGGCAGTGCTAATGCCCAACCCATTGACATGCTTGTTTCAGCTGTCAGCAGTGATAGAGATATAGACTAAAAGATATACTTTATGTTATGTCTTTATATTTTAATGAGAATTCATTTTGAGCAATGTGTGTCATTTACTATATATGTGCATGTGTCTAGTATGAAGGGTGGATCGTCCTCTTTCTACCCTTGGAGCATAGCACGCATTCGACCAGCCCCAAGTCGTGTGGAGATGCGGAAGCGATATGATATCCCTTGCTGAAATTCTGCAGCAGAATTTTGGATCTTGATCTTAGTAATCTTCCCAGATTGATTAGCAACTAGGATTTTCTTTGGTTTCTTGCGCCCCAAGATTGTAAGAGAGGGTCGTGGCCTCTCTTCTTCCTCACGTGAACCTTCAGATCTGATCCAGAAAATCAAGAGACGTTGCCCAAGGAGAAGGTACTGCTAGGGTTTCTTCCTTCTCCTTCCTTGAGAGAGGCGGCTCTAAGAAGATGGCTAGGGCAGAGATGGCAGCAATAAAACCCTAGAAACCTAGGGCATCTATATGTGAGAAAGAGAGGAGGAGAAAGAGAAGGGATAGCTTATTCTAGGAAGAAAAGGGTTTCTTTCATTCATCTATAATCATCATCGTTACATGACTATATATAACCCGTCCCCATGACGGCCACCAAAATAAAACCAGCACCACACATGAACTGGTGCCTTATTATATGGATAATAAACCCTAAAAAACTCCCTTGGACCAACCCACACCTTGGGACCAAACCCAGCCCAATGATAGACTAGCCCCCTCAAGACCCAACAACCTGGGCCTTAACCCTGTAGAGCCTACAAACCTCCACCCTAGGATTTAAGCTTTGGAGTACCACACCAGGCTCTACAATCTCCACCTTGATGCTTCAAAGCTGCTGAAAAATCTGCACATTCCCTTAGACCCATCAGTGTCACACATGAGAGAAAGCTATCCCGTGGAAGAGTCTTCGTAAGTGCATCTGCCTGGTTCTTCTTTGTATGAACTTTTACCAGCTCCACTTCACCTTCTTCCACCAATTCTCTGATCCTGTGATACCTCACATCTATATGCTTTGTGCGTGCATGATAGATTGGGTTCTGAGCCAACTGCAGGGCACTCTGACTATCACTGTGTAACAATACTGTACCCTGCTTCACCCCCATTTCCATGATGAGTCTCTTCAACCAAAGAGCCTCCTTGGCAGCCTCTGTAATCCCTATATACTCAGCTTCTGTTGTAGACAAAGCTGTAATAGGTTGAAGGGTTGATCTCCAAGAAATTAATCCACCATACATGCTGAACACATACCCTGTGGTAGACCTTCTTGTATCCAGATCACCTGCAAAATTTGCATCCACAAATCCTTCCAATGGACCTAATGACTTACTTGGGATATTAGATTTCTCCTTAGATCCATCTTGCTGCCCAAAAATTAGACCAAGTCCACGAGTTCCCTGAAGGTACCTCAAAATCCACTTGAGTGCCTTCCAGTGCTCCTTCCCTGGGTTCGCCATGAATCTGCTCACCTGGCTCACTGCATATGCTATGTCAGGCCTGCAACACACCATAGCATACATAATGCTGCCCACGGCACTGGCATATGGAACTCTCTCCATGTACTCTTTCTCTTCATCTGTCTGGGGGTTCTGTAACTTAGAAAGAGACATGTGACTAGCCAAAGGTGTTCCAACTGGTTTGGCCTTATCCATCCCAAACCTCTCCAACACCTTGTGAATATATCCACCCAATGACAAGTGTAGAATTTCCTTGGTCCTATCTCTGTAAATTTCCATCCCAAGTATCTTCCTAGCTGACCCCAAATCCTTCATTTCAAATTCTGTTGATAATGCATATTTCAATCCATTCACTGCTTCAACACTCCTGCTGGCAATGAGCATATCATCCACATACAAAAGGAGATACAGTGCATCATCCTCATCCATATTTTTTACATAGACACAAGTATCATGTTCACATCTAGAAAATCCAAGGCCCAAAATAAAAGTGTCAAACCTTTTGTACCATTGACGGGGTGACTGCTTCAAACCATAGAGCGATTTCTTTAGTAGACACACTTTTTCTTCCAATCTAGATTCTTGAAACCCTCTGGTTGCTTCATGTATATCCTCTCCTCTAAACTCCCATGTAAGAAAGCCATCTTCACATCCATCTGCTGCAACTCCATACCATGTTGTGCTACAAGAGATAACAACACACGAATTGAAGCATGACGTACCACTGGAGAGAATACCTCTGTGTAGTCCACTCCCTCTCTCTGTGAGAACCCCTTAGCAACAAGCCTTGCTTTGTATCTGACTCCACCTTGCTCTGAAGGTGCCTCCTTCTTTTTGAACACCCATTTTGAACCAATGGCCCGAGCATCTATAGATAGATCCACTAGCTGCCATGTCTTATTCTTTTCCAGGGACTCCATCTCCTCCATCATGGCCTGCATCCATGAGTCTCTTTATGAACTTTCCATGGCTTCTTGGAATGTCTCTGGATCTTCATTTGCAGTGATTAGAGCATAGGAAATCATCTCATCAATGCGATACCGAGCAGGTTTGATGATGGTACGCTTTGCCTTGTGCAGTGCTACACCTCTTTGATCATCTCTCAAAGCTGAAGTGTGTGACTCCACCTGCACCTCCCTCTGGATTGATGGCTCTCCTGGCTGATCCTTTATATGTATTGGAACATCCATACCAAACTCCACCTCAAAAGAAGCACGTTTTGAAGTAGAAGTAGAAGGTACATCACCTGTAAGCCAATGCTGTCCACTGCTGTCCTGTTTAGCCTTTTCAGCTCCATCTGCAATCCCTGACCTCTTCAAGATGCTCTTCTCATCAAAAATAATGTCTCTACTGATGATACACTTCTGTGAATCTGAACTCCATAGCAAATAGCCTTTAACTCCCTGTGGATACCCGATGAAGATCAGCCTTTGTGATTTTGGGTCCAGCTTGCTCCTTTCAGTTGCCTCCACATGTGCATAGGCTGGGCAACCAAAAATCCTCAGGTGTCTAAGCTCCACCTTCTTCCACTCCAGATCTCCTCTAAAATGCCTCCATCAAGTTTTCTATTAGGGGACCTATTAACAAGAAAACCAAAGAACATAATTGCATCACCCCAAAAGACCTTGGGCAGTGATACCTGCAGCCTCAAACACCTAGCCTTCTCTGTCAATGTACGATTCATCCTCTCTGCCACACCATTCTGCTGGGGAGTCATCCTTACTGTGTAATGGCGTTGGATCCCATTTTCCTCACAGTAGCTTTGAATTCATTGCTTGTATACTCCCCTCCATTGTCAGATCTCAAACACTTCACTGGTTTTCCTGTCTCCTTTTCAACACCAACTCTCCAAGCTTTAAACCGGGCAAATACCTCTGATTTTTCTCTTATCAGATATACCCATACCTTCCTGGAGTAGTCATCAATGAAAGTTAAAAAAATACTTAGCCCCACCTCTGGCTGACACAGGGGCCGGTCCCCATACATCTGAGTGAACTAATTCCAGAATACCTTCACTCTGCTTGGAACTGCTGGCAAACCTCACCCTATGTTGTTTACCATAAATACAGGGCTCACAGATGTCATTGTCCTCCTTCTTAAGTGCTGGAATTAGACCTCTTTTGCTGAGTTCTATAAGCCCTTTATCACTCATGTGTCCCATTCGATTGTGCCACAGGTTATAGACCAACTGTTCCTCCTGTGCCGCTGCTAGCACCTCTGCACCATCTATGGCCACTGAGCCTTCCATCTAATAGAGATTATTTTTTAACCTTCTCCCTTTCATCACCACTAATGCACCCTTGGTTATCCTCAAACATCCACTCCCCGGCTGGCTTCCAAAAGCATACCCATGCTTCTCCAGGTAGCCCAAAGAAATTAGATTCTTCTTCAACTCCGGGACATGTTTGACATTTGTTAAAGTCCTTATAACCCCATCATACATCCTCACCCTTATGCTTCCAACTTCAGCAACCTTACAAGGATGATTATCACCAAGGCATACACTCCCTCCATCAGATTTTTCATAAGTTGCAAACCACTCCCTATGCGAAGTATAATGGTGAGAACATGCTGAGTCAAGTGTCCAACAACTATCACACTTCTTGGTCCCATCTGAAACTACCAGTACATCATCTTCACTGTCTTCAGATGAATTTGCACCACCATTGCTGGCTGAACCTCCCTTGGAAATGCCCTTCCCCTTCTCATTCTTCAGAAGTGGGCAATTTCTCTTTAGGTGACCAATCTGATGACACTTGTAACACTTCCATGCTTTCTGCTTGCCCCGAGACTTAGATCTGCCTTTAGACTTGCCTCTAACCTTTTCCTAGGGTCTTTCTTGCCTCTCATTCACAGCAAGTACCTCTGTGTTAGAGTTTCCCATGCGAATCTTTTCTCTTTGCTGGTTTGATCTTAGCACCCCCACAACCTCTTCATAATTTAGGGTCTCCTTCCCATACACCAAGGTTGTAATCAGACCATCATAGGAACTGGGTAGCGAACACAACAAGATGAGGGTCTTGTCTTCTTCATCAATCTTCACATCAAGGCTCATCACCTCTGAGCACACTTGATTGAATTTCTGAATATGGGCCACAAGATCTCCTCCCTCAGGCATTCTCAAGCTGTACAACTGTTTCTTCAACCATAACTTGTTTGTCATGCTCTTTCCCATGTAAATGTTCTCTAAAGTTTCCCAAGCCCCCTTGCCATGGTCTGCGTGTAAATCTCTGGCAAGACTTGATCAGCCAAGCACATCCTAATTGTGCTAAATGCAATCTCCTCTAACTCCTTCCAATCCTCACGACTTACATTATCCGGTCTTTGTTTCACCAAGACCTTATAAATCCTTTGCTGTACCTATAAATCCTTCACCCTTTGCTGCCATAGGGTGAAGTTCCCCTTGCCATCATACTTTTCAAAATCCAATTTAAAGCTACTAGATGCCATATCCAACCAAGAAACAATGCACACAACAAAAACAAAAATTAAACTTGCTGCAGAAATTTCTGGTTTGATATCTTACCAAGAAACGCCCAAGATCCAATCTTTTCTCCACCAAATCACCGAGGCTCTGATACCAAATGAAGGGTGGATCGTCCTCTTTCTACCCTTTGAGCATAGCACGCATTCGACCAGCCCCAAGTCGTGTGGAGATGCGGAAGCGATATGATATCCCTTGCTGAAATTCTGCAGCAGAATTTTGGATCTTGATCTTGGTAATCTTTCCAGATTGATTAGCAACTAGGATTTTCTTTGGTTTCTTGCGCCCCAAGATTGTAAAAGAGGGTCGTGGCCTCTCTTCTTCCGCACGTGAACCTTCAGATCTGATCCAGAAAATCAAGAGACGCTGCCCAAGGAGAAGGTACTGCTAGGGTTTCTTCCTTCTCCTTCCTTGAGAGAGGCGGCTCCAAGAAGATGGCTAGGGCAGAGATGGCAGCAATAAAACCCTAGAAACCTAGGGCATCTATATGTGAGAAAGAGAGGAGGAGGAAGAGAAGGGATAGCTTATTCTAGGGAGAAAAGGATTTCTTTTCATTCATCTATAATCATCATCGTTACATGACTATATATAACCCGTCCCCATGACGGCCACCAAAATAAAACCAGTACCACACATGAACCGGTGCCTTATTATATGGATAATAAACCCTAAAAAACTCCCTTGGACCAACCCACACCTTGGGCCCAAACCCAGTCCAATGATAGACTAGCCCCCTCAAGACCCAACAACCTGGGCCTTAACCCTGTGGAGCCTACAAACCTCCATCCTAGAATTTAAGCTTTGGAGTACCACACCAGGCTCTACATAGTATTTACAAAGAGTATTTGATCTAGTGTGTAGAGTACGGCTTACACACAGAAGACTAGATCATCGGTTCTTTTGGAATACAAGTTTATTGTTCACAGTTTTAAATGGAATTGGACACACCATCAGTAGAACTGTAGCACAAATTTTTAGTAGGTCTGTCTTGACTACGGGGAATGGTTTATCTAACTATTTGTGCTAGTACACTTTGTGTGTATTGAACAGGACCCAGTTGAGTTAATTATTTTATACTGACTTATAAAATAATTTAAAACTCATGAATATTATGATTACTTATGCTCTTAATTCGAATTCTATTTCTAGACACATGTATGTAGTGATTATTGCTTTGATTACACATAGAGTGAGATTCTATATGAGTCAATAAATTCAGTGGGTTGGGCAATAACATTATATATATGGTAAATATTAATAGTGAAGGAATCCACGTCCCATTAATTTGGATTGATGATATCCCCTTGAGAAAGCTTATAAGTTTTGATTGTATCAAATCTTGCAAGTGGATTTTGAATCCGATACATCAAATAAGTTAAGTGGATAAGTCTCAAGGATAATAAAAGCCAATTAAATTATATTGTCAGTAATTAAATTTAATTGGTGGATATCTGTAATCTTAACGTGGGAAGATAATAAGTATTTAATATTAAAGGCTCGAAAATATAAATTCGAATATGATTAGAAGTACAATTATAATTCTTTAGTGGAATGAATTGTAATTTACGTAATTAAATCCTAACCCGGGGTAGGATTGGGAGATTTAATTACGTAGGAAGTCATTTTCATATTTGTCTATTGGTCCCTGTTGTAGCCCTATAAATACCCTCTCAGTTGGTTGCTAGGGTTAAGGTTTTGAGAACGTTTTTGAGGAAAAAGAAAAACAAGAAACCCTAGGTCAGCCGAGAGATCCCACCATCTTGTGAGAGAAGGAAGGTATTTTCGGGAATACGGCGGAAGGCGAAAAGGTTGAGGTCGAGCAATCGAATCAAAGTGTTCCAAAGTTCAAATCTGAAGGTATGATCTTATACTCATAGATTAGAACGGTAAAAGTTTTTTTTTGTATTACTCATATACGCTATAGCCGTGATCTTGGGGGTATTCCGCGCTCCCCAACAGTGGTATCAGAGCCACGGCTGATACTATATATGAATAATACGGCCATATTCTCTATTAATCGGAATATGCATGCGTGGGATAGATCGTGCTTGCTGCTAACGTTGTTTTGCAGGTTTCTATCCTGTTATTATGGTCACATGAATGTATGTGTTTTGATTTGATATTGCTTAGATCTGTTTTGTGAACTCCGATTTAAAGAGGCATAGGATCATTGTAATATTTCATAGCATGTATGCTCCGATTTTTTGAGAGTTTGTGATTGTAAATACGTAGCATGTGAACTCCTAAATGGAGGCATAGGATTTTTGTAATCTGGTGTGGCTCTGATGGAGGAAGAAGACCTCTGCAAAAAGCAGATAGGATTCTAAGCAGAATCCGTTGCAGATAGGATTCTAAGGAGAATCCATTGCATGATAGGATTCTAAGCAGAATCTGTTGCAGATAGGATTCTAAGGAGAATTCGTTGCAGATAGGATTCTAAGGAGAATCCGTTGCATGATAGGATTCTAAGTAGAATCCGTTGCAGATCACGATTCTAAAGGAAAATCTGTTGCAGGTCAATCCCCGCTGGGGGCCAGCCCCCAGACCCCCGTATGCGAAGCGGCAAATCGTCGAGCAAAGAAGCAATCATGATGCAATGGGGATCTTCATCTACATGGAGAATTTTGACCATAATAACAGGAATTTTATTTATCTTGTTTATATTGGTTATGTTGCATACTTGCTTGATTGTTTATCCTTTTGTTCTTATGTTTATAACTAGGAGAACATGGTTAATTGGATAATCACTTGCTGTTTGTGTTTTAAATTTATAAGATAATCAAACACAAGTTTTATAACCCTCAAAATATTGTTTAAATAACTAAGTGGGAGAGAAATTAATCACATTTAAATCCCATGGTCCTATCACTTGTTTATTGGTGAGGTAGTTAATTTCACATGTTAGCATTAGTGCTTTCCTCCCCATAGGATGAAATTGATTGCCAGCTCACCAAGAATAATCCCTAGTAGTTGTTAATGTTGGATTACCTCTCCATCTGAGGGATCCACCATGGGACAATGGATCTAGGATTGAGTGATGGTATACACTTAGGTATAAATATTGGTATCCTCCCCATCGGAGTCACTACAAATATTTATATGACCAAAGTTAGCCAGCTAATTAATTTTACTTGGTATGTTACCTTTTACTTAGATAGTAAAATTAATAGGTTTTATCTGTCTAGATAAATGATGAGTAGTAGACGTCCTCCCATCGAGGCATACTATTCAAAATGTACTAGGCTGCTGGCAAATTCTTTTTATGTAGTGGTTGAGGGGCCCTACTTATAATTTTGAATTTAAAGTTTATTGCTCATTATATCTTATTTGATGTATGAATGATTCTCAGGATTAAAAGTCTTCTTTCAATCCACTTGCTGTGATACTCAAAGAAAACAAATTGACTGGTCCTAATTGTTGGGGAGCGCGGAATACCCCCAAGATCACGGCTTAGCGTATATGAGTAATACAAAAATCTTTTACCGTTCTAATCTATGAGTATAAGATTATACCTTCAGACTTGAACGTTGGAACAACTTATTTGATTGCTCGACCTCAACCTCTCAGCCTTCCGCCGTATTCCCGAAAATACCTTCCTTCTCTCACAAGATGGTGGGATCTCTCGGCCGACCTAGGGTTTCTTGTTTTTCTTTTTCCTCAAAATGTTAACCCTAGCAACCAACTGAGAGGGTATTTATAGGGCTACAACAGGGACCAATAGGCAAATATGAAAAGGACTTCCCACGTAATTAAATCTCCTAATCCTATCCCGGGTTAGGATTCAATTACGTAAATTACAATTCATTCCACTAAAGAATTATAATTGTACTCTTAATCACATTCGAATTTATATTTTTGAGCCTTAATATTAAATACTTATTATCTCCCCACGTTAAGATAACAGATATCCACCAATTAAATTTAATTACTGACAATATAATTTAATTGGCTGTTATTATCCTTGAGACTTATCCACTTAACTTATTTGATGTATCGGATTCAAAATCCACTTGCAAGATTTGATACAATCAAAACTTATAAGCTTTCTCAAGGGGATATCATCAATCCAAATTAACAGGACGTGGATTCCTTCAACTATTAATATTCACCATATATATAATGTTATTGCCCAACCCACTGAGTTAATTGACTCATCTAGAATCTCACTCTATGTGTAATCAAAGCAATAATCATTACATACACGTGTCTAGAAATAAAATTCGGATTAAGAGCATAAGTAATCATAATATTCATGAGTTTTAAATTATTTTATAAAGTCAGTATAAAATAATTAACTCAACTGGGTCCTGTTCAATACACACAAAGTGTACTAGCACAAATAGTTAGAATAAACCATTCCCCATAGTCAAGACAGACCTACTAAAAATTTGTGCTACAGTTCTACTGATGGTGTGTCCAATTCCATCTAAAACTGTGAACAATAAACTTGTATTCCAAAAGAACCGATGATCTAGTCTTCTGTGTGTAAGCCGTACTCTACACACTAGATCAAATACTCTTTGTAAATACTAGACACATGCACATATATATATAGTAAATGGCACACATTGCTCAAAATGAATTCTCATTAAAATGTAAAGACATAACATAAAGCATATCTTTTAGTCTATATCTCTATCACTAATTACATTGATTGGAAAAGAAACCTGGATATAGTGTTAACTGCAGAAGGGTACAAGTATGTGCTCACTCAAGTCTATCCTGCAGAGACCGGTGAAGGGGCTTCAGATGAGGAGTCATAAGCTTACTGTAAGTGGGTTAAGGCTGATGAGATGGTGCGGTGTTACATATTGGCATCTATGTCAAATATTCTGCAACATCAGCATCAATCTATGCCCTCTGCCTATGACATGATGTTCAACCTCAAAGAAATGTTTGAGGATCAGAGTCGTGCAGCTAGGCAGACTGTGATGAAAGAACTGATGAACACTAATATGGCTGAAGGAACTCCTGTCAGAGATCATGTTCTAAAGATGATTAGTCTTCTGAATGAACTGGAGATCCTTGGAGCGGAGATGGATGGGGAAACCCAGGTTGATATCATTCTCCGGTCCCTACCTAATTCTTTAAGCAGTTCTGCCTAAATTACATCATGAACAAAATGAATTTTTCACTGGCAGAGCTACTTAAAGAACTTCAGGTAGCAGAGAGTTTCATTAAGAAGCCTGCAGTTGCTATGGTTACTAAAAAAGGTTCTTCTTCGAAGTCTCATGCTAAGAAGAAGAAAAAGGTTCAGAAAAAGAAACAGCATCAGGCCCCACAGCCCAATGGGGAAATAAAAAAGAAGGGAAAGTGCTTCGTCTGCAAGCAGCTAGGTCACTGGAAGCAGCAATGTCCAGTTTGGCTTACCAGGAAACAGGCTAGAGGTATATCTCATTCACTTGTAGTTGAAACTTGTTTAGTGCTGTTATCTACCAGTGGCTGGTGTATAGATACGGGAGCCACTAATCATGTTTGTAATTCTTTGCAGGGGTTCCAGCAAACCCGGCAGCTAAGTGATGGGGAGATTTACATATTTCTGGGAGATGGCACGAGAGTGTCAATAGTTGCAGTGGGAGATTTTAGCTTTTCTTTTAGTAGAAATAGAATTTTAATATTAAAGGACTATTTTTATGTACCTTCAATTAGAAGAAATTTAATTTCAGTTTCTAAGTTGGTTGATGATAGATATTCAGTTTATTTTAATGACTCATTGTTATTAAGAAAAATAAACATTTTATCTGTTCTGGTACATTGGTGGATGGTCTTTATATTATTAATCATGTTTCTCCTACTGTACAACTAAATGAAGTGAATAACTATAATAGACCATATAAGAGAAAACATCCTTCTGAAATAAATCAAACTTATCTTTGGCACTTGCGCCTAGGTCATATAAATCTAAGACGGATTTCTAGACTGGTTCAAGATGAGCCATTAGGTTCATTGGAAGTAGAGGCACTACCGGTCTGTGAATCTTGCTTAGAAGGAAAAATGATCAAGCGGCCATTCTCAGCCAAAGGCAATAGAGCTAAGGAGATATTAGAATTGGTTACTCTAATTTGTGTGGCCCAATGAACATCCAAGCTAGAGGTGGTTTTGAGTACTTTGTCACTTTTATTGATGATTACTCAAGATATGGGTATATTTATCTGATGCGCCATAAGTCTGAATGCTTTAAACAATTTAAAATTTTTAAGGCAGAAATGAAGAACCGTCATGGTAAAAATATCAAGATACTACGATCCGATCGTGGTGGCGAGTACCTCTTAGGGGAGTTCACAGATTACTTATTAGATGCTAGGATTGAATCCCAGTTATCTGCACCTAGTACGCCACAGCAAAATGGTGTAGCTGAAAGAAGGAATAGGACTCTTATGGATATGGTTAGATCTATGATGAGTTATTCAGACTTACCTATTTCGTTTTAGGGATATGCACTAGAGACAGCTGCATATATTCTTAACTTGGTACCATCTAAGTCAGTACCTAAGACACCCACAGAACTGTGGACTGGGCGCAAGCCTAGTCTAAGATATGTTCGAGTTTGGGGTTGTCCAGCATATGTACTAAAAGGTAAACCAGATAAGTTGGAATCAAGGACAGATGTATGCTTCTTTGTTGGATATCCTAAAGGAACAAAAGGTGGTTTATTTTATTGTCCTAGGGATCAGAAGGTCATTGTTAGCACCAATGCCCGATTCTTGGAGGAGGACTATATTATAGACCACAAACCCAGAAGTAAAATTGCTCTAGAAGAGTTGAGAGGCGATAAAACTAGACTGGCTCCTTTAATACCAATAGTACAAGCAGAAACACCACAAGAAAGTGGGTTCCCAAACTTTCCAATAACTATTCGTAGTGGGAAAAGTATAGTAACACGAACTGATCCTGAACTGGTACAAAAGGATACCATTAATGCACCAGTTTCAGAACCAGTGCAGGTTGATGGAGCACAAGGATCAGAGTCATATCGTATTACTACAAGCACATACAATCAGGTTGTGCCTCATCGTAGTGGGAGGGTTGTAAATACACCTAAACGGTATATGTTCCTTGGAGAGTCATATGACAGAATCTCTGATGAACTGGATACTGAACCCAATAGCTACAATAAAGCATTACAGGATAAAGATGCAACTCTTTGGCAAAATGCTATGAAATCAGAGATAGAGTCTATGCATTTTAATCAGGTCTGGGATCTTATAGAACCACCCGACGGAGTAAAACCCATCGGATGCAAGTGGATCTATAAGAAGAAGAGAGGAGCAGACGAGAAGGTGGAAACCTTCAAGGCTAGGCTAGTTGCAAAAGGTTTTACTCAGAACGAAGGGATCGACTATGAGGAAACCTTTTCACCAGTAGCTATGCTTAAGTCTATCCGGATTCTCTTATCCATTGCAGCTCATTTCGATTACGAAGTTTGGCAAATGGATGTCAAGACAGCTTTCCTTAATGGAAATCTTGACGAGTGCATTTACATGATGCAACCAGACGGTTTTATAGTAAAAGGCCAGGAGCACTTGGTGTGCAAGCTTAAGAGATCCATTTATGGACTTAAGCAGGCATCTAGATCTTGGAATACTTGTTTTGATCAAGCTATTAAATCTTATGGTTTTGATCAAAGTCCTGACGAGTCATGTGTGTACAAGAAGTGTGATGGAAAAACTTTAGTGTTTCTGGTGCTATATGTGGATGACATCTTACTTATTGGAAATGATATAGAAGTGTTATCTTCGGTCAAGGTATGGTTATCTGGACAGTTTGATATGAAGGACTTGGGAGAAGCAAGTCACATCCTAGGGATCAAGCTTTTGCAAGATCGCAAGCAAAGGATGATATGCTTATCTCAAGCCGCTTATATCGATAAAATTCTCACCCGGTTTAGTATGCATAATTCCAAGAAAGGATTTCTTCCTTTTAGGCATGGAATTTCTCTATCTAAGGATCAGTGTCCTAAGACATCTAAAGAGATAGAAAGTATGAAGGCAGTTCCTTATGCTTCTGCAGTAGGAAGCCAAATGTATGCTATGCTATGTACTAGACCTGATATCTGTTTTGCCGTATGCATGGTTAGCAGATTTCAGTCTAATCCTGGGCGAGAACATTGGACTGCAGTAAAACATATAATTAAGTACCTAAAAAGGACTAAAGATTATATGTTAGTTTACCAAGCAGATAGTCTTATGCCTATAGGATATACAAATTCAGACTTCCAATCAGATAATGAATCTAGAAAATCAACCTCGGGATATGTGTTCACTTTGGGTGGTGGAGCTATTAGCTGGAGGAGTGTGAAGCAAACTTGTGTTGCTGACTCTACCATGGAAGCTAAGTATGTGGCTGCATCTGAGGCTGCAAAAGAGGCTGTTTGGCTAAGAAACTTTCTTTTGGATCTTAGTGTGATACCTTCAGTGCAATTACCTATTACACTTTATTATGATAATAGTGGGGCAGTTGCTAATTCGAAGGAACCCAAGACCCATAAGAAATCTAAACACATTGAACGTAAGTATCACCTGATACGTGACATCATGCAAAGAGGTAACGTGCTGGTGACCAAGGTTACATGTGAGGACAACCTGGCAGACCCTTTTACAAAGAGTTTAACTTCAAAAGTTTTTGATAAACATGTAGAGGGCATGGGAGTTAGATGTGTACAAGCATTGCTTTGACTCTAAGTGAGAGATTGATAGAGATATAGACTAAAAGATATGCTTTATGTTATGTTTTTACATTTTAATGAGAATTCATTTTGAGCAATGTGTGCCATTTACTATATATGTGCATATGTCTAGTATTTACAAAGAGTATTTGATTTAGTGTGTAGAGTACGGCTTACACACAGAAGACTAGATCATCGGTTCTTTTGGAATACAAGTTTATTGTTCACAGTTTTAGATGGAATTGGACACACCATCAGTAGAACTGTAGCACAAATTTTAGTAGGTCTGTCTTGACTACGGGGAATGGTTTATTCTAACTATTTGTGCTAGTATACTTTGTGTGTATTGAACATGACCCAGTTGAGTTAATTATTTTATACTGACTTTATAAAATAATTTAAAACTCATGAATATTATGATTACTTATGCTCTTAATCCGAATTCTATTTCTAGACACGTGTATGTAGTGATTATTGCTTTGATTACACATAGAGTGAGATTCTATATGAGTCAATAAACTCAGTGGGTTGGGCAATAATATTATATATATGGTGAATATTAATAGTTGAAGGAATTTACGTCCTGTTAATTTGGATTGATGATATCCCCTTGAGAAAGCTTATAAGTTTTGATTGTATCAAATCTTGCAAGTGGATTTTGAATCCGATACATCAAATAAGTTAAGTGGATAAGTCTCAAAGATAATAAAAGCCAATTAAATTATATTACCAGTAATTAAATTTAATTGATGGATATCTGTAATCTTAACGTGGGGAGATAATACGTATTTAATATTAAAGGCTCAAAAATATAAATTCGAATATGATTAGGAGTACAATTATAATTCTTTAGTGGAATGAATTGTAATTTACGTAATTGAATCCTAACCCGGGGTAGGATTGGGAGATTTAATTACGTGGGAAGTCCTTTTTATATTTGACTATTGGTCCCTGTTGTAGCCCTATAAATACCCTCTCAGTTGGTTGCTAGGGTTAAGGTTTTGAGAATGTTTTTAAGGAAAAAGAAAAATAAGAAACCCTAGGTCGGCCGAGAGATCCCACCATCTTGTGAGAGAAGGAAGGTATTTTTGGGAATACGGCGGAAGGCTAAAAGGTTGAGGTCGAGCAATCGAATTAAAGTGTTCCAAAGTTCAAATCTGAAGGTATGATCTTATACTCATAGATTAGAACGTTAAAAGTTTTTTTTTGTATTACTCATATACGCTATAGCCATGATCTTGGGGGTATTCTGCACTCCCCAACAAGCTTGTTTCAGCTGTCAGCTGATCCTGGAAAACCTCTAAAGACTTATTTTTGTGTGTGCCTAAATTATTTTCCTTGTTATCTTGTGGAGATTATTGCTTTTTAACTGCTAGATATATGTTGCATAGTAATCTGTCATTCTTAATGTACTTTTCTAAATTGATTTGATTGTTCATTTTCACCATATTCACCTCTAGTTTGATTGACTCATGGATCTTTCACCAATTATTTCATTGCATGTCAGTACTTTCTGAAATCAGTCTTCCAAATTGCAAGATTAATGGCAGCCAACTGCAAAACTCTTTCTTTGAGCAGCTACATGTTTGATAACATATACCAAATAACTAGAGGTTAGAATGAATAATATGCTGCTTTTTATTTGCTTTAAGTCAATGATGCAGTAGAGAACAACAAAAAGAGATGTTAGGTTCTATTCAAATCCTTGGCCTATAACAGATTATGTTGTTCATTCTAAGTATGGAAGAAGGAATGTTCCTTTCAAAAGGTCTATATTGGCGTCCTAATCTTGAATTTTAACTTCATCTACACCTCCTCGATGGTTTAATTTTTCTTAATGAGAGCATCTTAGTTTATAAATCAAGAACAACAAGATCTTTTACAGAGAATCAATTAATCAGTTCCTTTGTAATCCAATCATTGCTTGGGAAGCACAGGGTACAATTAAGATTATAATTAAAAAAAGGGCCTCTGTATGGCAGGAATGTTTTTTGGATAGTGGAGAGAGGCCAAGCGCAGTCAAAAGACTTGTGTTAGATCCCTTCAATTACAGAATGTAGCAGCATTTGTGAATCTTGGAAACTAGAATAGCAGAAGAGAGTAGGATGCAAAATATGAGCCATGAGCCTAGTTATATATTTTAAATACTATTTGGGGTGGTGTTTATTAATAAATAGGGGCACACCAGTTTCCCATTATACTTTGTGGATAAACTCTCCCATCTCTCTTTATTTTCTGCCACTCTCCTTTCTCTCTTTTCTTTCTCTCTCATATCCGTTATATTTCTCACTTATCTTTTCTTTCTAATTAAAGCACACATCTTTTCCTTCTAATTAAAGCACATGTCGATACTTAATGAGCTCGGCTATTTGGATCATGCTTGTGTTGTTTCTAACAAAATCTGTGAGCTCGACATCTTCATTTGGACTATCTTAATCCAATGTTATTCACTCTTAGACCCCATTATTATGTGTACAAATGAGCTGAAGGATAGAGTTAAAGTCTCACATTCACCTTAGTATCAACTTTCAAAGCTTATTTTCATTGGTGGATTTGGAGAGAATCCACATTAATGCCCATGCCTTCAAGTAGTTTATAGATTTTACTTAGCTTATAGAGTCAGAAGATTCAAGTAAAGCTCATAAGGAGTGAACTTAGGGTTTTCATCTCTAGCTCTCCCGTCAAATGTGTTAAGACTAAATCTAAACCAAGATGGTCCACTCTTTTTGTATAGCGAAGTAAACAATAAAAATAAGTTTATAACAAAGGGCAATTTTATTTTCTAATTTATAATCGTCACACCAAACACATAAAGATATGATAATTCACTAAGCTTTTATGGTACATCCAACTTAGATATTTGTTGTGGAGATTTTCATTTGTAAATAGAGATAAGGAGAGATTTTGTATTTGTTGACCCTATATGATTTTGATGATTATAAAATAATTAAGTGAGTTATTGATGAGTTTGGTATAGAGCTATAATGCAATGCAGGGACATATTAGTCATCAAGATGAAGAAGATGGAATCCAAGCCATTAACAAGACTTTTGGTTCTATAAAGAAAGTTTCAAGCCTCAAGCAATTGAGATTCAGGTTTGGAGATGAATTCTATTGAAAAGAATCAAGAAGGATTAATTACTTGGCATCATAAAATCAAGCATTTTTCATGGAGTTGAAATTATTTCTAGACATTTGGAACAAGCTCGTTCACTCCCATGTCAGCTAACAAGAAAAATTTGAACTTTACGAACTGTTACAGTGAGTTTTTCTTGATTAGTCAACTAGTTAGCCAACTAACTCAGTAAAAATGAGTTCAAAAATCAATTACAACAAGTTTCCTTTCATTAGTCAACTAGTTAGCCAACTAACTCAGTAAAAATGAGTTCAAAAATCAATTACAATAAGTTTTCTTTTATTGGTCGACTAGTTAGCCGATTAACACAGTGAGGAACAACCTTTTCCAGAAGTTTTTTTTGTATTAGTCGGCTAACACACCATTAGCTGATTGGTTAGCTAGCTAATGGCAAAATTTCAGGAGATTTTACTAGATTAGCTGGCTAGCTAGCCGACTAACCCAATGAATGGCATAGTAATTACTAGTTTTCTGACACATTCAAGCTTTGAATCTCTCACTCTAACCACCCCCAACGGTCTACAATGGCTAGTTAACGTTCTAATCCTTTAGAAGACTATAAATACAAGTTCAAATGGTGGATTTAAGTGGTTGAAAAAGAGTGGTTAAAGAGCTTTTAAGAGTGATTCAAGAGAAAGTTCAAAAAAGTTTTCAACCTTCAAGCCAAAGCTTTCAAAAGCTATGAAAACTCATTCAAGGCTTCACCAAACTTTAAGAGAAGCTTCCCTAAGTGCTCAAAGCCACAATATTCAAGAAGGAAAAGCTCATTTAAGGAGGAGACCTATCAAAATATGTAAAGTACTACTATTATTTTATTTGCTCATATAGAAGCTGTATCATTCTGAAATTTATATCATTGTTAATTTATTTGAGTTTTAACTTGGTTGAAACTTGTGTTGGGTGTGCCAAACCCAAAATTGGTGACTTATAATGCTCCTTTGGAACTGATAAATAAGAAGCTAGCTAGATTAGCTAGGGCTGTAATCGTTTAGAAACGATTAGTGAAGAAAATTTTCAAGAGTGGACGTAGGTACAAGGATTAGTACCGAACTACTATAAACCTTTGTGTTTTTATAATTGTTTACTTGTGCTTGATTAGCTTACACTTCACCTCACATATTTCCATACTTGATAATTTTAGTTTTTTAAAGTAGCACATATTTACTGAAATTTTTTAAGAATCCAATTCACCCCTCTTTTGGGTTGCATAGCTGGGCAACAAGTGATATCAAAGATAGTACTCTTACCCTTATTTGTCCTAACCAACAAAGAGTTAAAGATCGATAGCCCAAATTGGTTCTTTGATGGCTGAAGGTTAGTCCACCAATAGACCCCCTCTTTTCAATGGCACTAATTACACTTACTGAAAAAGCTAGAATGAGAATTTTTATTTAAGCACTTGACTATGATCTATAAAGAATCATAGTGAGTGGCCCTCACACACCCACCTTGAAAATCAATGATTTTGATATTCTCTAACCGAAAGCGGATTAGGATGAGCATGATAAGAAGATGGCTCAACTGAATGCTAAAGCCATAAATGTATTGTATTGCTCTTTTGATGCAAATGAATTTAATCAAATTTTTACTTGCAATTCTACTAAAGAAATATAGGATAGGTTAGAAGTTACTCATGAAGGAACTAACAAGGTTAAAGAATCAAAGATTAATATATTAGTTCACAAATATGAGTTGTATAAAATGGAATAAAATGAATCTATCACTGATATGTTCACACGTTTCACTGATATTGTGAATGGTCTCAAAAGTCTTGGTAAGTCATACACTAATAGTGAACTTATGAGAAAGGTTCTCAAATCTTTGCCTAGATCTTGGGAAGCAAAGATGACTGCAATTCAAGAGGCCAAAGATCTCAACATTCTTCCATTGGAGGAGCTGGTTAATTCCCTTATGACATATGAGCTCTAATTGAAGCAACACATTATGATGAGGAAGCAAGAAAAGAAGGATCATGGCTTAAAAAGATCAAAAGGAAGAAAATGATGAAACCTAGAATGAAAGTAAGGAGGATGATGAGCTTGATCTTATCACTAGAAAAATTAAAAGTTTCATGAGGAGGAAGAAGCAAGGAATGTAAAGGAGGCCCATGATGAAAGAGGAATCCAGCAAGGATAAAGAGAAGGAGCAGCTCTCATATGTTATGAATGTAAAAAACTGAGATACTTCAAATCTAATTATCCTCAATTGAAGAAGGGTTCCAAGAAAACTAAGAAGAAAGCAATGATGGCTACTTGGAGTGATAGTGAAAACTCAAGTTCAGATGAAGAGAAGCATGAAACAACAAACTTATGTCTTATAGCACGTGAAGAAGAGGTAAGTTCTAATCCCTTAAATGATTTCACTTTTGATGAACTGTAAGATGCTTTTCATGACTTACTTACTGAATTAAAAATGTTAGGAACTAAAAATAAAGATTTGAAACTTAAGATCCAAAATTTGAATTTGGAAAAGGAAGAGTTTTTGAAAGAAAACTTTATTTTAACTCTAGAAAATAAAAAATTAAAGAAAAAAGTTGATAAGCTCAAACCCATTGTTGATAAATTTACTTTGAGCTCAAATAAGTTGCAAATGATTCTTGATAGTCAACGAACTGTATTTAATAAAGCTAGTTTATGCTACAACCCTTCAAAGAAACAAAAGTATTTAAAAAATATCTTTGTTGCCTCAAGTGATTTATCCAAAATTACTTGTTTTAAATGTGATAAAGTAGAACATAAAGCTTATGCATGTTATTCTCATATTTGCAATAGTTTCAAGAAGATATGGTTTTCAAAAGAAACCATTTTAGCTAACCCAAAAGGATCCAAAAAAACTTGGGTACCTAAAAACAAGACTTAAACTCGTGTTTACAAATGTATCTTATGACCCAAAAAGCAAAAAGAAAATGGTACTTGGTTAGCGGGTGCTCAAGATACATAATGGGTGATGAATCTCAATTCACCACTTGAAAGCTAAAAATGGAGGGATTGTTACTTTTGGAGACAATGGCTATAAAAAAATCATTGACATTGGTAAAATTGGCATCACTCCCTATACCTTTATAAAAAAATATGTTTTTATTGATTGTCTGAAACACAATCTATTAAGCATTAGTCAATTATGTGATAGAGGTTTTAAAGTTATTTTTGAATCATCTTTTTGTATGGTTACTAATATTGCTGATGACAACATAAAATTTATTGGTCATAGGCATGAAAATGTTTACATTGTAGATTTGAATGATTTGAATGACCAAAATATGGAATGCCTAGTTGCCATGAATACTAAAGTTAGTGAAATTGGTTAATTATGGCATCGTAGGCTTGCTCATGTCGATACGGATTTGCTTTCAAATTAATCAAAAGAAATTTGGTCAATGGTTTACAAAAGCTAAATTTTTTAAAAGATAAGATTTGTAATGCATGTCAATTTGAAAAACAAACTAGAGTCTCTTTTAAATTTAAGAATGTGGTTTCAACTACTAAACCTTTGAAACTTTTACATATGAATTTGTTTGAACTGACTAGAACCACAAGTCTAGATGGTAAATGTTATGGTTTTATAATTATCGATGATTTTTCTCATTTTACTTGGATTTTATTTTTAGAAAATAAAGATGAAGCATTTTTAGCATTTTTGAAGCTTTTCAAAAAAAACAAATAATTTTTTAAAAAAATCTTATCAATTAGAAGTGATCATGGAAAGGAATTTGAAAACCAAAACTTTGAAAATTTTTGTAGTTAAAAAGAAATTGAGCATAACTTTTTTGTACCTAGAACTCAATAATAAAATGGTATTATTGAAAAAAAAGAACATAACTCTTGAAGAAATTATCTGAACCATGTTGTGTAAAAGCAATCTTCTAAAATATTTTTGAGCTGAAGCAATCAATACAACATATTATGTTTTAAATCGAGCCTTGATTTGACCTATTTTGAAAAAGACCCCCTATGAGCTTTGAAAAGGAAGAAAGCCAAATATTGAATATTTTTATATTTTTGGATGCCGATGTTTTATCCTAAATAATGGCAAAACTAATCTTGATAAATTTGATGCTAAATCTGATGAAGAAATCTTTCTTGAATATTCTTCTAATAGGAGAGCATATAGAGTATTTAATAAGAAAACTTTAGTGGTAGAAGATTCAATTCACATTGTATTTGATGAAACTAATGATCTTCCATCAAGAAAGAGGAAGGTAATTGATGATGCAGATATACTTGAAGATGGAGTAAAAAAACTTACACTAAATGAAAAGGAGAGTGCAGATGATCAAGCTAGCCAAGAAGATGGAATTGAATCAAATCAACAAGTTGAACCTCAAGGTACACATGAATTGAAGAAAGAATGGAGGTATGCTCATAACCATTTCAAAGAATTGATAATTAGTAATCCATCTCAAGGGGTAAGAACTAGATCATCTTATAGAGATGCATACAATCATTTAGCTTTTGTATCTCAAATTGAATCTAAATGCTATGATGATGCAAAAGATGATATTGATTGGATTAATACTATGCATGAGAAACTAAATTAATTTGAAAGAAATAATGTATAAACTTTAGTTAGTAACCCAAAGACTACCCCATAATTGAAACAAAATGGGTATATAGAAATAAACTAGATGTGCATAGTAATATCATTAGAAATAAGGCAAGATTAGTGGCTAAGGGTTACAATCAAGAAGAATGCATTGATTTTGATGAAATCTTTGCTCCTGTAGCTAGCTAGATTAGAAGCTATTAGACTTCTACTTACATTTGCATGCTTTATGAATTTTAAATTATTTTAAATGGATATTAAAAGTGCATTTTTGAATGGTTATATTGATGAAAAAGTATATGTAGTGCAACCACTCAGTTTTGAAAATCATGATTATCCAAACGATATTTTAAATTGAATAAAGCTTTATATGATTTAAAACAAGCACCTCGATTTTAGTATGAAAGATTGAGTAAGTTCTTGATTAGCAATAATTTTGTTAGAGAAAATATTGATACAATATTATTCATAAAAATATAAAATAATGATATGTTAATTGTACAAATCTATGAGGATGACATTATCTTTGGAGACACTAATGAATCTCTTTGTCAAGACTTTGTTAAACTCATGAAGGAGGAATTCGAATGAGCATGACGAAAGAATTTAACTATTTTCTCATACTTCAAATAAAGCAATCAGAAGATGGAATCTTCATTAGCTAAAGCAAGTACATTAGGGAGATTCTAAATAAATTTGGCATGAAGAATTTCAAAAGTACTGATACCCCTATGAGCTCATCTTGCAAACTTGATTCAAATGATAATGGTAAAAGTGTTGATTTAAAGCTTTATAGAGGCATGATAGGTTCCTTATTGTATTTAACTGCAAGTAGGCCATATATCTTGTTTAGTGTATGCATATGTGCCATATTTTAAGCTAATCCTAAGGAAACACACTTAAATACTGTAAAATAAATTTTAAGATACTTGAATGGAATTAAAAATCTTGGTCTTTGGTATGCTAAACAATCTTCTATTAATTTGATTGGTTACTGATTTTGCTAGTTATAAATTAATAGAAAATCAACTAGTAAAAACTGTCAATTTCTAGGAGTTAACTTAATCTTATGGTTTAGCAAGAAACAAACTATTTATAGCAGATGCTGAATATATTGCAGCTGAAAGTTGTTGTACTCAAATTTTATGGATTAAGCAATAATTAAAAAATTATGGCATTAAACTTAAAAATCCTCATAAATGTGATAATACTAGTGCCATTAATTTAACTAAAAATCTAATTTAATACTCTAGAACTAAGCACATTGAAATAAGGCATTATTTCATAAGAGACCAAGTTTAAAATGGAGGTATTATGCTTGATTTTGTTTGTACTGATAAACAATTAGCTAACATTTTTATAGAACCCCTTGATGAATCTAGATTTTATGAAATTAGTAAAGAACTTGGCATGTTTGACCCTTTAGCTTGATGAGTCAGCTAGATAGATTGATATTTCAGATTTTTTCTAGATATAATTTTAATGATTAAAAATCATGATAATTAGCTTAATTGGCCTCTTTAGTGAGCTTCATAACATGTAAGTTCCCGAAGACCTTTTTGCTAAAAGCCCTTGACTTCTTATTGAAATTTATGCACTTTTTCCTGCATTAGCTGGCTTGCTAGCCAACTAATTAGGTGTTAGTCGGCTACCTAGCCGACTAACAATAGAAGTGTTCGGTTTTAAGTAAAATAGAACAAAACTTTGGGCTCTCACTCCTCCATCTCCTCTCCAAACTCTCAATCACTCTCCTAAGCCAAGAATCCCTCAAATCCTTCCCTTCGTTTCCTCTAGAATCTCATTCCCTCCAGATCTAAAGTCTAGGACCCATGGCTCCAAGGATGAGACTCCCTCGCTCATGACCAGCCGAGCCCTCCATGGATCCTTGCGAGAGAGCCTCTTCCTTGTCCCAGCCTGCCTCTTCCTCCTAAGCTTCTGGATCTCATTCCATGTCTAGAAGAGCTATCTCAAATGGGAGGTTAGTTGACTTTGCATTTCTTGCAAAAGAGGGATTTAATATTGGTAGATTGTTAGAACTCCAAAGATGGTCATATATGTGTAAAACAGAGCTAGCCATCTACCCCAAGCTAGTTAGAGAGTTCTATCAGAATCTGAGTATTGATCATGTCTCAGCCTCCTCAGTGGTAAAAGGAATAAGAATTCATTTAAATCGGGAAACCTTGGGAAATATATTGAGAGTGCGTATAGATGGTGCGCTTATGGACTTTCCAGAGACTAGAGCCAAAAGAATTGAGATAGTGCTTGATGTGGAAGATGGTAATGGAGTAGACCGTGTGGAAGCAAGTTCTTAAATGTTGAAATAAGGCTACTATTAGTTAATTTATTAGTAGGCTACAGTATGCATTTTAAAAAATTTTAAAATATATATGCAATGGAAGAAATAAAATATTGGATCTAATCCAATATCAGCCTACAACACGATCATGATATAAAAATTATATATAAAGATATAAAAGAAAAGTACATAGATCAAATCTGTGTAAATATAAATAGCATAGATCACATCTATATATATGGCCTAGTACCTTGATCATATCTAAGTCACCAGTAACTTTAAAATCTCTTACCTTCATATGCTTAAAGACTCTCACAATGGAAGGCAATGGTAGGTAGTACTTCTGTAAGCCACACAAAAGTATATGGCCTCTATAGATGATCCACACTAGGGTTCTAGTCCTGACCAACCTCTTCGAGTGCTAGCTCCTCTCTAAGGCTTCGATGACTAGATTTCTTCTCTTTCAACACCAGGGTCTCTTAGAGTTATAAAAGAACTTGGAGGATCGATTTCAGTGGAGAAGATATCCAAGAAAAAAACCTTTTAGACCTAGCTTTATAGCCAAAATTCCTTTCATCTTAAAAACCCTTCATCTCCTCGTCTTTTTCCTTTTTTTAACATTTTAGCCAAACATGCTCCTTTTTAATGTCAATCATCAGTTCCATAAAAACAAAAATTATGAAGAGAAAAGGGGTGAAAGATAAGGAAAAAAAATTTTCTCTTTTTTTTCAGCTAAAAGTCGTCCCTTTTAATGCCATCATCAGCCCCATAAAAATAGAAACCATAAAGAGAAAATGGGAGAAAGATAAGGAATGGAGGGTAATTAGGGAGAGATCATTAACATTCCTTTTAAATTTAAATTTAAAATTTGAATTCAAAATTCAAATTCAAACTTGAATTTAAAAATTAGCTTGAAATTTAAATTCATAATTTGAACTCAAATGGATAAGGGTGTTAACATTGGGCTCAATTGAACCTAAATTGAGCCCAAATCAAATTAAGCCCAAACCAAATTCCATTTGATTTGATCTAGATTTCATAGCTCAATTAAATTGAGCTAGCCAACAATTGTATTGCCAATTTAATTCTTCAATTAATCACTAATATTTAGTTTCTTAATCATCAAGTCAGGTAGAAACCCCTATGGTGTGTGATCCCATAGGTTTGAACACTAAGCCAGTAGCACTAGAATACTTTCAATACCAATCAAAGTCGCCATCTAGCAATAACACCTGATGTCCAGATAGGTCAAAGGTTGTAGAGCAACAATCAAGAACCTCTGGTATACGATTACCATATAATTCATCCCTTTGACCCTCAATGCTAAGATGACTTAGGGTTTAACTGCCAATCCTTAATTAGCTTATCCATAAAGTATCTTAACTTCACAAGTCCTGTGACTTCTCACAAGAACTACCCTGACCAAGGTTTTACTAAATTGAAACATAGTGAGACATTCACTCCAAACTATTTGGAGGGGTCAATCTCATCTTGATCCACTCACTGCTCCATAAGTACTTGACTATACCCAGAAACCTTCTATCATTGGATTAAAAATCTAGGTAGTCTGGCACTAAAGTATAATAGGTTGCTTGCAAGCTACCATGGTGATCTTAGGTCAGAAAAACTTATACCCATATTCCTTCGTGAATACCTCTTGGTAGAAGAGCGCTCTTCAAATTGGTCACGTTCAGTGAGATGTCATATATCTCACCTATATCATATCAGTGTCACCATGCTCTTGATAAAGAGGATAACCAATCCATATGACATACGACTTATATTTGATACATAGTTGTCCTATAACTACGTATCATTTGGTCGCGATCATTTTAGAACCACTCAATAAACCCTCTTTTTATTGAATCAATTATAGTTCTAAGGACTCCATCATAAAAGAATTCATTTCAGAAAGATGCAATATGATGAACCACTAAATAAATATTTTATTAATTAATAATTCATATATATTTAAACTTACACAACCATCTACAAGTTAGTTGATTGGCTTTAGGACATAATTTCCAACATCTACTCCATCACATGACTTTTAAATTTTTGTTTCCTGCAATGGTAGCTTCCATTTAGTCACAGAGAGGAATATAAGTATAATGTACCATATAGTCACTGAAATCCCTCTAGATTTCCCTAATTAATGCTATCTGTGATAAAGAAAGTAGCTAATAGACCTAAGGCAGTCCTACCCTATGGTATGCTACTCACCCATGCATTCAAATATTCTGATATTAGGCTCAGGGGTGATGAGACTACTAAACTCCACCATGCGGATCACTACAATGAACATTCCCTCCATCGTATGGGTTTTTCTAAGGTTAATGGTTAGTGGACCAGAGGCAGAGAAAGGTCAAAGGTAGATGCACCACTTAAGGGGGAGGGACCATCATCATCACTTCTAGAGTACCTGAGTTTGATTTTGATTTTGGTGAGATCCCTGACTTTCCACCCATTATGCTAATCGGAGATGAGCAGCATCACCCACTTGAGAGGTCTGACCAGAGGACATCAATTGAGCTCAGTCAAGAGTAGCTGCAGTTCCTTGCTAGGAAGGTAGCCTCTGTACTATCTAGCCGGAGTTCCGAGAAGAGTGGATTGTCTTCAGGAGACTTCATGATGATCCCCCATATTTCTACAATATATGGGACACTCTCCTAAGTGGTGATGTGTTTGGAGCGAGTTGAGCACTCGTTAGATATTCTTAAGGGTCAGTTGATGCATGAGGACAAGAGAAGGTAGGAGGAGGGATCTAGCTGCCATTCAAAGAAACTTTTTTTGATATCAAAGGAGATGAGACAAATGCGAGCTTAGATCATATCCAATAGTGAGAGGTCCGAGAGACTAGAGAGTTCCATAGGTTTGCTTCATCATCAAATCTCTAGGCTCAGTGATCAGTTGGCTTATGTAGATTTTCAGCTACCACCTCAGCCTTATCAACCTCCTCCCCAGCCTTTCTAGTCATTCAATTACTCTGATCCTCACCTTCGTACCAGGCCATCGCCACGAGGTTGTAGAGCTGAAGCTTCCTTCCATCCCTCTGTTGTATATTCCTCTGATGAGGAATAGGTTATTAATCTTGTATTTTGTAAACTGCTTATATGTGTAATGTAATGGAATCAATGCAGTGGTGATGTACATTTTGTTGTAATATCTTGTTTGTATGTCACCTATATAAGAAACTCTATGTTAACTTATGAAAAGTGTATTTGGAATGTTGTGATCTCTATGGAATGTCTATGTGTTTTCTATATTTATATTAAGCTTTAGCATGATACATTTATAAAATGCTTAGATTATGTGGTATCTATTCTCATCGTTACTTACATAAAACTTTTATTGCATAAAGGCCAATTTTATATATTAAGGGGGAGACATACAACAACCAAGTGCATATATCTTCATCTCCTTTTGATTGATGATAAAGAGGGAAAGAAGAATGTAAGCATACATAAGTAAAATTAAAATTTCAATATGTCTTTTCGAAAAGAATATAAGTATTGAATCTCAACATGTTAGTTTTCCGTTAAGGGGGAGAAGAAACTTATTTACTTGTCTTGAAAACAATTTGGTTTCAAAATCTCTACTTGAATTCAAACTTTTCAATGCCAAAATCAGAGTTTCGGCATGTAGTGCAAAATTTCAGCATAGAACGCTAAATTCTGGCACACACATATTGAAAGATAAAACTCTGAATTTCTTAAACAAAAATAATCTTTCTAGCCTAAATTTTTTAGTCTTTTGGTACAAAAATTATTTTCAGCATGAAATGTAAAGTTTTAGCATAAAAATCAGTGTTTAAATTCATCTTTGTGGTATGAAACTTTCATCAAATCACTTTGAAAATTTGAATTTTCTGAATTTTAATGTAAAAGATGTCTTGCTAGACATAAACCAAGTGTTTCAATACAAAATTCAGCTTTTTGGCACAAGAACTTTGATTTTGATACAAAACTTTCATTATTTCAACTCAAAATCTGAATCTTTAAATTTTATTAAATTTTTCTAAAATTTTCATGTGAAATTTGTATGTACTGATAAAAATCATAAGCTCTAATACTAACTTATGTATTTTTAAATATAAATCCACACTTTTGGCACATAGCTCTTGATTTCGGCATGAAATTTGTGTTCAAGATAAAATTTTGAGTTTTCAAATCACCATAAGAACAAAATGTCTCAACCTCTTAAAAATCAAAATGGTTGTACTTAGTCAATATTGAAATTGATATTTTACTTCAATACTTAATTATTTTGTCATCATCAAAAAGTGAAAGATTATTGATCCTATATTGATTTTGATGATTATAAAATAATTAAGTGAGTTACTAATGAGTTTAGTGTAGAGCTACAATGCATTGCAGGGATACATTAGTCACCAAGATAAAAAAGATAGAATCCAAGCCATTAACAGGACTTTTAGTTCTATAAAGGAAGTTTCAAGCCTTAAACAATTGAGATTTAGGTTTGGAGATGAATTATATTGAAAAGAATCAAGAAGGGTTAATTTACTTGGAATCATAAATCAAATGTTTTTCATGGAGTTAAAATTATTTCTGAACATTTGGAACAAGCTAGCTGGCTCCTATATCAGCTAACAAGAAATTGAACTTCACGGACTATTTATAGTGAGTTTTCCTTGATTAGTTGACTAGTTAGCTGACTAACTCAGTAAAAAAGAGTTCAAAAATCAATTACAGCATATTTCCTTTCGTTAGTCGACTAGTTAGCTGACTAACACAATGAGAAACAACTTTTTTTGGAAGTTTTTCCTGTGTTAGTCGGTATGGTAGCCAGCTAACACACCATTAAATGACTGTTAGCTAGCTAATGGTGGAATTCCAGAAGATTTTATTGGATTAGCTGGCTAGCTAGCCGACTAACCCAGTGAATAGCATAGTAACGCTAGTTTTCTGACGCATTCAAGCTTTGAAACTCTCACTCTAACCACCCACAATGGTCCACAATGGCTAGCTAACATTCTAATCCTTCATAAACTATAAATACAAGTTCAAATGATGGATTTAAGTGGTTGAGAAAGAGTGGTTAAAACTCTTTTAAGAGTGATTCAAGAGAAAGTTCAAAAAAGTTTTCAGCCTTCAAGCCAAAGCTTTCAAAAGCCATCAAAGCTCATTTAAGGCTTCACCAAACTTCAAGAGAAGCTTTATCAAGTGCTCAAAGCCACAATATTCAAGGAAGAGAAGCTCATTTAAGAATGAGACCTACCAAAGACTGTAAAGTGTCACTATTGTTTTATTTGCTCATATATGAGCTGTATCATTTTGAAATTTGTATCATTGATAATTTGTTTGAGTTTCAACTTGGTTGAAACTTATATTGGATATGTCAAATCTGAAATTGGTGACTTGTAAAGCTCCCCTGTGCCTGGTAAATAAGAAGCTAGCTAGATTAGCTAGGATTTTAATTGTTTGAATAACGATTAGTGAAGAAAATTCCTAAAAGGTCCTTTGGGAGTGGATGTAGGTGCAAGGATTAGCACCAAACCACTATAAACATTTATGTTTGTGTATGATTGTTTACTTGTACTTGATTAGCTTATACTTCACCTCATATCTCTCTACATTTAATAATTTTGGTTTTTCAAAATAGCATATATTTATTGAAATTTTTTAAGAACCCTATTCACCCCCCTCTTGGGTTGTATAGCTAGGCAATAATATTCAATATTAATAAACTTGTGGTTGTGACATGCAAAAAAATTCTTTTTTATTAATAAATTCTGAATTAAGAGTTGAGGATCCTATATGTCTTAAGAGTCCTTGAGTTAATATGGGTGGCTATGACCTCTCTGTTGGCCCAAATGGCAACCCAAGGAGGGGGGGGGGGTGAATTGAGTTCTTAAAAAATTTAGCTCTTTAAAACTATGTGCTTTGAAATAAAAGAGATTGAGTGCAAGATAAATGCTAAGCACAAATAATAAGATAGAAAGAGAGAGAGAGACAAAGCACGACAAACATAAAGATTTTATAGTGGTTCGGTGTATTCAATACATACGTCCACTCCCAAGTAGCACTTGGGCCCATACTATAATCCACTTGATTATAGCTGAGTTGTTTTACAAGCTCACAACTCAAAACTTATTGTTTCCTCCGGGATCACAACAAACCCAGCTGGTTTTATCGGGCTTACCAGCACAAAACCAACCACAAGCTATCCTTAGCTTGTCCCGAGGTATACTACCTCCACTATTTCAATCTCCTGATTGAATTAGCAAACACTAATGGAAAATAGAGTTTAGAATACAAAACAGCGCCTTAAGCAAATATGCAAATAAATAAAAAAAGGATAGGAAAGCCTGATAGAAGCGTTTTGAAAGCAAGCTTTTCTTCTTTTCTTCTTTTCCTCTTCTCCTTTGAAAGATTAAATCAAGGCCTTAGCTCAGATTCTTCACTGAAAGTTGCAGTTGAGAAGTTGAGGATTTGGGGCTTTTGTTTTTTTCTTCTAACGTTGGAAATCTCCTTGATTTGATCTTGAGAAGCTTGTAGATTTCTTTTTAACTTTCTGGGATTGAAGGATTTGAGCTCCGAGTCTTTCCTCTTTGATTTCTTTCTCAAGATTTTTTGGATTTTTTCAGTCTCTAGTCTTCTTTTCTTCTTTTTCTCAAACGGATGGTTCCCCTTTTTATAGATCTCTTAATCCAAGTTTAGGTGAAAATATAGTCATTATGAGATACTTGGATACTTCTACACACAAAGAAAAATAGCCGTTAGAGATTAGGTAAAAAAATATTACTGTTGGAGTCTGTTCTGACAATTGAAAATCCATTCCTGACAGGTTGGAGTCAGCTCCAACTTTTCAGGTGTCGGCTCGAGATCGGTTGTCCAAAAATAGCAAACAAAAAGTTGTTGAGGAGTCAGCTCCAAGAAAGTTAAGTATCGGCTCATCGCTTTCAGGAGTCGGCTCCGGAATCCAAGAGTGTCGGCTCCAGAAATGTCCATAAAACGTTCTCTGTTCTCAGGTTAGAGTCAGCTCCAGAAACTCAGGTGTCACTCCTGAACTCTCAGGTGTCGGCTCCCGAATTCTAGGTCGGCTCGGAAACTGAAACATAATACACTTCTCTATATCTCATGTTGGAGTCAGCTCCGAAACTCTAGGTGTCGACTCCGGACCATGCCAAAAATCCAGAAATCTTCTGATACACCTTGGGGTCGGCTCCTGACTATTTGGGTGTCGACTCTAAGTTCTGAACTTTAAAAAATTCCTTTAAAATTTGATTCAAAACTTATTCCTTTATTCCTTTTGATTGATTAAACATTTTTAATCCCTGAAACACTTATTAAATCTGTCAGAAACATAGTGAATATACTCATGTCTTTTGTTAATCATCAAAATCAATAATTGGGTCAACAATCTCTCCTTTTTGATGATTATAAAAATATTGAGTATATGCATATTAAACAATAAGAGTTTCAAATCAAATTTCTCAAATATTTAGTTCTCATAGGTAAGCTCCCCTGAATGAAGTAGCTCCCCCTATGATACTCAATTTAACATCTTTTCTTCCTTTAACAGTAAACGCATATACAACTATCAATTACTTCTCATATGAGTTTAATGTTTGATACCAATTAAACTATCATATCAAATTAAGTCAATTAAGCTTCTTCCTTTCAATGCACATATAGAATTGTCAATTACTTCTCCCCCATATACAATCAATTAAATACTAATTGATTAAGCTTATTTGTTCCAATGCATATACAAATATCAAATACTTCTCCCCTTTTTTGTAATCAACAAAAAGGTTAAGAAGTTTCAAATTAAATGACAAAATTAAGAGATGCTTCAAAGATCAAATGATATTCATTAAGTATCAAAAAGTTCATTACATACTTCACAAAGTCAAGCATTACATCATATTACATAAAAGAAAAACTTCATTACATCAAAATTTAAGTAAAAAGTAAATCAACATCAAACTAAAGCAAATAAACATCAAATCCCAAATCTCCTTTTGAGTTCTGCTAGAATCTTGCCCATCCCTTCACTTTGAGTAGCAATGAATTTATTTAGTCTCCTATCAAAGAATCCAGATGCAACAACGATCTTCTCTTGTAACTCAGCATTACATTTAGAATATGTTTCTGAATCACCTCCAATCTCTTTAAGTTCTTCAAAAATATTCTTGAGGTCATTCTTCAAAGATTCTGCAGAGGCTCCAAGGGTGGACTCAATTTTGCTAATTCTCTCATCCAAAGAATAAAATAATTCTCTTAAACCCATCATACTACTGTCAATCTCAGTCTTCATCTCTTCTTTTTGAGTACTAAATAATCCTTTAAGTTGCTCCAGCTGAACATCATAAAAACCAACAGAAGGAACATACACTAGTGCAGGTGCAGGGACGGAAGTAGGTGCCGGTGGTGGTGATGATCTGCTAGGTTCTGGTGAAGGATGCCTCACTGAAGGACCTGCCTCAGAAGGTGCAGTGGCTCCAAAATCAGCCGCTCTCTCATCCAGATTACCTTTCTTTCCCATCTACCATCCACTTTCACAAATCTCATTCTATGCACAGTAGCCAGGCTGTAATAATCAGTGTGTCTAAGGTTCTTCAAAGGTTCATTCTTAGAGATAACAACTCCTTGACTTCTAAATGCCATGGTTAGGACCATCCATAAGGCAATGAAGATCTCCTCTTACCCTCGGCCTCAGCCATGTACCATATCATCATTCTGCTAAATTGATTGGCTGACCCGTCAAGATACTATCCATTAACAATATGTCTTGCTCTGAGACATATTCAAAACGTCCAGTCTTGGGAAATAGGATCCTACCACATATATTATGTAATAGTCTAAGTTTAAGAGGAAACTGATTTGCCCTAATTTCTCAAAATCAGTGAAATCTCTACCCAACATCCTCGATAATGCTCCTGCTCTGTCACTATGACTAGTAACAATCATCCCTACAACAAGGATTTCTAAAAGATTTCCTAAAATCTCGGAAGTGAGATGGATTCTCTTTCCTCTTACCATACTCACTAATCCACCATCTCCCCTTGATAAATTGAAGTAGAATTCCTTTACAAGAGCCGGATAAGTAGGTACGTCTAAGGAACATACCTTATCCCAACCAAGTTTCTTGATTTGTCTACCAATTGCAAAACCCTCGGCTTCAAAGAACTCAAAATCTATCTTCCTTCCCATGGTTATTATTCGGCCAGCTAGGATATCTACTTGTGGAGAGGAGAGGCTAGCATTGTCAGAGTACGTTGAAGAAGAATCATCGCTCGGTGTAGGTTCACGGACAGGGTGTCGCACCGTCCACTTCCTTGGTCATGGGAGCTTCAAAGATCGATCCCCTACACTTAGGTGCCATAGGAATCTTAAGGAATTGTTTATTTGAGGAATATTTGGTTTTGGGAGGCTTGAAGAGGTTTTGGAAAAGGTTTGGAGATGAATGGGGATGAGAAGGTGTCGACTCTGTCCTAATATAATCAATTTGGGGCCACCAGGTGTCGACTTCCGCAAAGTCGGGTGTCGACTCCAAGTCGCTAACACTGTTAGCGCCCGAGCTGGAGTCGCTCTGCTTAAGCGGGTGTCGGCTCCAGGTCACAGACCGTGATCGACACAGATGAGGTGTCGACTCCACTAATTAGGGTGTCGACTCCACTATCAGTTTCAGAAAATAAATGAGAGTTTCAAAAATCTGAAACTTGTCAAAATAGAATCAATAAAATTTTAATAAAATCTTTGGAATGTTATGAATCGAATGGTTGAATTATCTGGATGAATTGTCCTTAGAATTATGAAAGGATTTTCAAGAAATTAACTGAACTCTAGATAATCAATTTAAGGGTTTCAAAATCATTCCAGGGATCACAAATCCCTAATTCTCCTCTAAGATAACAAAATTTCTCTTCACTCAAAGGTTTTGTAAATATGTCAGCTAATTGTTCCTCAGTACAAACATAATCAAGATAAATTTTACCATTAGCTACATGTTCTCTAATGAAGTGATATCTAATTTCAATGTGCTTAGTTCTTGAATGTTGGATTGGATTTTTTGTTAAGTTTATTGCACTAGTGTTGTCACATTTAATAGGGGTTTTATCAAGTGTTATGCCATAATCTTCAAGTTGTCGCTTAATCCAAAGGATTTGAGCACAACAACTTCCAACTGCAACATATTCTGCTTCAGCAGTAGATAATGCAACGAATTTTGCTTTTTGCTAAACCAAGAGATTAAGTTACTTCCTAAAATTGACATGCACCACTTGTACTCTTTCTATCTAGTTTACATCCAGCATAGTCAGAATCAGAATATGCAATCAATTTAATGTTGAGTCTCTAGAGTACCATAATCCTACATTTTTAGTTCCACTTAGATATCTTAGTATTCTTTTTACAGCGATTAAATGAGATTCTTTAGGTTCAGATTGAAATCTAGCACATAAACAAATCAAACATAATATCTGGTTAGCTTGCAGTTAAATAAAGTAGAGATCCGATCATACCTCTATAATGCTTTTGATCAACTTTCTTACCATCTTCATTTTGTCAATTTGCATGAAGGACTCATAGGTATTCCAAGGGGTTTGATTGATTCCATTCCAAACTTCTTGAGAATTTCCTTTGTGTACTTTGTTTGGTTGATGAAAATCCCTCTTTGCTTTGTTTGATTTGAAGTCCTAGGAAGAAATTGAGTTCTCCCATCATGCTCATCTCGAATTCTTCCTGCATTAGCTTAGCAAACTCTTGACATAGAAGATCGTTAGTAGCACCAATATATATCATCTACATAGATTTGTACTACTAATAAATCTTTATCTTTTCTTTTCAAAAATAGAGTTTTATCTACATTTCTTAGTAAAATCATTTTCAATTAGAAATTTACTTAACCTATCATACCAAGCTCTAGGTGCTTGTTTTAAACCATATAGTGCTTTGTGTAATTTAAAAACATGGTTTGAAAATTCATGATCTTCAAAACAGGTGGTTGTTCTACAAAAACTTCTTCATTTATAAAACCATTTAAAAATGCACTTTTAACATCCATTTGAAATAAATTGATATTCATATGGCATGCAAATGCAAGTAATAATCTAATTGCCTCTAATCTAGCTATAGGTGCAAAAGTTTCATCAAAATCAATTCCTTCTTCTTGATTATATCCTTTTGCAACTAATCTAGCTTTATTTCTAATTACTATGCCATTTTCATCTAATTTATTTCTAAATACCCATTTAGATCCTATAACAGAATGACCTTTAGGTCTATCAACTAAGAACCATACATTATTCCTAGTAAATTGATTTAATTCCTCTTGCATAGCTAGCATCCAATTACTATCTTTTTCAGCTTCTTCAATGGTTTTAGGTTCAATTTGAGATACAAATGCAAGATGATTATTGATATTTCTCATTGATACTACCTTGAGATGGATCACCTATAATCAGTTCCTTTGGATGACCATAGGCATATCTCCAATCTCTAGGAAGATCTACCTCATTATGATTAGTATCAATAACATCAACCCTAGGTGAATCATCATCTTTAGCTTCTTGTTCATGATCTGAAGATACATCTATATTTAATTTTTCAATATCTCTTTCTAGCAAATTTGTATCTTCCTCATCATCAACCTTTTCTGAACTTGATGCTAAAGACTCATTAAAGACTACATGAATAGATTCTTCTACAATTAATGATTTCTTGTTAAATATTCTATAGGCTTTACTAGTTGTTGAATATCCTAAGAATATGCCTTCATTAGATTTTGCATCAAATTTTCCTAAGTTGTCCTTACCATTATTATGAATGAAACATTTACAACCAAATGCATGAAAATAGCTAATGTTAGGTTTCCTATTATTCCATAATTCGGGTTTTCTTAAGAATTGGCCTAATTAAAGCTCTATTAAGGATGTAACATGCGTGTTTATAGCTTTCACCCAAAAGTATTTTGGAAGGTTGCTTTCACATAGCATGGTACGGGCCATGTCTTCTAAAGTTCTATTCTTTCTTTCTACAACTCCATTTTGCTGTGGTATCCTAGGTGCAGAAAAAATGATGAATGTCATGTTCAGTGCAAAATTTTTAAATAAGTGATTTTCAAATTCTGTACCATGATCACTTCTAAGAGACACTATGGTGTTGTTTTTCTCATTAGTGACTTTCTTGAAGAATTTCAGAAATATTGAGAAAGTCTCATCCTTGTGAGCCAAAAATAATACCCAAGTGAATCTAGAATAATCATCTACTATCACAAGACCATATTTCTTTCCTCCTAGACTAGTAGTGGTTCTAGTAGGTCCAAAAAGGTCCATGTGAAGTAGCTCTAGTGGCCTAGAAGTGAAATAACATTTTTAGATTTGAAAGAGTTTCTAGTTTGTTTTCCAAATTGACATGCATCATAAATTCTGTTATTTTCAAAATCTAACTTTGGAAGTCCTTTAACTAAATCCATTCTAATTAATTTTGAAATTAGGTGTGTGCTTGCATGACCTAATCTACGATGTCATAGCCATCCAACCTCATTTACATTAGTATTATCAGCAACTAGACAATGATTACTAGTAGACAAATTGTCTAAATCAATTAAGTATACATTGCCATTTTTACTTCCAGTAAATATAATGCTATTGTTAATGGGATTAGAAATAGTGCAGATAGAAGCTTCAAATGAAACTTGAAACCTTTATCACACAATTGACTAATACTAATTAAATTATGCTTTAAACCATCTACATAAAGAAATTTTCAATAAAAGTGGAGGGAGTTATCTGAATTTTACCAAAGCCCATAATATGGCCTTTGCCATTATCTCCGAAGGTTACTACTCCTCTTTTATCCTCAAGGGTGATGAATTGATCCTTGTCACCCGTCATGTACCTTGAGCAGCCGCTATCAAGATACCACTTTTATTTTGATCTTTTGGCCGCAAGACACTCCTGCAAAATGATTACATCTTCTGTTTAGGTACCCAAGCTTTCTTGGGTCCTTCATGGTTAGTAGCAATGAAGATTGTTCCTTTTGGAACCCATACTTTCTTTCCTTTTATATTTAAATTCTTGTTAATTTTTCTGAGATTGCATTCATATGATTTATGTCCTTTCTTGTTACAACAATAACATGAAACATCATTTTTCTCTTGTTCCTTTCTAAAGAAATTTTTAACATATTTTTGTTTCTTGTTAGGCCTATAACCTAATCCAGCTTTATCAAATAGCTCTTTGATTACTTAATAGCAAATTAAGTTTTTAGAACTATATGTAAATTTATCAACTATATTTTTATATTTATCAACTTCCTTCTTTAAACTAACATTTTCATTGGGAATTGATTCTCTTTCTTTTAAAAATTTCATTTTTAGATTTAGTTTTTCAACTTCATAAATTAGTTTGTCTTTTTCTTTGATAAGATTTAAATTTTTATTTCTCAAAGATTTTCTTTTCTTTTTAAAACTTTGAAATCATTAATTAATTCATTAAATGCATCAAATAATTCTTCAAAAGTAAAGTCATGAGTTTCAGTACTTACCTCATCATCTTCTTTTGTCATAAAGCAAATGTTTGTAACTTCCTTTTGTTCTTCCTCGGATGAGGATTCTTCGTTGTCGCTCCATGTTAAAACATAAGCCTTTTCTTCTTTTTGAAGGCTTTCTTCAATTGAGGATAGTCATATCTAAAGTGCCTTAGTTTTTTACATTCATAGCATATGAGGGGGTTCTTTCTCTTTGCCTTGTCCTTCTCTTTCTCCTTTTCTCCATCCATTTTTGTTACATACTTCTTCTTGTGGAAAGGTCTTTTTCTTTGCATGAATTTCTTAAACTTTCTAGCAAGAAGAGCTGTCTCATCATCATCTTCATCTTCTTCATCACTGCTGCTCTTTTCAATTTCTGCAGCTTTGAGGGCAATTATTTTCTTCTTCTTGACCTCTTCATCTTGATGTTGTTTCATGGTCAACTCATGGGTCATCAACGATCCAAGTAGCTACTCCAAAGGTAAGGTATTGAGGTCCTTGGCTTCTTGGATTGCAGTCACTTTTGCTTCCCATGACCTTGGAAGAGACCTAAAATTTTACGAACCAATTTAGAGTTAGTATAGGTATTGCCAAGACTCTTTAAACCATTCATAATATCAGTAAATCTTGTATACATATAGGTTATAGATTCAGTTTGTTCCATGCTAAACAATTCATATTTATGAATAAGAATATTAATCTTTGATTCTTTGACTTGATTAGTACCCTCATGGGTAACTTCTAATCTGTCCTAAATTTCTTTTGCGGAAATACATGTAGAAATTTATTAAACTCATTAGCATCTAAAGCACAATATAAGATATTCATGGCCTTAGCATTGAGCTGAGCCAATTTTCTATCATTCTCATTCCAATCCCTTTCGGGTTTAGGAACTATTGAACCATCTACTAAGTGTGTGGGTGTGCTTGGTCCATTAGTGATTACACTCCAAAGTTCATAATCTAAAGCTTGGATAAAGATTCTCATTCTAGCTTTCCAGTAAGAATAGTTTGAACCATTAAATAAAGGAGGTCTATTTGTAGAATGACCTTCAGCAAATGAAGATCCAGCTTGAGCTGCCATTTGAATCTTTAGCTCTTGATCGTTTGATCAAATAAACAATGAGCACAAGCTCTGATACCAATTGTTGGCCCAGATGGCAACCCAAGAGGGGGGGTGAATTGGGTTCTTAAAAAATTTAGCTCTTTAAAACTATGTGCTTTGAAATAAAAGAGATTGAGTGCAAGATAAATGCTAAGCACAAATAATGAGATAGAAAGAGAGAGAGAGAGACAAAGCATGGCAAACACAAAGATTTTATAGTGGCTCGGTGTATCCAACACCTACGTCCACTCCCAAGTAGCACTTGGGCCCACACTATAATCCACTTGATTACAGCTGAGTTGTTTTATAAGCTCACAACTCAAAACTTGTTGTTTTCCCCGGGATCACAATGAACCCAACTGGTTTTACCGGGCTTATCAGCACAAAACCCAACTACAAGCTATCCTTAGCTTGTCCCGAGGTATACTACCTCCACTATTTTAATCCCCTGATTGAATTAGCAAACACAAATGGAAAATAGAGTTTAGAATATAAATAGCTCCTTAAATGAGCAAATATGCAAATAAATAAACAAGGATAGGAAAGCCTAAAAGCATTTTAAAAGCAAGCTTTTCTTCTTTTTTCTTTTCCTCTTCTCCTTTGAAAGATTGAATCAGGGACTCAGCTCAGATTCTTCACTGAAAGTTGTAGTTGAGAAGTTGAGGATTTGGAGCTTTTGCTTTCTTTCTTCTAACGTTGGAAATCTCCTTGATTTGATCTTGAGAAGCTTGTAGATTTCTCTTTTAACTTTCTGGGATTGATGAATTTGAGCTCTGAGTCTTTCCTCTTTAATTTTTTTCTCAAGATTTTTCAGATTTTTTCAATCTCTAGTCTCTCTTCTCTTCTTTTTCTCAAACGGATGGTTCCCCCTTTTTATAGATCTCTTAATCCAAGTTTAGGTGAAAAATATAGCCGTTATGAGATGCTTGGATACTTCTACACACAAAGAAAAATAGCCGTTAGAGATTATGTAAAAAAAATATTACCGTTGGAGTCCGTTCTAACAATTGAAAATTCGTTCCTGACAGGTTGGAGTCGGCTCCAACTTTTCAGGTGTCGGCTCATATCGGTTGTCCAAAAATAGCAAACAAAAAGTTGTTGAGGAGTCGGCTCCGAGAAGTTAAGTGTCGGCTCATTGCTTTCAGGAGTCGGCTCCGGAATCCAAGAGTGTCGGCTCCAGAAATGTCTATAAAAACATTCTCCGTTCTCAGGTTAGAGTCGGCTCCCGAACTCTCAGTGTCGGCTCCTGAACTCTCAGGTGTCGGCTCCCGAATTCTAGGTGTCAGCTTCGAAAACTAAAACAGAATATACTTCTCTGTATCTCAGGTTGGAGTCGACTTCGAAACTCTGGGTGTCAACTCCGGACCGTGCCAAAAATCCAGAAATCTTCTGATACGCCTTGGGGTCGGCTCCTGACTATTTGGGTGTCGACTCTAAGTTCTGAACTTTAAAAAATTCCTTTAAAATTTGATTTAAAACTTATTCCTTTATTCCTTTTGATTGATTAAACATTTTTAATCCCTGAAACACTTATTAAATCTGTCAGAAACATAGTGAATATACTCATGTCTTTTGTTAATCATCAAAATCAATAATTGGGTCAACACTCTCTATCTCATAACAGATTTTTTACAACTATCAAAAGTTCGTATTTCTTAAAATAGAAAGGATTGATCAATTTGGATTCAAAGGTGTTAGAGATTGCAACACTTTTTCCTCACTTTCTTTTTTTCTTTCTTTCTTTTTTCTTTCCCTCCCTATTCTAGGAGTAGAAAGGATAATTGCATGCATAGTTGAGATGAATATCTTTTGGTGCAGAATGGATGAATTAACTATTAAGTTGTGGTGAATCGATCTCAAGTATTAAACAATTGAAACATGACCTTGCTTGGTGCTTATGCCTCATTGCTAGCATGGACATCTATGTAATTGTAGCCAATTAAATATATTTTCTTTGACAATTAATGTAAATATAGGTGGTAGAAAATTTTCAATATCATAATGCAAAAGCTTTAGAGATTATTTGGCATCATTTTTTTCTTAGTTTTAATTTTTAAAATCTCAAACATTAAGGCAGAAAAGCATATTTGATGCCATTATTTGATTTTTTTATTCATATAATTATTTTAATTATTTCTTATTTTTATTAGTATTACTTTCGTTTATTATTTACAAAACAAAAAATTTTTATATTTTATCATCGCTATAATTGATGCTACATCAACCATCATTGCAATCATTATCCTATCAATCATTGTTGCAATCATTATCATTTCCACCACCCCTACGATTAGTACCATGCTACTATTTTTGTTTTCACCATCATAACTATTATTTTACTATTAATATCATCATTACTTTTATCATTGTTATCTCCATCATCATTTTATCACTACTTCTATCACTACACCTATTTTGTATTGTTATCACCATCATAACCTGAGTATATAAGTATTACCATTGTCACCATCATGGTATCCATATCTCCACTATTATTATCACTGCCATATCGCCATACCACTAACATTTATACTATTATCATCATCACTATCACTACTATTATCTCTATTATCTTTACTACTAACACTATCATGTTGGCAACTATCATTATATTTATATTTTAAAAATAATTTACTACATTTAATATATTTATATACTCAAAGTAAAATATAAAATATTTATTTATCACTAAAAGAAAAATAGAAAGTATGCTCCCAAGCAGTTTTGTAACATTCATTAAGTGAGGTCTGTGAGTATATTTTGCACTTTTGTCGAAACTTATTTTAATCCCTTTTTGACATATATACATACAGACATACATACACACACACATATATATATATACATACATACATACATATACATATATATATACATATTGATGTGGCTGGTGTAGCCACGTGCGGCCACAGGGGCAATCTCGATAAAACCAAAGCATTTTGCGCTTCGGCCATCCCTGACCAGCCCTCTCGGCCCTGGCATCTCCAGGCCCATCGAGTCGGCCCCGGCCATCCCTGGACGGCCCCTCTCGGCCCCGGCATCTCCGGGCCCACCGAGTCGGCCAAGGCCATCCCTGGCCGACCCTCTCGGCCCCGGCATCTCCAGGCCCGCCGAGTAGGCCCCGGCCATCCCTGGCCAGCCCATCTCGGCCCCGGCATCTCTGAGCCCGCCGAGTCGGCCCAGGACATCCTGGCCGGCCCTCTCGGCCCCAGCATCTCCAAGCCCGCCGAGTCAGCCTCGGCCATCCTGGCCGGCCCCTCTCGGCCTCGGCATCTTCGAGCCCACCGAGTCAGCCTCGGCTATCCCTGGCCGGCCCTCTCGGCTCCGGCGTCTCCAGGCCCGCCGAGTCGGCCCCGGCCATCCCTGGCCAGCCCCTCTCGGCCCCGGCATCTCCAGGCCCGCCGAGTTGGCCCCGACCATCCCTGGCTGGCCCCTCTCGGCCCCGGCGTCCAAGCCCACCGAGTCGGCCCAGGCCATCCTTGGCCAGCCCCGCCTCGGTACTTCCTGGCTGGGGAGGTTGGCCCCAGCCGCCCTGGTCAGCCAGGCTCATCCTCGACTCTCCGGGGGGGGTCGAGATGTCTCAGTTCTCCCCAAATCGACCCCAGCATGGCCCTAACCGTTCAAGAAACCATCTCTCTGACTCGCGCCGCCTGACAATGCCAGATCCACCTACCCATTTGCCACGCTGTTGATGGGACTAGACCCAACAACTCAGCAGCCCCGCTGATTGATGGGACTTAACCCACCAACCGCCATTTTCTCCTCTCCGATGAGACAGGACCCACCAACCAGCCCAGGTCCACACAACTTCCAAGAACCCGCAGACATTCCTTCCTCACGGAATCCCACGTGGACCATGTCAACCCCTATAAAAAGGTGAATCCACTCTCTAAAAGAGGTATGTATGATAACCCCCAAAAATCGTGGTCTTAGCACTCAGAAAGGGATCCCTAAGGGATCCCTCCTCTCTAAAACCTCTTTTTCCACACCAAAAAGGGCTCGTTCAAGCCCCTCTTCAGCTGTGACCTCAATCACTGACTTGGGCATCGGAGGGTCCCACCGGAGAATCCTCTTCGGTCTTGGGACTTTTTTACAGGCAACCTGGTGAAGGAAAGGTTCAAGAAGCACTCCGTTCCCGATGTCTAGGATCGATGGTTGGGCATCATCGATTGGCACACCAGAAAGGGGGTGGCATAAGAAAAAGTAGCAAACATTCCCTCGGTGCTACGGTGCAGGAGGCGAGACTCTCTCCCCCCCCCTCTTCTCTTCTAGAAACCATGGTGGTGACGCGAGCTCAGGACGCCTCCGTCAGTTGTCCAGCGGGGCTTCCCCCGCAACTAGGCAGTAGAAGGCCAATCCCCTTGTTACCGACCCTCCAATTACCTGCCCGCCATCGGAGGCCGCTGATCAAACAGCGGAGCGGCTGGCGACCCTTTCCCGTCAGGTCCAAAATCTCACTGCCATGGTCCACGGGCTCCAGCAACAACAGTCCAAGGCCACCCAACATCAGACCGCTCCCCGCCAGTCAACAGTCAGCTAGGGGAGGTTCTCTCGACGAGAGGCCGGTCGGCAAGAGACCGGCCGACGTCCAGCTTCCCCTAGGAAGCCCCGACGCGAGCCCCCAAAGCGGCCACGGTCCCCTGACCACGGCCCCAATAAATCTCCTCCCGAGCCGCATCATCAGGAGGAGCCCAGGCGGAAGTCCCGCCTCCCGTCTCCATCTCCTTCTGCCTCTTCTTCTTCCTCCTCCAAGCCATCTCGGAGGGCCCCGATGATCAGCCGCTAGGCGGAGGAATGCCTGGAGGAGTACAATAGGCGGCTCGATGAGCTCGCCAAGAAAATCAATCATCAGCCAGAGGAGAGTTTGACACTCGTCCTCCTTACACCCACCGGATATTAGAGGAGCCTGTCCCCTCCAAGTTTCGTTTCCCCTAGGTGGACCTGTACGACGGTACGACCGATCCTCTCGATCATCTCGAGAGCTACAAAGCAATGATGCAAGTCCAGGGCACCTCAGACGCCCTTCTCTGCAAGGCCTTCCCCGCTACTCTGCGGAAGGCTGCCCGTGCATGGCACTCACGCCTGCCCTCTCACAGCATCGACTCCTTCCGGGAGCTGGAGAAAGCCTTTCTGGCACACTTCGATGCTTGCCGGCGAATCCCAAGGGTAGCCGACAGCCTTTTCTCCGTCCATCAGAAGGAGGGAGAGTCACTGCGGAACTTTGTGTCCCAGTTCAAGGCCACTGCCCTTGAGGTCTACCATCTCAACGATGCGGTGGCGACGTTGGCATTGAAGCGGGGACTCCTCCCATCCCGCTTCACCTTCTCTCTGGATAAGAAGCCCCCAAGCTCTTATTATGATCTCCTCCTCCGAGCTCAAAAGTACATCCGTGCGGATGAAGCCGACTTCACCCGCTGGGAATCTTCAAGAAGCTCCAGCCACAAGCCTGCTCGCCCCGAGCCCAATGGGCCCCCTCGTCACCGGCGAGCTGACCCACCTCGTCGATCCGACAACAGGCGTCAGAGCCCCATCCCCGACGAGAGTAAGCTCACGCCCCTTCTAGCCCCTCGATCCCACATCCTGATGGAGATCAGGGTGAGCCTTATCTCCAACGTCCTCCTCCCATGAAGAAAGGTCCTTCCCGCGATAAGAGCCGCTACTACCGATTCCACCGGGATTACGGCCACGATACCGATTGCTGCTACAGCCTGAAGAGGGCCATCGAGGAGCTCATTCACCGGGGCTACCTTGGCAAATATGTCCAAAAGGCACCACAACCGCTGTCGGCCCTCATGGGGGCCCCGCTTGTCCAAGCCCGGTCGACAATGCCCCCACTGAACGGACGGTCGGAATGGTGTCCTGGGGATCGACTTCTGCACCTAAATGGCCGAGGGGGGAGGAGGCGTCGAGTAATGTACTTCCTGAGGGGGGACCTGCTATAGCGGAAAATGTAAACAATGAAGGTGTAGTCGTCTCTATGACGATCGTCAGGCACCCTGTAAAAAGGATATTAGTTGATAGTGGCAGCTCAGCTGACATCCTTACTTATGACGCTTTTGTTCGGATAGGATTATCTTTGGACTCTCTCCAGCCCGTGGCGGCCCCGTTAGTCGGATTTACCAGGAACTCCGTAAGGGTTGAAGGTGAAATACCTCTGCCTATGATAGCCGGAACACCGCCATGCCAAAGCACTGTGATCATAAAATTCTTGGTCGTGAGGGTCCCCTTGGCGTACAATGCCATTCTCGGGCGCCCAGGTCTAAACCTTTTGGACGTAGTCATTTCCACCCGGCACCTACTAGTGCAGTTTTCCACTAGCGAGGGAGTTGGAGAGATGCGGCGAGACCAGCCCGGTCCTATCATGTTATCACACGGCATCAAGTCCCCTGAAAGTTGAGCCAGCTCTAGAGGCGTCCGACCCCAGAGACTCTAGTAAGGGAGGAGAGCCAGTCGAGCACCTTCTAACCTTCCCCCTTGGGGAGGACCCGGCGAAGACCGTCCGTATCGGAGGACTCCTTCCCCTGGAGGACCGGGAGTGCCTCTTGGATTTTCTAAGGGCTAACTCAAATATTTTTTGCTTGGTCGGTGTCTGATATGCCCGGCATCCCTCCGGAAGTGATCACCCACAAGCTCAACATTGATCCACGGCACCGCCCGATCCACCAAAAGAAGAGAAGCTTTGCCCCTGACCGACAAAAGGCCATTGACGAGGAAGTTAACAAGCTACTCAGTGCCGGCCACATCCGGGAAGCGCACTACCCTGACTGGCTAGCCAACGTGGTCATGGTGCATAAGGAAAATGGGAGCTGGAGGATTTGCATAGACTTCACCGACCTCAACAAGGCATGTCCGAAAGACAGTTTCCCCCTGCCCAGAATTGATCAGTTGGTGGATTCCACCTCTGGTCACAAACTCCTCAGTTTCATGGATGCCTTCTCAGGATACAATCAGATAAGGATGGACCCTAGCGACGAGGAACACACCTCCTTTGTGATAGAGAAGGGCATTTATTGCTACAAGGTGATGCCCTTCGGCCTCAAGAACGCGGGAGCAACCTACCAAAGGTTGATGAACAGGGTATTCCAGGATCAGCTAGGCCGAAACATGGAAGTCTATGTAGATGACATGCTGACAAAAAGCACTCGCGCCTTCGATCACATCTCCGACCTAGAGGAAACCTTCAATAACCTTCGTCGCTTCCAGGTCAAGTTGAACCCCAAGAAGTATGCTTTCGGGGTCACGGCAGGCAAGTTCCTGGGCTTCATGGTGACCCAGCGAGGGATCAAGACAAACCCAGAGAAGATCAGCGCCATACTCGACATGAGGCCACCATTCAGCAAAAAGGAAGTGCAACGATTGACGGGGAGGATAACGGCTCTAAGTCGTTTCCTCTCCAAATCGGCTGAGAGATACCTGCCTTTCTTCAAGGCCTTGCGGAAAATGAATAGCTTCGAATGGACGGACGACTGCCAGAAAGCCTTCGACGGGTTGAAGGCATTCTTGTCTTCTCCGCCACTTCTATCCAACCAAGAGATGGAGAAAGTCTCTTCCTATACTTAGCTGCTTCGCCAGAAGCCGTTAGCTCAGTCCTGGTGCACCTCGATGCCGATGAAACTTAGAGACTCGTCTATTATGTGAGTAAGGTCCTTCATGACGCAGAGGTCAGGTATTCCAAAATAGAGAAAGTTATTTTTGCCCTCTGATGCCTCCGTCCGTACTTTCAAGCCCATCCTATTGTGGTGCTCACGGATCAGCCCCTTCGGGCCATTCTGGCTTGCCCGAACACTTCAGGCCGACTGGCCAAGTGGGCCATCAAGCTGGGGAAGTTCGACCTATCTTTTCAAACTCGGCCGGCGCTGAAGTCTTAGGTCTTAGCCGATTTCCTGGTCAAGTGCACTTGGGCGGAGGAAGATCCCAAAGAGGCACCCATGGAGCAGTGCGAACCTGAGCCAGATGATGATGGAGAATCCTGGTTTCTTCATGTGGATGGTGCATCAAATTCACTAGGAAGCGGCACCGGCCTCATTCTTGCCGGGCTGGGTGGAGAAAGGATGGAGTGTGCCCTGCGGTTCCTATTCAAAGCCACCAACAACCAAGCCGAGTACGAGGCCTTGCTGGCTGGGTTGAGGCTAGCCCAAGAGTTGGGAGTAAGGCGTCTCAGAGCCTTTACCGACTTGCAACTTGTCTCTGGACAAATCCATGGGGAATATGAAGCACGCGACCCCATTATGGTGCAATATTTGGGCAAGGTCCGGCTCCTAACTTCCCCACTACCTTACTTTAGTATCAGTTACATTCCCTGCAGTGAAAATGCCAAGGCCGACGCCCTTTCTCGTCTGGCCACCTCCACCGATGGCTTGGCGAGAGATGCTTATATTGAATATTTGCAAAGACCCAGCATAGAGAACAGTAGGGAAGTCCTCCCACTCGCCCAAGAGCCCACATGGATGGACACCTACGTCCGTTATCTCACCGACGGCACTCTCCCTGATGATCGCAACGAAGCTAGGCTGCTCAAGTGGAGAGCCTCCAAATTCATCCTCCTAGACGGGCGTCTATATAGAAGGTCATTCTCCTATCCCCTACTCAAGTATGTGGGGCCCACCGACGCTGACTACATCCTCAGAGAGATTCACGAAGGCATCTGTGGAAATCACCTGGGGGGCAGATCTTTAGCTCAAAAAGCCCTCCGTCAAGGATACTTTTGGCTCACGATGAAGGAAGATGCAGCCAGATTAGTTCAGAAGTGCGACGGCTGCCAGCGCCACACACACATCCAACATCAACCGTCTGCCCCAATGAGTCCGCTCTCGGCCCCATGGCCTTTCGCCCAGTGGGGAATGGACATTCTCGGGCTTCAGGAGAGCGAAGATTTTTGCTAGTCGCCATCGATTACTTCACCAAGTGGGTCGAGATCAAGGCACTGGCCAAGATCACCGAAAGCAAAGTCAAAGCCTTCTTCTGGAAGTCGATCATATGCCGTTTCTGATAGAGATATAGACTAAAAGATATGCTTTATGTTATGTCTTTATATTTAATGAGAATTCATTTTGAGCAATGTGTGTCATTTACTATATATGTGCATGTGTCTAGTATTTACAAAGAGTATTTGATCTAGTGTGTAGAGTACAGCTTACACACAGAAGACTAGATCATCGGTTCTTTTAGAATACAAGTTTATTGTTCATAGTTTTAGATGGAATTGGACACACCATCAGTAGAACTGTAGCACAATTTTTAGTAGGTCTGTCTTGACTACGGAGAATGGTTTATTCTAACTATTTGTGCTAGTACACTTTGTGTGTATTGAACAGGACCCAGTTGAGTTAATTATTTTATACTGACTTTATAAAATAATTTAAAACTCATGAATATTATGATTACTTATGCTCTTAATCCGAATTCTATTTCTAGACACGTGATGTAGTGATTATTGCTTTGATTACACATAGAGTGAGATTCTATATGAGTCAATAAACTCAGTGGGTTGGGCAATAACATTATATATGGTGAATATTAATAGTTGAAGGAAATCACGTCCTGATAAATTGGATTGATGATATCCCCTTGAGGAAGCTTATAAGTTTTGATTGTATCAAATCTTGCAAGTAGATTTTGAATCCGATACATCAAATAAGTTAAGTGGATAAGTCTCAAGGATATAAAAGCCAATTAAATTATATTATCAGTAATTAAATTTAATTGGTGGATATCTGTAATCTTAACGTGGGGAGATAATAAGTATTTAATATTAAAGGCTCAAAATATAAATTCGAATATGATTAGGAGTACAATTATAATTCTTTAGTGGAATGAATTGTAATTTACGTAATTGAATCCTAACCCGGGGTAGGATTGGGAGATTTAATTATGTGGGAAGTCCTTTTTATATTTGCCTATTGGTCCATATTGTAGCCCTATAAATACCCTCTTAGTTGGTTGCTAGGGTTAAGGTTTTGAGAACGTTTTTGGAGAAAGAAAAATAAGAAACCCTAGGATGGCCAAGAGATCCCACCATCTTATGAGAGAAGGAAGGTATTTCGGGAATATGGCGGAAGGCTAAAAGGTTGAGGTCGAGCAATCGAATCAAAGTGTTTCAAAGTTCAAATCTGAAGGTATGATCTTGTACTCATAGATTAGAACGGTAAAAGTTTTTGTATTACTCATATACGCTATAGTCGTGATCTTGGGGGTATTCCACGTTCCCCAATAGTTTCGGCCTGCCCCACACCCTCGTATGGATAATGGTCGCCAATTCAACAATGAAGCATTCAAAGTCTTTTGTGGCGAGTTAGGCATTCATCACCGATTCACTTCTGTCGGCCATCCTCAGACCAACGGAGAAGCCGAGGCCATGAATCGCACCATCCTTAGAGGACTTAGAACTCGACTGGATGGGTCCAAAGGTCAATGGGTGGAGGAACTCCCCAGTGTGATCTGGGCCTACCACACGACCCCTAGAGCCCCGATGGGCGAGACTCCTTTCAGTCTTGCCTTCGATCTGAAGCCATCATCCCCGTCAAGATCGGTCTGCCCAGCCCACGCGTGGAGTCTTTCAACGAGGAAAACAACTCTGCACTGATACGGGCTAACCTGGACTTCACAGATGAGGCGCATGATCGGGCAAGGCTGCGCATGGCGACCTTCCGTCAGCGAGCGGCCAAGTACTACAACGCTCGAGTTCATCCCAAGGTTTTTCACCGTGGAGACTTGGTTTTGAGAAAAGCTGAGGTTTCAAAGCCCACGGGGAGGGGGGCAAGCTATCCCCCAATAGGGAGGGTCCTTACCGTATCACCGAAACACTTCACAGGGGGGCATACAAATTAGAGAAACTCGACGGGAAGCCCATTCCACATACCTAGAATGCGGATAACCTCCGCCAATATTATCAATGATGTACTCCCCTGGAGCGTGAAGTAATAAAGGAGGCCCTTTCTGACATAGCAGCCTGTTCTCCCTTGTGTTCAAGGGCTAGGTCTCTCAAAAGGAGCTTACTGGTATCACGGCTGACGGGACACCACTTGGCCCCGGCACGGCAGTGCCCCTAAGTCGGTTAAGACCCTAACAGCTCCGTACCCGGCTGAGTCACCTTCAGGTGGCACACAAACCCCTGAAGTGGTTCAAAAGGAGCTCACTGGCATCGCAGCTGACGGGACACCACTCGGCCCTGGCATGGCGGTGCCCCGAGTTGGTTAAGACCCTAATAGCTCCGTACCTGGCTGAGTCACCCTTCAGGTGGCACACAAACCCCTGAAGTGGTTCAAAAGGAGTTCACTGGCATCGCGGCTAACGGGACACCACTCGGCCCGGCACGGCGGTGCCCTCGAGTCGGTTAGACCCTAACAGCTCCGTACCCTGCTGAGTCACCCTTCAGGTGGCACACAAACCCCTGAAGTGGTTCAAAAGGAGCTCACTGGCATCGCGACTTATGGGACACCGCTCAGCCCCAGCACGGTGGTGCCCCCGAGTCGGTTAAGACCCTAACAGCTCCGTACCTGGCTGAGTCGCCCTTCAGGTGGCACACAAACCTCTGAAGTGTTCAAAGGAGCTCACTAGCATCGCGGCTAACGGGACACCACTCGGCCCTGGCACGGCGGTGCCCCCGAGTCGGTTAAGACCCTAACAGCTCTGTACCCGGCTGAGTCGCCCTTCAGGTGGCACACAAACCCCTGAAGTAGTTCAAAAGAAGCTCAATGGCATTGCGGCTAACGAGACACTACTCGGCCCCGGCACGGTGGTGCCCCTGAGTCGGTTAAGACCCTAACAGCTCCATACCCGACTGAGTCGCCCTTCAGGTAGCATACAAACCCCTGAAGTAATTCAAAAGGAGCTCACTGGCATTGCGGCTAATGGGACACCACTCGGCCCGGCACGGCGGTACCCCCGAGTCGGTTAAGGCCCTAACAGCCCCGTACCCAGTTGAGTCGCCCTTCAGGCGGTTTACATACCACTGAAGCGGTTCAAGGCAACCACCGGCGCCACCCTCCTGAGCCCCGGCACGGTGGTATCTCTCCCGACAGCTCGATATGGCACGGCCATGGCTTTTCCCAATCGGCCCTAACCGGTTCAGGCATTTTCAATTCCAAGCAAGTCGACATAGACCTCCCCTGGTCAACTTCACTTACCCTTGGTGCCCTTACAACGACCGAATCGGTTCTGACCATTTCTGGTCGGCCTCGACACCTCCAAAATTAATCCCGGCAGCAAGTCATCTGCCAATTTTTCCAAGCCTTCAGAAATTCATACACAGCCAGTTTACATCTCGGCGATGTGTTCAAGTGTTGGCCAAGTCTAGAATTGCAGCTCGGTCTCGGCACGGCCGGCATGCGCAATGCTCAAGGTTCAAAAGAACAATTTGGAAGATGCAATATTCAGTTACAACGTCGCCGGCATGTCTGATTTGACACAGTAAGGTGTTTTTCTCAAAAGCAAAAGAAGCAAGCGGATCAGACGCAAAGAGATTTGGAGTAAAGGACTTTTTCATTAATTATGGAAGAAAGGTACAAAAGTAAGAAGCTGGACAAAAGTTTCTTCATTGATAGCCAAAGACAAGTACAAAATTGGGCCCAAGGCCAGCTACATAAAGAAAAAGAAAATATAATTCAAGGCCCACCGGGGGCAGGCTTCCCCTTGTCCTTTTGCCCGACCGCTCCTCATAAGGACCCCCGGCCCGGATGTCTTCAAGATCGGCGATGTCAACCTCGAGGGCCGCGGTTACTCGGACTTTTCCCATCTCGAAGCCTTGAAGATAAGCGTCAAGGCTGGCTTCTAGGACTTCCTGCCTGAACTCTGGTGAAGCCTTGAACTTGGAGATGGCCTGCCCGGCCTCGGCCTCAGCCGCTGTGCCTTGTTCTTAGCCTCCCAAGCCTTGGCCTCGGCTTCTGCAGCACGGGCGCTGGCCTCGTCAGCGCAGGCCACTGCACCGGCCTTCTCCAAAACAGCTTCCGCTGCCGCTTTCTCTGCGGCAGCGGCCTTCTCCCCGGCGGCCCGGGCCTCCTTCACATGCTTTGGAGCTGCCCAGTGAGCTCCTCGATCTGCACCGCGGCAGCCTTCGACCTCTCCAAGGCCAATTCCATTCTAGCCTTGGACGCGGCAGCCCGGCTCTCCATCTCCTGAAGGCGGCCGGCGTAGCCCTCCTCGTGGGCCATGGTCTCCCGGCGAAGTTGGGCAAGGCTGTCGGCGTGCGCCATGCTCTCCTTCCGGTATTTGTCGGCCTGCGCTAGAGCCCTCGCCAGTGTGCCGGAAGACTGGGCCAGCGCCTCGCGAAGCCCAAAGGCGCCATTGGCCATCTGCAACTGGATAAGCACGTTATCTACAAAGAGAGAAGCATTGGGAAAAGAGAGAAGATCCGAAGGGTTACCTGGACGATGGAGACCAAAATCATGTCCATAAGTGCGGAGTGGCTCATCCCCTGCATCTCCTCCTCAAAATCGATGGCCCGGACTCCCGACAAGAGACGGGAGGCTCGGGCAGCATCCGCCATTCTGCCGATGGTGGGGACCAGGCACGTCTGTCCCTCCTGCGGGCCCTCCGCCTGAGGACGGTCCGGGCGCCAAGACGATTGGTGGGATGAGCTCCTCGGCTCATCCCCCTGCTCTCCAGTCGCCTCCGCCCCATCTCGGGCCTCCCTGGCGATCTGCTCCCCCTCGCCGGTGAACGGGGGAGCGCTCTCCCTCCCTGGCTCTGCAGCAGCCGGGGGGCCAACAGCAACGGTGACCCACCCCGCCTCGGGCACGTCGACGGTGGCGGGGGCCTCTTCATCCAAAACCACCATCGGTGTTTCAGCGGCGGCCGGGATCTCCCCCTCTTCAACTTCGGCCTCGGCTGTCCTCTGGGCCGCTCTCGCCACCGGCTTCATCTCGGCCGGTTCCGTCACGGGCGTTGGGGCTGTGGGGGCCGTGGCCAGCCTGGCCGGCTCCCTTCTCCAGAGTTTCTTCAACGGCCGAGATGACTCTCCAGTCGCCGGCCTCTTCTGCCTTGCGAGGGCCTCGAACTCGCCGGCGGAAAACTTCATGGCTGCACAAAAAAAGATAGTCGGCATTAGTGGCAACATGCAGTAAACAGAAAAATGGGACAAAGCGATTCAGGCTCACCGGTTGCCGGGGCCAACTCGGCCTCTATCAGGTTCTCCTCGGACAGGAGTTCCTTATAGCCGGGGATCTGACAATTGGATAACAGGGTAAACAGATCCTTATCTCTCTCCCTTACGGAGGGGTCATCATTGGAGCTAGTATCGGGCTTCCTCCAAATAGTTCTCACCCCCTCAACGTGGGCAAAAAGAAACCTAGGCTTCCACCCTCTAATTTTGGATGGGAGGCCTAGGGGGAAGGCTCTACCTGGCCTGGTGGTAAAGGCCCACCAAGCCCCCTCGCCTTGACGGCGGAGTTTATAAAAGGCATGGAACAGGGACAACTCTGGATGGGCCCCCTCAAAGTGGCAAAGGATAACGAAGGCGCAAATGATCCAAATCGAATTCGGAGTCAACTGTGCTGGCACTAATCTATACCTCTCTAAAAGATTAAGAAAGAAAGGGTGAAAGGGAAGGCGCAGCCCGCACCGGAAGAGCTCCTCATATAGGGCGACCCGACCCGGATGGTCAGAAATCACCCTATCTTCGGGCCTCGGCGCGGAAAGGCCAATAAAATCAGGGACCAAGAACTTAGCCCTAACGGCCTTTACATCCTTAGGGGTCATGGTTGAGGCTACCCCCGATGGACCGGCTGGATCAGAGCTCACCGCCGGAGGAAGGGCCGGACGGCAAGAGGACAGGGGGACTGCCTTAATAGGAGAACCGGAGGTAGGCAGAGGTCCTAATGCCCTTGATGGATCGCGGATAGCGACACCGCCCGACGATCGAGGCATTTGGCTACTAGTCGCAGGGGCTTGGTCTTCGTTATCAGACTGGGAAGACTCCTCTATGGGTCTCTTACCCTCCCTAATGGCGCTACAGTCCATAGGAAAAGAAGGGGATCAGACTAACCTGGGAGTTGAAAGGCTCAGGTCGCAGAAGAGGAACTCAAAGAAGAAGGAAGTAGAGGAATCAATGGCAGTGTAAAGATTTCCACAGGCCTTTGGAAGGTTTTTATAGCCCTTGTTTCCAGCTAGCGCTGCCCGAGATCTTGCCACTTGGCGTGCGTTCATTGCGCTGCAGGCTGCCAGCCGAAAATCTCGCCTGGGCCCGAGACGTGCTGCCTCGTTTCTCCAGGAGACGTGATCCACGGCCAATCATGAGGCATAGAAAATGGGGCAGCAATGATGTCCTTGCCTTTCCTCCACTATTCGATGAGCCTTTTTCTCCGGAGCATCCGGCGCCAACGTCAGCCTCCTTAACACATGATTACGGGAGGTCTTCAAAGAGATACCACCTCGAAACCAAGCACCAACTCATCAGCCCATTTAAAGCGCACCAAAAAGAAGCAATCATTCCTTTTAAATTTTTGCGCCCCTTTCGCCCAAAGGGCGGCAGGCGCATGGTCCTTAGCGCTCAGGGGCGGGGGGGGGGGGGGGGGGGGGGGCGGCATCTAATGTGGCTGGTGTAGCCACGTGCGGCCACAGGGGCAATCTCGACAAACCAGAGCATTTTTGCACCCCGGCCATCCTGGCCGGCCCTCTCGGCCCGGCATCTCCAGGCCTGCCGAGTCGGCCCCGGCCATCTCTGGCCGGCCCCTCTCGGCCCCGGCATCTCCGGGTCCGCTGAGTCGGCCAAGGCATCCCTGGCCGGCCCTCTCGGCCCCGGCGTCTCTAGGCCCGCCGAGTCGGCCCCGGCCATCTCTGGCCGGCTCCTCTTGGCCCGGCATCTCCGAGCCCGCCGAGTCGGCCCAGGCCATCCTTGGCCGGCCCTCTCGGCCCCGGCGTCTCCAGGCCCGCCGAGTCGGTCCCGGCCATCCCTGGTCGGCCCTCTCGGCCCTAGCATCTCCAAGCCCACCAAGTCGGCACAGGCCATCCCTGGCCGACCCTCTCGGCCCTGGCGTCTCCAAGCCTGCCAAGTCGGCCCCGGCCATCCCTGGCCGGCCCCCTCTTGGCCCCGGCATCTCCGAGCCCGCTGAGTCGGCCCCGGCCATCCCTGGCTGGCCCTCTCGGCCCCGGCGTCTCTAGGCCTGTCGAGTCGGCCCCGGCCATCCCTAGCCGGCCCCTCTCTACCCCAGCGTCTCCAGGCCCACCGAATTGGCCCAGGCCATCCTTGGCCAGCCCCGCCTCGGTACTCCTGGCCAGGAAGGTCGGCCCCGGCCGCCCCTGGTCAGCCAGGCTCAGCCTCGACTCCCCCAGGGGGGTCGAGATGTCTTAGTTCTCCCTAGATCGGCCCCAGCATAGCTCCAGCCGTTCAAGAAACCATCTCTCAGACTCACGCCACCTAACAATGCTAGATCCACCTACCCATTTTCCACATTGTTGATGGGACTAGACCCAACAACTCAGCAACCCCGCTGATTGATGGGACTTAACCCACCAACCGCCTTTTTCTCCCTCTCCGATGGGATAGGACCCACCAACCAAACCCAGGTCCACACAACTTCCAAGAACCCGTAGACATTCCTTTCTCACAGAATCCCACGTGACCATGTCAACCCTTATAAAAAGGTGAATCCACTCTCTAAAAGAGGTATGTGCGATAGCCCCCAAAAATCGCGGTCTTAGCACTCAGAAAGGGATCCCTTCTCTCTGAGACCTCTTTTTCCATACCAAAAAGGGCTTGTTCGAGCCCCTCTTCAGCTGTGACCTCAATCGCTGACTTGGGCATCGGAGGGTCCCACCGGAGAATCCTCTCCGGTCTTAGGACTTTTTTGCAGGCAACCTGGTGAAGGAAAGGTTTGAGAAGCATTCCGTTACCGACGTCTAGGATCGATGGTTGGGCGGCATCACATATATACATACATATACATATATATATATATATATATATATATACATATACATATACATACACATATATACATACTATACACACATATTATACATACATACATACACATATATACATACATATACATATATACATATACATATATATACATATACATATACATATACATATATACATATATATATACATATATTAGGCATGTTTACTTCTTGCATTGATGAAAGAAATAATAGTCCAAGCTAATAGAGTGGAAGTGTGCATCATCTACTTTTATGCTTCATGCATATCTCATGAGACAACCTAATAAGGTATGATGTAGGTGGTCAAACCAAAACAATTTGTACCCGACATCTTTTAGAGATGGGCCATCAATGTACTTGAAATAAATTTTTTTGTGTTAAAAAAACAAGGTGCTACTTGACCTCGATGAATTTTTTTTTTTTTGTTACAAGCGGGCGATCACACCAGTCTGGCGTGAGTCAAACCCGAAAGATCGGAATACATGATTTGCTGCAAAATTAAAGGGCATGGGTCACCCTATGCCAAACCCAAGGGGTAAGATGGCGAGCTGCGATACCAGCGACTACATACACATATATATACATACATATACATACACACATATATATACATACATATACATACACATATATACATATACATACATATACATATATACATATATATACATATACATATATACATATATACATATATATATATATATATATATATATATATATATATATATATATATATATATATATATATATATATACATATATTAGGCATGTTTACTTCTTGCATTGATGAAAGAAATAATAGTCCAAGCTAATAGAGTGGAAGTGTGCATCATCTACTTTTTATGCTTCATGCATATCTCATGAGACAACCTAATAAGGTATGATGTAGGTGGTCAAACCAAAACAATTTGTACCCGACATCTTTTAGAGATGGGCCATCAATGTACTTGAAATAAATTTTTTTTTTTTGTGTTAAAAAACAAGGTGCTACTTGACCTCGATGAACGTTTTTTTTTGTTACAAGCGGGCGATCACACCAGTCTGGCATGAGTCAAACCCAAAAGATCGAAATACATGATTTGCTGCAAAATTAAAGGGCATGGGTCACCTATATGCCAAACCCAAGGGGTAAGATGGCGAGCTGCGATACCAGCGACCCAATCAGCCGCAGCATTGGCTTTCCATACACATGGCGGATCCGAGGCACCGTAGAAGACTGGAGAGAGTCCTAGATAGCACGGAACAGAGGATGGTAGAGTGAAGATCCCCATCCCGAAGAATCCAGCGAATAACCGTGAGAGAATCTCCCTCAATAATCCATCTGCTAGAGGCCAGATGACGAACGACATAGCTGATACCAGCCCAAGCAGCTTGAAGCTCTGCCATAGGGACCGATATATCACGGGATCCATGGCCACCTGCTGCAAGTAACTCACCCTCAGATCCTCTGATAACAAAACCGTATCTAGTACTATGGTCCGAGACAGAACCATCAAAGTTCACTTTGACATAACCCGGGGATGGGGGTTCCCAAGAAACATAGACCGTAGAATGGTGCGCTGCCGAAGCAGCAGGAGAATCTCACAGGCCGGGTTGGACCGAGTGAACAGAAGAAATAGAATGGCCATACTCATTGGCAAGGAGGACAGCCGTTCTAAAAATCGCCAGAGGTGGTACAATCTCCTCCGAGAAACCTCAGATGAACGTTTTTAAAAAGTAATCAAAAATATCAATTTTGTGCAAAAATCTTTTAGTTATCGTCCATTTAATTCTTACTCCAACAATGTAAACACAAAAAAAAAAACCTCTCCAACATTGATCCTTCTTAACAGCTCATTGGTTTAGAGAGCTTGGTCCAATCATCAATCACCTATAAAACCATCATATTGAATGAAAAAAAAAAATTATGTTACATACTTATAATTCAGATTTAACTGCTATCAATTAACTTCTATTCGAGTTTTTAGGTCATATAGTTTCGATCCACTAACGAGTTAATTGGACTAGCAAGTAAATTTGAGGTGTTACAAATAGTATTAGAATACAAAAGTTGATGTGCATAAGGAAAGAGCTACTTATGGGATGATGGTAAAATTCTATCATGATATAAAGCTACCTTTGTAGCATTAATGATTCAATTTGAAGTAAATTCTAGCTAGTTTGAGGCATGCGACATTTTGATGGGCATAAGGAAAGGGTTATCCTGAGATAATAGTAGAGTTTTATCATTATATGGAGCCACCCTTATAGCTCTCAATAATCCAGCTCGAAAAAGATTCTGACTAACTTGTAATTTGTGATATTCTAATAACCACGAAGAAAGAGTTACCTACAGGATGGTAATAGAATCCTATCATATCATAGAGTCATTCTTTTAGTACCAACAATCTTTTTGAAAATAAATTTTAATTAATTTATGATATGCTACGAAAGTCGTATTACAAGAAATATTATATATTTCAAAAATAATTTTACATCAAATAAAAAAAATATTATATACTTATAAATTAAGTTCATATGCTATTAATTATCTTTTGTTTGAGTTTTTGAACGAATTCATTAATAAGTTAATTAAATCAGCAGATGAACTTCATATGTTATATATCCAGTCATTAATCAACCACAAATAAACCCAAAAATACACCGATCAAATAGGACCTGACGCAAGTATCATATTATTCCAGAAATGTTTCAAAGTAAAAAATTTAAATCCAAAAAATTCACTCAGAGGCTGTCGGTGGCGGTCAAGTAAAAGGCAAAAACATCCCACCGTAATTCTACGGACCATACGTACTAGCTAGCAGCTTTCCAGGTAGGACCATTTAGCTCAAACAGCCCATCCCAACACCATCTTATCCAATCCCAGGCTCCAGAGCGCGCGTTTGTGTGTGTGCGTGTGAGAGAGAGTGAGAGAATTAAGAGAGAGGGAGAGCCTTTTGCCTTGATGGCCCTGATGGCCTTCCTGGTCCACTGGTATCACATCCTCTGCATAGCCGTCGTCGTCGCCGCAGTCGCCGGCTCTCTTTGGGCGCTCAGAGGCGGCGGATGCGGCCGGCACCGAGACGATGATGATGCCGCCAAGAATGAGAGCTTGCTGGCCACCGGAGATGGGTCCATGGCCAGCAGCTATGTGGACTCGTGCCAGCTATGGATGAGCCGGTGGCGAGGAGTTCACCCTCTGTTCCTGCTCGGGCTTAGGCTCGTCGCCGCCGTCACCATGGCCGTGGTCCTATTCTTGGATATACGGACTTACGACTTCAGCATCATGTTCTACTATACCGAGTATGTAGTCCTTCGCATCCTACCTTGTAGTAGTGGAGTATACAAATCTAGATGAATTGTTGATGATAACGGTAGACATAATCTAGAATTATAGCGGCTAGTAGAATGACTGAAATAAATACTTTCGGAAATAAACCCATTCTTCAGGTCTAGTGTTGAGAATTTAAAGCACATTTGGGGGAGAAAAAAAAAAAAAAAAACTCCATTCTAGAATTTTAATCTTTTAAAATTTTGTGCTAGCTAATTAAATTTCCTTGTTGAGATGGTTGTGTGATGGCATGGATTTCCTATTGCGTTAAATGTCCAGGAGCTAACTGAACAAAATGACATAATATGTCAAGTTCAAACCATTTTGCTTAATTGTATTTCACAACCATTTAGCAACCTAGAAATCAATATTCTGTAATGGCATATATGTTATCTTTGAGGGCTGCATATAATGGTAAGAAGTATGACGATTGATTGTGGCTTTGTTTCTTGCCGGCCAAGTAGGCATGGGAACACTTAAAATGTGAATGGGTTGAGATATGAGACAAGTTTTGAAATATAGTTATCTTGTTGGAGAATTTATTATATTTTTAAATTAAGAGATTATGTGAAAGCAAACTAATAATAATAATATTATTATTATTAAGCCAACGAAGTAAAATATGGGACACAAGTTTATATATATATATATATATATATATATATATATATATATATATATATATATATATATCTTCTAGTTGTGTTGAGAATCTATTTTGTATCTACCTAGATATCCTGTAGGAGATCATGGTCAAGAATGGCTTAAACGTCACTTTACCATTGTGGTGGTCCTTTTCTGTGGTTCTCTTTTTCCGTCGGTATTCTTGCTCTCCTCCGAACGAACCTGCCCGTCTCTCGTTCTCCTTCCCCGGCCACTGGCAAAATTAGGGATTCTACAAGGGTTCCTCCGTCACCCTAGCCGTCGGCGGAGACCTAGGTTTCCGGCAACAAGATATCATGGCGGAGGGCGACGAGGCGGGCCTGGGCTACTGGATTCGATGGCAAGTGCCTGTCTGCTTTCTGATCATTGTCTTCCCTGCCGCCGTGGCGGGGGCCGTGATCTCGAGAACCAGGACAGATCGTCTGAGATCCATTGATCTATGGATTCCAAGTTGGAAGAAGGTGAACCCCCTCTGGCTCTTAGCGTTTCGAGGACTCGCTCTCGTGGTCTTGTCCTCTTTGCTGTTCCAGATGATTCTCCTCGACGGCGTCTTCACCTTCTACTTTTACACTCAGTAAGCCCCCTTAGATTCGAGTACTCGTGACGGTAATCGACAGAGCCAGATTTTGGCTTAATTTGGTGATCATAATAACTTATATGTGCCAATTAATGCTAAAATTTTGGACTTTTTGGGTAACAGAATTCATTTCTGGTTCCTCTGGTGTGTAACTCCAGTTGCCAGAACTTCAGCGCAGAGTGGTTCTTATAGTATTGTTATATGTTCAGAAAGGGTTAAAAATTTGGTTTTTTTTAACAGGCTGTATAGAACTGATCACAGAAGTTTGCTGCTATTGTTCCAACTCAACTAATTTAAGTTTGATGGATTGTCTCCAAGGTTGTTGCCCACAAACTTTGCTGTACTCTCTTGAAGAAAAAACTTGGACTACTAGTATTTCCAGACCTAATTAATGGATCAGTAGAACTGTTTTGCTGTCCTTGTAGATTTGCCTTATTTCTGCAGTTACTTATTTTTATTTCATTTTAGTAGAGGATTTTTGAGATTCTTACCCTGTTATGGTGGTTAAGAAACGTAGTGTTTTATATGAAGCCCATTATATCTTAAAAATTTGACTTCGTCATTTAGGTTCTAGCTTGAAGTTGTGCATTACATGATAACAAAGAACAGAGTGTGTATTCATATGCCAATAATTTACCTGAAACAATTGGTTGCATCTTTTTCTTTTAGGCTGAGGGTGCTTGTCTGTGGCAATCAAGCATCAATTTAGCATTTAGATCTTCCAAGCTCATGCTTTGGGTCTGCTGCCCTTCCTGGTGGTTGAAGCCATCATCATTTTACAATTTCTCTTCCCTACTATGGGTTTTGATTGATTTATAATGTCATAAAAAGGTGTGCTTGCAATGCCCAAGCCTACCTTTATTAGCATATCAAAATCTTATGGTACTAAAAACTCGAGTGAAAGTTAATTAGTAGCAGGTGAACTTGTGTTATAAGCATATAATACTTTTTTTTTCATACGATATGGGACTATTTTTGGAATGTTATAATTTTTTCCTTATAACGTGACATACTCGTTGCATGCCCTCACCAATTTTCTCATACTCAGATTGGCTCTAATACCATTTGTAACGTCCAAAGCCTATTTGTTAATCTAATTAACTTGTTAGCTGATCGAAACCATATAGCCCTAAAAACTCAAGTAGGACTAATTGGTAGTACTTGAACTTAAGTTATAAGCAGATAATACTTTTCTTTCCATCCAATGTGAAACTATTTTTAGGATATTACAGCTTCCTTCTTATAATGTGGCGTCCTCATCGCACGCCATAACTTAGCTAGAATCTACTTCAAGTCAGATTGTTGGTATAGAAAGGGTGGCTCCATACCATGGTAGGACTCTACCACTATTCCATGAGTAGCTTTTTTTTCTTCTGAAGTTTATCTGTTGGTCCAATTATTCTATTAGCGATCGAAACTATATGGCTTTAAAAACTTGATTGGAAGTTAATTGGTAGCAGGTGAACTTGAGTTATAAGCACATAACACTTGTCTTTTCCATTCGATATGGGATTATTTTTGGAATGTTATAGTTTTTTTCTTATAATGTTGCATACTCATCGCATGCTTTCACCAATTTTTGCATACTCAAAACAGCTCTAATACCATTTTTAATACGCCAAGCCTACCTGTTAATCCAATTAATTCATTAGCTGGTTGAAATCAGTGACCCTAAAGACTCAAGTGGAAGTTAATTGGTACTAGTTGAACTTGAGTTATAAGTACATTATACTTTTTCTTTTCATCTAATGTGGGATCATTTTTAAGATATTACAATTTCCTTCCTTATAATACGACGTTCTCATTGCATGTCACAACTTAGCCAAAATCTACTTCGAGTCAGATCGTTGGTGTAGAAAGGATGCCATGTGGGACTCTACCACTATTCCATGAGTAGCTTTTTCCTTCTAAAGTTCACCTGTTGATCCAATTAATCTGTTTGGCCTTAAAAACTCGATTGGAAGTTAATTGATAGCAGGTGAATTTGAGTTATAAGCACATAACATCACATAACAATCTTTTTCATCCAATATAGGACTATTTTTGGGGTATTACAGTGCCTCTTTTTTCTTCTGTTCTCATGTTTGTCCTTTTAGACAGCTTATTAATGCTTTTATAGAAAGTAAAGATGATATGAAAATTGGAGGTTGTAGTATCACACCCAACCTATGCCCATATTTGTGGCTACCAATCTTTATATCAGAACATACTTGATAAGTCACTGTTATATGCGTATTTTAATTTAATCAGATCAAAATTTGCTCACATTGTATCTACCCTCATTCTTTAATTTATTGCAAACTGTCTAAATTCTTCTTTTCTGGAAAAATGATTTGCAGGTGGACCTTTATGTTAGTCATCATCTATTTCCTGGTATATTTTGATATTGCACTCTTTCATATTATTTATATTAAGAATTCATGCTGATAATGCTTTGATGGCAATGATGAGTCTTTTGTTGCAGAATGCTCGACCAAACACATTCTTTTATCATCTACGAGTCTTTTAACCTAACGATTTCTTTCCTGCTTTAGATTGCCACACTGATTTCTGCTCACGGCTGCTGGATTTATTCAAAACATGTCACTGAATTAGAGGAGTCTGATGAATTGATTAAAAGGGATTGTGAAGAGAATAGGTCTGCTATGAAATCTGGGCCAAATAGAAGGAACAGGAGAGCAATTGAATTGCAAAGCTGCTATGAACAAGGAGGGAATGAGCAAAAAGCTGGATTTTGGGGATACATTATGCAAATCACCTACCAGGTTAGTATCTAATAACTGTGAACAATAATGTTAGATCTGCATATCACTAATGATTACCTGTGAGCATAGTATACCATGCCAGTGTATACTGTCACATATTGAGAGTACTGTATTGTACTACTATTGAATCAAGGTAGGAGTACGGACAGAGTTTTAGTATGCTGAACTGACCTACTTATCAAGCATACCAACACCGTATCGGTGTGGTACCAGTACATTTTTTGGTACCGAGATGGCGGACCTTGTTTATGAGTCTTGATGCTTTAACAAACAATCCTCAATTTCAATATTATAAATAAGCAAATCCGTAATTGCAAATATAGATTAAATTCATTTAAGAGATAGAAATATTATGATCTTCTCTGGCTCAAGAAAAAATTGAAATTTACCCTGTTGTGTGATTGTTTTTCAATGGTTCAGTTTTTCCTATGGTTTATAATCATTAAAGCCAATTCATTTACTTGAACAGACTAGTGCAGGTGCTGCTGTCTTGACGGACGTCGTCTTTTGGGTTCTCCTTGTACCATTTTTGTCAGCAGAGAATTTCAGTTTGGACCTGGTGTGTACCCAAACTTGAATAGTCTTTTTAATAAAAAGCTCAAAGCTTGATCATTCTCTTCTAAGCCCACTTAAGAATCAAAGCTGTCAAGTTTTTCGATATACATAAAATATATATCAAAAGTTTTCTGATATATAAACATCCAAAACTTTTTGCTTTTGATATACATGCATTAGTTCTTTGTGTAAATTATTTTATTGATATATAGAGGCAGGCAAGTTGTGAGATAATTGTCAATGTTTATCATAGTTTTAAATGAAAGGTTCATTCATCTTTCTTGTACCATGGGTGGTAAGTGACATAAAGGAAAAAAAATACACATGCTCCTAGTTTTGGGAGGTAAGATAACATCATAATTCAAAATTTACATGTCAACTGGTTAAGGATAGCACTTCAAGTCATTATCTGATGCAGCACGGTGAGACATCAAAAGCAGATCTCTTCCAGCTTCTTGACCTCATAGAATACATTGCATGGGCATAAGTTTTTTTTTGGGATTCCGTACATAAATCTGATCTTGTTGCATATTACCATGTATATACAAATAACACAAATAAAGTAGGAGTGATGTTGAAGGGCTATAGTGGATGATAAAGTTAAATAGATCGATGAGCATTAAATAATAGAAAGAGTATTGTTTGTTGCTGCTTCTTGGGGATAACGTCTTTATACCCAAGCATCACCAACTAATTGGTTGTTTATTCAATTGATTTCTTATTCTATAATGTGAGACTGCTGGTCATCTGGTTCTAATTTTGCTTTTATTTCTTCTTATTATGTTCTGAGATCCATACACAAAAGCCTTAACATAAATGTAATATATCAAAGTATTGGATGCAGCCTGGTGATCATTTTTCAGAGTTATGATAAAATAGCCGGCAAGCATTTTGCTAGCTACTTTGGATGGCATCATCAGTCATTCTTTACCACTGGCTTTGCATTAGCAACTACATCCGCCATTGGTGTCAACTTTTCTAAGAAGTTCATCTGACAACTCTCATGTTATTTTAGTTTTTCCCTAATTATTGCACTATTGATACATATTTGAGTTTCTATTCTGAATGATCTCTCCTTAGATCTTATTGCACAGGCCAATACCATTTCAATTGGTTCTCCACCAGTTTATCATCTATGGTGCTGCTTACACTATACATTTGCCTACTCATTTTTTCTCACTATTCTTTTTTCATAAATTTATGTCACAAAATCATGCTTTGGTCATATAATGCTAGACCCAACTCTCTACACACTTATTGTATGTTGAGGTGCACTCATCTCTCTCCCTTCCTATGTTAAAAGCTTGAAGACAATTAGATTGATTATTAAATGAATGTTAATTTTGATTGAGGTTGCTTTCATTTCTGTCGCTCGTAAAGTGCACTCCATTTTACAATATCAAGTCATATTGATTTTTAGGCCCTTATTTTTTAAAATCTTGTCAACATATTTTGAATCTGGATTAACCTAGTCAGCGGGAGCAGTGAGGTTGGCAGAGAGAGGAAAGCCAGAGGGACTGATAAATGTGGGATGAGAGGAAGGAATAGCCGCATGCAATGCCTTTTCTTCCCTTTATCTTTTTTTGGGTTCTTGGGTGAAGGATGTAGGGCATTGGGGATCAAATAGTCTCCTCATACATAAGGTTCAAAATTTTGTCATTCAAGGGTTTTCACTAACTTTCTGAGACTCAAGTACTGTTCAATACCTTCTCATCATCCACCCTCTCATTAGTTTTTCATGACCCGGTGGATCAAACAGGTGTGGGGCTATTGAAACACATGAAATAGGTTTTGTTACCTGAGAAGGAGGGTGGAATGGTGAAACAGGCAGAGACAGTGACGAGGCATTGCCAAAGGGAGGAGAAGATCATGGAGCTTTACAAAATACAAAAAATGGAACAGGGCCTTAGGAGGAGAGAAACTTGTTGGGGGGGGTAGGCGGAGGTGGGGGAGAGAGAGAGAGATAGCGATGGTTCATGGTGGCTTCATAGCAAGCCAATGGGATACTTTAAACCAGTCTTGAATTTCTGACAACTTATTTGGGGCTTTAATACCCAAACCAACCTTTATCATCCATTTTACCCCTGCAGTGCAGTGAAAAAGGTGGTCTTCAGGCGATTAGGGTGCAGTTCATTCTGAGAGATGCAGGATGGTACATGGGGCATATTGTGTTGCAGGAAAAATGGTACAACCCTGTATCATGACTTTTCTACCTAACCCATACTAATATGTTCCTGATGCCAAGCTCTTTAGAGAAGGTTATACAATATGCCTCAGGAAAAATGGTACAACCCTGTATCATGACTTTTCAACCTAACCCATACTAGTATGTTCCTGTTGCCAAACTCTTTTGAGAAGATTATACAATGTACTGTAAATGATTTATAGGTTTTCTCTTGAAAGGTAAATTTCTGCACCAGCAACATTTATTGCTATTTTATTGAGGTCAAAGTGTAGGAAAGCATGAGTACTAAACATCTGGATACAAAATTAATAAGGTAAGGGCAATGAATAATTGGGATACAATCTGGTTTGCATCATGGCTGTTATTTTGCATTATGGCTCTGCAAAAAAACTATAAAATGTTCAAGAATCCATTTGTTACTATCTTTGTTCTTTTGCTTGTCTTGTTTGTCATTCAACTGAGCTTTGTTTGGCAGGTCATGGGGTGCATGCACTCTTTGAATCTTGTTTCCTTGTCCTTGACACTGCTCTAAATAGCCTGGTAGGTGCTTTGCTAATGGAAAGTCTGATCACTTACAATAATACTTTCTATTTGAGACTATAAAAGTGAATGTTTTTTTTTTTTCCAGCCTTTTCCTTGGTTCCGGATGGCATATTTTGTTCTCTGGAGCTGTATTTATGTAATTTTCCAGTGGGTTTTGCACGCTTGTGGTTTTTCATGGTAAGTACTTTACTTTTTCACTAAAGGATGTGGATACTCCTTCATGATACTGGCATATGCATTGTGTCATAATTCACACAACATTTCGAGCTTTATCTCATGGACAGAATATTTTCTTATGTTGTAACAGAAAGTTTCTCCCATTCTACATTTTATTTATGCGATTTATCTCTTTACCATTCAGCATCATAAAGTTCCAACATACATGGCATGCTTCATATTAGTTTACAATTAGATCAATAGTTTTGCATATCCTTCAATTTTGATGTATTATGATGTTAATAATTGGCACTTCATCAGGTGGCCATATCCTTTTCTTGAGCTTTCAACTCCCTGGGCACCGTTATGGTTAAGTATCAGCTGCTTCAATTTCCCCCTTTTTCATTCATTGTGAGACTCTAATGGCTCTCTTGACTTGCAGGTACCTAACTTTGACATTGGTTCACTTTCCTTGTTATGGCCTATATAGTCTAATTGTAAAAGCCAACATTACATTTTTCACTAAATGTTTTTCCCATGCATACAGAAGGTAATATTAGTATTGAAGTTTATATTTTCCACAAAATTGGATTCACTGGAAGGGCAATAAGCATAATTTTTTCACATAAGACATAATAAGAATAATTTGTAATGAGCTTTGGATGCTGTGTAAATGATTGAATTGGGGAGGCAGACTGAAAGGATAGTAAAGATTGAGGTATGCTGCCTGGTAATCAGACAAGTAGGTCCCTTCTTTCGTACACATTTTAGAAGCTAGCAGTGGATTAACCATGCAAACTGGCTGGCAAATGCAATGAATGTTTTTGAAAGTAGCCAATTATTGATCCCTATTGAGTGATAATTTGTGTTGTTACTTTGCATCAGAACAAAATTATATGGACATATGCAAAGTCTAGATTAAGTTTGTGGTGAAAACATTATTACGACTCCAATGCAAAATGCGTGATGAAGGACAAAATAATGAAATAATATTCTTAACAATGGTTCCATGGATCCATAGAAAAAGGCTAGAGATATTTCCTCAAGAAACAAAATACACTTTCTTTTGTTTGGAAGAAAGTAAACAGAGGTTAAGGGAATGAAAAGCTCTTTTGTTTGGAAGAAAGTGACCAGAGGTTAGGGGAGAACGGCCACCAAAACATGAACCACAATGGAAGCGTGTGTGCTCTTCAAGGTTCCTTGATGGGCAATTAAATATGCCAAAACTATATTCTCAGAACTTCACTTTCTAGACATAATTTTCAGAGCCCATTTCATTGATATTAGTCCTCATTTCCCAATGAGCAAGTGGTTATTCCATGGAAAATATTAAAATAATATTTTAGAATTTTAAATTCACATCTTACCTTGACCTCTTGGGCTGAGCCAATAATTAGGGTTGTAATTAAGCTGAGCCATTCATGGGTTTCTCGAGGCTCGGCTCAATAAAAGCTCGTTCGTGTTCGGTTCATCATGTAAACTAACCGAGCTTGAGCTTGATTTTAGAGCTCGTTTGATAAACGAGCCAGCTTAAGCACATAAGCAGATTCGATTAGGAGCTCGTGAGATAGCTCGATTAAGAGCTCGTGAGATGACTCAATTAGAAGCTCACGAGCTGACTCGATTAGGAGCTCATGAACAAGATATTCTTTCATCTTCTCTGTCTTTTCATCTTTTCTGACTACTCTTTGGGTTTAAGAATCGAGCTTTTTTTTTTTTTTTTTTTCTCGAGCCGAGCTTTAAACAAGCTTAATTTGAGTCGAGCTTGAAACGAGGCTTGAAATGAGCTTTTTTTTTTAGTTGAGCTTTCTAATCATACCAAATGAGTGAGCTCGAGTCTTGAGTTGAGCCCAAGCTTTTTGTAATCGAGCTTGAGCTTGAACAAGATTTTTTAAATTTAAACGGGCTCGAGCTCGAGTATTTGTTAACGAGCTGAGCTTGAACATGAAAAAGCTTGGCTCGACTAGATTGCAGCCCAATAATACATGACAGAAGGAAACATATTTAGTAGGGTTTCAACATATAGAACATGATAATGCCACCTTGAAGAATTCTAAAACCTAAAAAATAAATCCATTATAAAGCAATATCAAGTAGTGACATGATTTACACTAACCTAGTAGTTCTAAAATTTCCAAATATCAGTTTAGAAAATAAATAAATAAAATGTGCATTGTCTTTAAAAAATATTATATCAAAGATTCAACTAAAACAAGAAATCATAATGGTCCTAATCCTTCAGTCTTCGATCCTGGTCTCAGTTTGCACTATTCTTTGATATCTAAAAAAGGAAAGAAAAAAAAAAAAAAAAAAATAATGAGCGAATGGGCATTCCTAATAGCTAGGTCTGAATCACAGTTACTCTCTCCATTTGTTCCTAGCTAATTTTTCAGTTCAAAAAGTCATAAATTTTACACAACATTTAATCATAACCACTTAAATGAACATGTTTTTCAAAACATTATAATTCAATATCATGTTCAAATTAAGTATTTTGCGCATAATCTATTTTTTCTAATGCATATGCATGCATAAAGTTAAGCAATACAAATTTTTAGACAAAACGTGAGGCATGTAAGATAAAATACCAAGGGTAGAGGTAGTTATGAATCTAAATCAATAAGGTCTTGCAATCTAATTAATAAGATAAGTTACACAACTACAAACATGCGGTTTGACTTCTAATTTTAATGTTCTATCAAGGTCAAAAAGGCCTTGATTAAAGAAGTGGACACTATTAGCCTTCAATACTAAAAAAGAAAGGGAGAGAATATAATGGTTACACCTTATGAATCTAAACAAATAATTAAAGAAAATTATAGCGTGGACATGGTTCATGGTAGAAAAATATGAGAAGGGTAAGGCTAGTCATGTAACAATGTTCAATAGTCTAGGTCAATTAAATCCGGGTAATAACTCACTAAATCAAAGAATGAAAGACCCAATCTAAACAACAATAGCACAGCAATGGTCATTCATGATTGGATCTAGTGATACCTTACGAAGGCCGGGATAGATGTTAATATAACAAATGATTGCCAACTTAGTCTAGGGCTCACAATTAGCATCCTGAGGAATGAATGGGAGAACTTTTGTCGAGGTCTACCCGAAATTCACATAGATAGACAAAAGAAAGAGAAAAAGAGAGAAGGTAGAGAGAAAATAGAGAAGGAATGAGAGACAGAGAGATGAAATAGGGGAGTGGGCAACCTCTTTTGACATCTCTCAAAATAGGGAGGAGGGAAAGAATGATGGAGGTGATGGTGATGCTAGTGGTTGGTTGGTAGTTAATAACAATATGGGATAGCAAGTAGCTAGCAATGATAGTAGCCAATAATCAAATCAACATAAAATTATTAAAAAAATATGCACACACTAAAGAGGGAGGAGGGAGATAGAGCGCTTGGAGGAGGCAAAAGAGTCCATGAGCTAAAGATTCAGCCTATTAATCATTGATTTGAATAGCAAGATAGCCTCCGACGACGCAATGAAGGAGGCCATAGCTATATCATCAAAAAAAATAGTGGGGTGAAGTGAGAAATAGGTGAGGACTATCCCTCTAGTTACTAGATTTCACCTTGGCCTACTTGCCTATGGTTCGGTCTGACGTCTAGTCTTAGACAATGACACTGGCTTGCCAGATGAGGCAACACCTATCTGTTCTAAAACAAGGCCATTACTCCTAAGGTAAGAAAAGTACCAGTCCTTTCTATCCTAATGGTATGGTGGTAGTAAGTAGCTAAAAAGAAAGTGAAGGGATTTTAACTCATCTCTGATGAGGTATCGAGAGTAGCACGATGTAGAGTTTCATAAAAAAAGAAGAGAAAGAGAATTGAAATGGTGCAATGCTTATTGGCATGATCCTTTGAGGGAGGAGAGGACCTTAAATAGAGGACCACTCGGACTACCTTATCTAACTTCAATGATGATTAGGACTTCAAATCCCACAGAGTCGACAAGAGTTTGACTCTAGTCAGGTCTCTCAACTACTCCCTCGTATCGTATGCTCCTCATGCCTAGCTTTTGGACGGGGATAATAATTTTTCCATTTAGCCGTTTATCCAGCCAATACCGTTTTTAATGATCAAAATTTTTTTTATCTAAATAATTTAACAGATAAATAAATAAATAATTGTTAATGATTAAATGAGTAAACAACTAAGAACGGTATCCTGGTATCCTCCATCTCATTCCTGTTTATCTATTTCCATCCTCATTAGCTTTAATATAATATATTATATATATATATATATATATATATATATATATTAAAATTTTAAAATTTTAAAATAAAAATATATACTAAAAAATCTAGTAAAATATGTTTGAATCTTCTTGTCTGTTTTCTTCTTTCATGCAACCGCATTGAACATCAAAGCCAAAACTTTTTATTAGTCTTTTTTTAGCTTTCAATAAATTATAAATTTAATGAAATAATTTTATTTTTTTATGTAAACGGTCAAACGGATACCCAATCGGGTACCCATTGGGTACTCGTTATCTGGTTGGATATCTTCGTTCCCATATAGTTAACTATAACGTTTTAACGGGATGAGGAATGGAAAAAATTTTTTCTAACGGGGACGGAGACCAGTAGTGGGCGGGCTGTTACCATCCCTAGCTTTGGATCAAAATGTTGGTCAAAGAATCGAACTAAGAAATAAAAAAAAATTTGGATCTAATTTATGGGAGGTAATGGGAGCTCCAAATTAGAAATGGCTTCTTGCTTCCTATCATCTTCATTCGAAAATCGTAATGAACCCTCTATACCCTTAGGTAGTGTTTGAAATAGGGGATAAAGAAAGATATCCAGAAAATATTTTTTCTTATTTTTAAAAGCTATAACTATAGGGTATAACTTTAAAAAGGTTTAACCAAAGCCTGAACTTATTCCTAGGGACTCCATGAATAGTTAAAGCTATCCCTTAATGGCAAAGTTGTTATTTAAAAAATATGATTATCCTTTCAGTTATTTTCTGGATAAATGCTATTATGTACACTTATTTAGAAATAACTTTTTGAAAATCAAATACTACCAGATCTAAGAAATATAAAATAGAGAGATAAAGAATTCATACCTTGTCTACAACCTTGCGGTCATTCTTCTTATTGGACCTCTCGCTAGAACTCGATGGCGGTACTATGGCAAGAGGCTGCAGCTAAGGATTTTTAGATTGAAAGAGAAAGAAAGATGTATAAAGACTCAGACTAAAATAGAACTGGCAGCTTAGATTCAATTTTTTAATTATTATAATAATATATATATATATATATATATATTGAAGCTCAGATATGACCCAATCTAGATGGGCCCAAAAATTGAAGGCCAACTTTAGCCTTATAGTTTTCCAACTAGGCTCGGGATGGTTTACGGGCCACCTAGCCCATGCCCACCCTTACCAACAACGTGGTCATGATTTGGTTTGGTCTCAACCCTCCATGATAGTAGTGCTGAAAAAAGACCATCATTAGTTATAATCCGTTGAATTAGGTCTCGGTGCACCTGATTATAAGGGCGCATTATTGCCTCTCATTTTTTAGATATTCATTGTTGATGATTGACCGGTGATCATAGAATAAACAATGAAGTGGGAAAAAGGGCTTACTTAGATTCCAATATCTTCTTTTCTGATAGCACCACCCCTTGGTACATACCCTTTTCACCTTACTACCGTTCCTACTTCTTGATTAGCAATTGGCAATCTCGGATGAGGGATTAAATATAAGAGCTATAGAGATCCCCTTTTTGTTGCAAGGACTCCAAGTCCTTGTCAGAGTTAGAATAAGGATTTTCTGTGTCTTCGCTAGACTCAAGTCCTCAACCAACTAGACTTAGTTGACTCAACAAGCTCGACGACAAGTTGGCTCAGACTGAGCCTCTTTTTTTCCTTTTTTACAATATGAATCCGTTAAATGGATTGGGCTTTGTTATACTAAGTCAAGCTCATAGTCTTTAAGCTTCACAAAGAGAGAAAGAGGAGAGAGAAAATAGAGAAGAAGGAGAAGAGGAGAGAAAACAAGGGACTGCCCCTTTTTGACTCTAAAAAAAAAACAAGGGGTAGGAAAAGGAACAAGATGGGGTTGTGTGGTGCCAATAGCCAAGTAGAAGCCAACGGAGAAAGGAATGGCCAATGATAGTAGTGGGCTAGTCAAAAGGTGAACCAAAACACGGTACGAGGTAAAGAAAGAGGGGATTGGAAGGAAAAATCCAAACAAGCTGTCATTCAATTGCTAGATTTATCATTATGTATCTATCAACTGGAATTTAATTCTTTACTATCAATAATGACATATGGCTCATCGAGAAGGGGAGGGGGGGGGGAGATAAACCTCCACATTGAAATGGTAGATGGAAATATATTTTTCTTTCAATATCAATAAAAATCATTGGTGATGATTAATAATGAAAGTTGATTGCAAGTTTGCGATAGGGAAGGAACACTTAGATGGCATTTGGTGAAGTAACATCTTTTATCTTATGAGGGTAGAAGCTTGAAAATAAAATTCTTAGGCCTTCTCCACTTTCTTCTTGACAAAAATGAAACATTGATTTTCATATAGGAATTAGCAAGACTCCTCCTAGATAGTTTTGGACTGCACTATTACTTAGTTCTAACTAAGTCAACTCTTATGGATTTGAGGCCAAGTTGACTCAAAGTCAGATTGATTAGGTTTTGAAATTTTTTTCTTAATTTGGATCTAGGTAAATTATGCCCTTTAGCATGAAAAATGCCAAACCTCATAATTCAAGCGCTACTACTGAGTTGCCTTGGCCGCTGGCACTAGCTTATTGCATGCATGATGAGAGCTCGGAGTACAAGAGAAATATGAAAGGCAAGAAGATAGTAAATGATTAAGATTGACATAATAACCACATGTATCTTAGTTGTATGGAACTTCCAATTTCTTATATCATATCTATTACGAGATAATACGATACTTCCTAGAGCATGCATACCCATGACTTGGGGGCAAAATAGTATAGAGTGGAAAAATTGGATAAACTAAAAAAATTTAACAATATGAACTAAAAATCAATCTTTGAGAAGGCTTTTTCTTCCAAATTACCACATATTTAAAATACAATTTTCTAATTTAAAATGAGAAAGGTAGACTATCTAGTAAACCTATTCTTCATCAATCATACTGCTTTTTTTTTTTTTTGGTTGAAGCTAGGTTATGTAGTGAACCTATTCTTCATCAATCGTACTCCTTTCTCTTGCTGAAGCTAGGTTATATAGTAAACTTATTCTTCATTAATTGTATTTCTATCTTAAATCTTATATTATTATATTCAAGCTTGTTTGCGTTGACATTAAAATCGGAATCAGAATAGGAATCAATTTTGTTAGAATTGGAATTGAAATTCCTCATTCTCTCCACCTATTTGGTTTGCATATAAATCAAAATTAGAATCAGATTGATTCTTATTGCTATTGTTTAGTTTATCTAACCTTGAATTCAAAATCAATCTATATTTTTAATTTTGGTCCTAAGCCAAAAGCTTTAAAATTTGATTGTTTAAATGTGTGATATATACACACAATTTAATATTTATTTTACAAATAAAAGATCCAAAAATTAATAAATAAAGGAAAATATAATAATAATAATATAATAATATCCATATTATGATTGTGTAAATAAAATAGCATTAACTTTAATTTTTGAATCATGTTACTAATATATTTTAAATATATATGAAGTTATATGATAATACGTTATTATACATTATATAAAATATATATATATATATATATATATATATATATATATATATATATATATATATATATATATATATATATATATATTATATATTATATTCATATAATATTATTAACCATATATTACTTTTATATTAATATATTATTAATATTATTAATAATATTATAATAAAATATGATAATATATTTATATTATTAAATATATATTATATTTGTTGAATGCATTATATAATAGTTGGATAGATATATTTGCAATCCTTAGTGGGAGGTCTAGATTTCAAATACATCCGATTTGGATATTAAAATAAATCGAAATCCGATTCTAATTCCTTCTAAACAACCATTTGAAATTCAAATTAGTAATTCCGATTTTGTTTCCAGAGGATTTTCTATGAACCAAATAGGCCAAAGAGATCCACAAGATGTCAAAGATGTATCATAATTTCAAACAACTCAATTATGGTAGTGCCCATCCGCATCATGAGGCAATCAATTCTGACCAATTTCATCCAAATCCACCACATGGTCCCCATCATATAAATTTGCAAAGGCTTGTTAGCCTAGTTATGCAAGCCATGACTCTAACCCACTTAAATCTTGCTAAATCCTAATTCGATCCGATCTTATATTTGGATCTGGACCTAATTAACCCACTTATCAATCATATCAGGTCTATCAAACTTATGAAAGAAATTTTGGATCCAATATCAATTTAGATCTAATTTAAAATATTACATTTGAAATAAGCATCTGACTATTATTTTATAGTTAAAATCTAGTAATTAGTAATTAAATATCGATTCATTAAAAAATTTAAATGAGATAAAAAAGAATCAACTTAAACTTAAATTTATTCAAAAACTCTTAGTTTTTTCTAAGTAAATGATTATCCTAAAGTTTATAAATCATGATATTTAAAATCTTTATTGATTACTTAGAGGCATTATAAATAAAATATATCAAAATAAATAATAAAATATAAATATTTAGATATAATTAGAGAAAAAGATTGAAAAAGATCTAGTTGTTAAGATTAAAAGGAGCATTAGTTTAAATTTCATTTAATGAATTTATGAAGATTAATGAACATCTATGGATTGGAACCAATCGAGTTCGGGTTAGTTAAAAAAAAAAAAAAAAAAACAAGATCGGGATCTGACTAATAATTTAGATCATGTTTAATGTTTGAAACAGATCTAACTCATGGGCCTCTAAAAATGGATTGAAGTAGGTTTAATTGAGTTGGGATCGGATCGAGTCACTTGTCAAATCATTGATCGATCCGATCCATTTGAAGCCTTATCTCTCGGTCCAATCGATTTGCAGCCATAATCTAATGTATGGATGAAAGCACCATCCACTCAGGTGGAAGATGCCACCGATAATAGGCCACGAATTAAGAAAGGTGGTGGATCTCGCATCAGTTATTGTCATGAAGAAGCCAGATACAAATAACCATTGGCTCGTTCTTCACGCTGGCTTTTTTATTTTTTTCGATTCCTTCTTTTTTATAAAGCATTCTTGTGCCTTATTACGCACATGCAGTAATATTTACAAGAGAAAACGTACTAAAACTAACATATCTGATCAAAATATTTCCATTGGAGAAGAAGCAAACGCCATATATATATATAGCTTTAAATCTTTTAGCACAGTAGGAAACCCTAACTTTTCTTTATATCGGAACACGTACAATTTAAACATAATTATACCCTCCAACACCCACCCACCCACCCACCCTATGGGCGCACATAGTACAGTTGCTTGTGATATATATGAACTTCAATGGAATCGCCGCGCTTCGACTCTGATAAACGTTCTAATTAATGAAGTATGAGCTTGCAAGTGAACTCCCTCGTTTTGCCATTGCCGATCCTTCAAGCTAGGACTCAGAATTTTGGATGATGGTATCGTGTCATTCTCTCTTCAACCTTCTGCTCAGCACCTGAAAATAAGATCTAAAGAATCTTGGATTTTCCTTCAGTAGTCCATCCCACACTGCAATGGCAACAAGTTCTATTATCTTTTCATAACCTTCCTGGTTAACCTTACAATGGAGAGAGAGTCATTTAGGAATGAGTAGAAGAAGGTTTATTTCAGCAGCAAACGGTTGTTTTCTCAGGCTAACACACACATTAATATTTTATGAAGAAGACGATGCTTTAATTTCCAAGTTAGAAGTTTACTTGAATGTACGTTACATGTATAGAAGTTTATAAAAGTTCAATGATATTATTGCCGTGAGTAAGAGAACCAAGGAGAGAAGAACTAGCACCTGCAATGGTTACGACCGGTTGAATGTTTGCATGCTTTGCTAGCATCCTCACGCAGCCATCACGATCCATGTAGAACGTTAAACATTTCTCTATCAGGTGTTGAACCTACAAGTTCATGTCATTAACACATCGCAAGAATTAAAAACCCATCTGTTTTTGTATAGATCTTGGCATAAGTTTGTCACCTCTCTCTCTCTCTCTCTTTTTGAAAGGCAAAAGGTATATATCTAACCAGATTTGCAAAGAAAAATGAGAAAAAAAGCTAGTGGCTCAAGTTTAAATGGTCAAACATACATCAAAATATAAAGATTTAACCTTGAGAAGATAAAATTTCTTGTGACTAACAAGACAATAATTAATCTTGGTGATATGTTCAGTTCTTTTCTTCTGTTCTTTCTTTCTTTTTTTTTTCTGGGCTTCGGGAGAGTTAAAAAGAATGAAGGAGCCTACCAAGCGAATGTAGCTTCGTGGATGACAGCGGAGGCAGTGATAGCGAGAACAGTGAAAGGAAGGACTAGGTGCACACATCTCTCAATCTTCTCCTTCCTCCCAGGGCAAGAGTGGTGGTGTCCAAATATGGTAACTACGAAATTAATGGTGCCACCTTTTCACAATTTATATGAAGGATGAAATGAGTGAAAGATATTTCAAGCTAGGTCAGACAATTGTCATCCTCTAGGCATTGGCTGTGAGACTTCGCCCGCATGAAATGAGGGGACCTCATCTACTGCTCAAGAGATAAGATCACCCTCAAAGTATAGCCATTAGGAGAACGCCAGGATCCAAGACATTCTTCAATCTTTATCCTATCCTTGGACTGTCCTGACCTATATCTAGCACAGCCACCTCTTGGTTGTCGCGATTTGGATCTGGTGGTGGAGTCCGTACATGGACCATCGCATCATGACATTGGCATGACTGCAGTGGTGGATGCTAATTAAACGTCATGAAAGAAGGAATTCATAGAATAAATTGTGCCAACTAAGCTAATTAAATAACAAGCCTGAATTCATATTTAAGCTCATGAGCCATGCTCGTACCATAAATTGTCTTTTTTTTTTTTTTTTATTACAAAACGGATGACCATACAATTCTTGAATGAGTCAGTTCAGATATATACATCAAAAAATAAAATCTGCTGCAGAACATAAATTGTTTTGTTTGGATGAATGAGAATAGTTTAGGACCAACCTATGGTGGGGTGATTTCAGCTCTTTTTATGCTCGGTTTGACCTAATGATCTATCATATTAGGTGCTGATATCTTATTATTGTTAAAGTCAGCTACAATTTGCAACAAATAAGGATTTTTTCATAAAAATAAAGTTTGACATTATATGAAATTAATTCATTCTCATACTGTCATAAATAATTAGCAAACATAACCATAAGAAAGTGCAATGAAGCCTACTCATCACAAAATAAATATATTTTGCATTATATATCTCCAATAATTAGATATCTAATTAATGATGATATCTTATCACTGCGGAAAAAACCAAATCAGTTTGTGACGAAACTAATTTACTGTAAAAGTAAATTGTTAATAAATAATAATAGAAAATATGTCACCACAAAAATTTTACAGCAATTACGTTGGGTGAAATCTAGTTTGTCATAATTCATTATTCTATAAATAAACTATGAATGTTTTTAATAAAGTTATATTTAAAGATGAAATATTATCATCATTAAAAATTTATAAATAAGTACAAATAAAAATATTTTATCATAAATCTACATAATGGAGAATGCCTGATGAAACCATGTTTTACACTAAAAATCTACTATAAATGTCACCAATAAGTGAATATTTAGCAACAAAATATATTCATTACCAAAAGGTTTGAATGAAAAAAAAATTGTGACCAAATATGAAACATATTAGCAACAAACTAATTCATCAAAAGTTATTATAGATCATTTTATATTTTTCTTATATTTACAAATATAAATTTAAGAATGATCCTAACATCACCATCAAAATTAATTACTAATTAGTGACAAATATATGTCATCGCTCAACATTTTGGTATTTGAGTTAATAATATGCTATTGCAAAAATGAATTAGATCATCACAATAAATTTGGCACCATAAATTTCATGCAAAAATTAGCAACAAAATGCTATTCTATCACCAAAAGTGTTACTCAAGAAAGTTTTTTTTGTTATGTTGCCTTATAAAACATATTATTTATTAATTTTATTTTATGGTAAAATATGTTAGCCTAAAAGGCAACACGAGGAAGGGGGGTTATTAGCTACATGCACTACAAGAAAATTAAAATATAGCGACGCCAAAATGTGTCGATAATGCATCGTTAAACAAGCTATAGCGACGCAATAAAGGGGTCACTAAAATGTTTGTCGTAATTTCAATTTGTCGCAATTGCGTCGCTAAACAGCGACTCATTGCGACGCCCTAAATATGTCGCAATATATTGCGATGCCCCTAAATGCGTCGCAATATTGCGACGTAGCCTAAATGCGTCACTACTTTAAAAATAAATTTTAAAAATATTTACGACGGAAAATCTTCGTAATTGCGTCGCTAATTAATTTATTTATTTTTAAAAAAATTAAAATAAAATAATTTTTAATATTTTTTAAATTAATTGCGATGAAAAATAACGTCGCTAATTTATTTATTTATTTTTAAAAAAATAAAATAAAATAATTTTTAATTTTTAAAAATAATTGATGTCCTTAAATGCGTCGTAATATGTGACGCATACTAATGCAACGCTACTTTAAAAATAAATTTTTAAAAATATTTGCGATGAAAAATCTTATCGCAATTGTGTCGCTAATTAATTTATTTATTTTTAAAAAAAAAAATAAAATAATTTTTAATTTTTTTTAAATTAATTGCGATGAAAAATAGCATAGCTAATTAATTAATTTATTTTTTTAAAAAATAAAGTATATTAATTTTTAATTTTTAAAGTAAATTAATTATTTTATTTAAAAAAATAATAATAAATTAAACTTCCTAATACAATGTAATTGCTAATACAATTGACCAAAATCATTACAAAATTTTCAAAAATAGATAAAAATTTATTTTATTAATTATTTAAAATTTTTACAAAACAAAAAAAAATACATCAAGTAGTGAAAAAAATACATCATGTATCTGCAGGCGGTTGTGAAGGCTGCGGAGGCTGGAATGGATCCTGCGACATGAGACGAACTAAATCCTGCATTGACGCATCTGCTCTCTCATCTCTACAAGCTCCTCCGAACCTCCTGGCGAACTTCCTCCGTGATAGATCTTTGAATTCTCTAACTGCTCGGGAGGAATATCGCCAGAACCATGCGAACTGGAGCCTTGATGGGAAAATATCTGGAAGCTCTGGTGTCCCAAACCATAGACCCTACGGTCTCGCGGCTGGGCACCAACAGCCTCCAAAAACACACGTCGACTCTCCTCTGGTGAGAGTTCGACGGGCGGCCCCCCATTAGTGGAGTCGACCTGCGAAGCCTGGGACTGAAGCTCCTCGACTCGTGCCTTTGAATTATAAAATCAATGATAAATGAATCAATATATAAATCTGAATAAAATTTTAGAAATTAAACAGATAAAACATAAAGCTAATTTCTTACCGCAACCTCCCGTGATCGTGTATCGACCCAGGAACCGTCCCTCCTGGTGTGTGTCGCCCTGAATAGACGAAACTCACCAGGATCTCCGCCCTCCTGCTCAGACTACAAAAGCAGAAGAAAGAATATGCAAGTATTTGTAAATGTCTAAATTAGTATTAAATTGTTTATGTTTTCTTACCATACGGTCTGTGCTCCTGAATAGAAATGGAACCCGAAGTGTGACAGGAGAGGCCCGTGCCACGACCGCCCTTCTCAGATCGGCGGTTCGTGCTGGCTGATGCGGACCTCCTCATCCATGCCTCGGACTGCCAGCCTGCTGCCAGCTGGCCAAATACCCTCCGGCACATGCCCTGGACGGTCACCCGAACTCCTCCAACGATAAGCATGTCGGAGTATCGGCGTGCCGCAAGAGCATTCCATGCTGCCCTAATGGCATCATGGATGGTAGGGTCCCACGTAAACTTTTTCTGCATTGAAATAAACAGTTAGTTTCAGAATATATTAAGATTAGAAAATTTTATATCAGTTATAAATTGTATTTAAAAGTTTACCTGAAACTCTGAAAAATAAAACTCCCTCGTGGCCGCAGATACATGGTGCCAATCGTAGCCACTGGGATCAGCACGGCTCTGAAATATAGAGCTGATCCGGCTCGATACAGTGCTGCTCAATAAAGCTGTTAAAAAAACTAATTAAAATAAGTAATTAACTTAAAAACATAAACATATAGTTACAATTAGTATATACTTACAGCCCATCGAGCATCCAATCGAAGTACGGTGCGACCGACCAAAGAAGAACTCTCAGAGGTCTGTGCCGATCGGGTAGAGGAAAATACAGGATGAGATCCCGGAGAGGCGGAATCTGTGCGTCAGGCTGGTAGTGGGATGTGACATAGCAGGGCTATGTCCGTCAGGGGTAGATCTACCTCGGCCCGTCATACTGTAAATACTAAAGATTCATGCAATATAATTACGAATAATTATAAATATACAAAAATTTAACACTTATAAAATAAATCGAAATTGAAAAACCTATATCTTTAATCGGTGTCATTTGTTTCGTGAAATGTTGGTTCAACATCTGATGCCGTATCGGACTGCGATTCAGTTTCATTATCATCGGAAGGAAACCGAACATTTGCATCCGCAATTTCTTGGACATCACCATTTGGATCTCTAAGTGATGTTTCAGGAGCCCTTGTGTCGTCCTCAATTGCATGCATTTCCATCTCATCCTCTTGAAATGCAGGGCACTCGGCTGATTGACTTGATGAACTCTCATCTAATATGATTGTTGAACGTGGGACGATTTTAGAAACAGCCCACCAATCTCGCTTGTCGTTGCGCAAACTTGGATCCGCAGTAAAACACTTGCTGAGCTTGGGATGCAAGGATGAATGGTTCATATTTCTGCAATCTTCGTCGATGGTTCACTTCAACTAGATTGTAGTCGTTATGAACCCTTTTGCCCACAGGAATTATCGGATCAAACCAATCACAACGAAACAATACAGTTCGTTTCATAGGCCAACCGGGATATTTAACTTCGACCACCTCTACTAACTTTCCGTAATAGCTATATTCTTTCAGTACTTGAATCTGAGTTCACTATATCAAATTTAATATTCCTGCATTAAATTTAGTTCTAAATGAGCTATATCATTTTTCCTTCATGATATCAAATTTATTTTGATTGGTTGGTTTAGAATTTGAGGAATTATATCAAATTATGGTTTGCTATACCAAATTTCTTTCAATTAAAGAACATGAATATTTTAAAAATTTTTCTAATTTGCTAAGAAAATGATTGTGATAATATTTAAAAACTAAATATTTAAAATTTGCTAAGCCAAAATATAACAAGTAATAAAGAAATATAAATTCATTAAAAATTTAATCATCTAAACTATCAAAACCATATAAATTGCATGATAAGCATTCTAAAATAATATATCATGAACATATTTCAAGAAATAAACAGATTCGATAACACAAGACATTTATAAATCTAAATATATCAAATTTAAATATATCAAATATATACAAATTTTAAATTATGCATTACAAGATTATAGATTACATGTAAATTTCTCTAATATTTCATGTAAAATTGAGTTCATAAACATAAATAAATTTAAAAAAAATCATAATGAATGAGAAAAAAAACCCCACCCCATGTTTTTTTTTAAAAAAATGGTGACCTAGCCACCGTGGCCAAGCCACCGCCGGCCACGGCCGCGGCCGTGGCCGGAGACAGCAGGGGTGGGGGAAAAAACCCACCCCGACCCCTTTTTTTTAAAAAAAAATGGTGGCCTGGCCACCGTGGCCAGGCCACCGCCGGCCACGGCCGCGGCCGTGGTCGGAGACAGCAGGGGTGGGGGAAAAACCCCACCCCGGCCCATTTTTTTTAAAAAAAATGGTGCCTGGCCACCGTGGCCAGGCCACCGCCGGCCACGGTCGTGGCCTCAGGGGTGGGGGAAAAACCCCACACCGACACCTTTTTTTTTAAAAAAACGGTAGCCTAGCTACAGGCCACCGCTGGCCACGACCGTGGCCAGAAACGTGATGATCGATCTCGGACCGTTACGATCAATCTGATCGGCGACGATCCGACGGTTTGCGATCGATCCAAGCCATGATCTCGATCGGCGATGATCGATCTCGGACCATTGCGATCAATCCGATCGGCGACGATCCGACGGTTGCGATCGATCCAAGCCATGATCCCGATCGGCGATAATCGATCTCGGACCGTTGCGATCAATCCGATTAGCGACGATCCAACGGTTGCGATCTATATCAAGCCATGATCCCGATCGGCGATGATCGATCTCGGACCGTTGCGATCAATCCGATCGAAAACGATCTGACGGTTGCGATCGATCGAAGCCATGATCCCGATCGGCGATGATCGATCTTAGACCATTGCGATCAATCCGATCGGCGACGAACTGACGGTTGCAATCGATTGAAGCCATGATCCCGATCGGCGATGATCGATCTCGGATCGTTGTGATCAATCCGATCGGCGACGATCCGACAGTTGCGATCAATCGAAGCCATGATCCCAATCGGTAATGATTGATCTCGGACCATTGCGATCAATCCGATCGGCGACGATCTGACAGTTGCGATCGATCCAAGCCATGATCCCGATCGGCGATGATCGATCTCGGACTGTAGCGATCAATTCGATTGGCGACGATCCGACGGTTGCGATCGATCGAAGCCATGATCTCGATGGCGATGATCGATCTCGGACCATTGTGATCAATCCGATTGATGATGATCCGACGATTGCGATCATTCGAAGCCATGATCCCAATCGGCGATGATCGATCTCAGACCGTTGCGATCAATTCGATCGGCAAAGATCCGACGGTTGGGATCGATCGAAGCCATGATCCCGATCGGCGATGATCGATCTTGAACCATTGCAATTAATCCGATCGGCGACGATCCGACGGTTGCGATCGATCCAAGCCATGATCCCGATCGGCGATGATCGATCTCGGACCGTTGCGATCAATCCGATCGGGGACAATCTGACAATTGCGATCGATCCAAGCCATGATCCCGATCAGCGATGATCGATCTTGGACCGTTGCGATCAATCCGATCGGCGATGATCTGACCGTTGCGATCGATCCAAGCCATGATCCCGATCGGCGATGATCGATATCAAACCATTGCGATCAATCCGATCGGTGACGATCCGACGGTTGCGATCAATCGAAGCCATGATCGCGATCAGCAATGATCGATCTCGGACCGTTGCGATCAATCCGATCAGCGACGATCCGACGGTTGCGATCGATCGAAGCCATGATCCCGATCGGTGATGATCGATCTCGGATCGTTGCGATCAATCCGATCGGCGACGATCCGACGATTGCGATCGATCCAAGCCATGATCCCGATCGGCGATGATCGATCTCGGACCATTGCGATCAATTCGATCGGCGACGATCCGATGGTTGCGATCGATCGAAGCCATGATCCCGATCGATGATGATCAATCTTGGACCGTTGCGATCAATCCAATCGGCGACGATCTGATGATTGCGATCGATCGAAGCCATGATTCCGATCGGCGATGATCGATCTCGGACCGTTGCGATCAATTCGATCGGCGATGATCCGATGGTTGCGATCGATCGAAGCCATAATCCCGATCGGCGATGATCGATCCGACGCATGTACCAAAATTAATTTTTTTAAAACAATTGCGACGCATTTCATTACGTCGCAATGTTTTATTTTTAATTTTTTTTATCTTTTAATCATATTTTATAAAATTTATTTTTTAAAAAAATTACGACTCATTATTTGCGTCGCTAAATTAAAAATTAAATTTTTTTTAATTTTCTGATTTATTGCGCTGCTAATGCATTGCTATTTAATATAATTAATTTTTTTAAAAAAATTGCGATGCACTGACTTGCATCGCAATATTTTATTTCATAATTATATTTTATAAAAATTAATTTTTCTTCAAATAATTGCGATGCACCTTGTGGCGTCGCAATGTAGCGACTCATTTTATTTGCATCGCTAAATTGCGACGCATTTCGATACGTCGCAATGTTTTATTTTTAATTTTTTTTATAAAATTTATTTTTTAAAAAAAAATTATGACGCAATACTTGCATCGCTAAATTAAAAATTAATTTTTTTAATTATCTAGTTATTGCGTCGCTAATGCGTCACTATTGAACATAATTAATTTTTTTTAAAAAAATTATGACGCATTGAATTGCGTCGCAATATTTTTATTTCATAATTATATTTTATAAAATTAATTTTTCTTAAATAATTGCGATGCACCTAGTTGCGTCGCAATGTAGCGACTCATTTTTTATGCGTCGCTAAATTGCGACGCATCTAGTGGCGTCGCAATTTTTTATTTTTTTTTATATTTAATTATATTTTATAAAATTTATTTTTTAAAAAAAAAATTTGCGACGCATCACTTGTGTCACTAAATTAAAAATTAAAATTTTTTTAATTATCTAATTTATTGCGTCGCTAATGCGTCGCTAAATCTAAATTAAAAATTATTTTTTTTAATTATCTGATTTATTGCGTCGCTAATGCGTCGCTATTAGCGACACAAATATTTGCATCGCTAAATAGCGACACAATATTTGCGTCGCTAAATTAAAATTTAATATTTTTTATTTTTTGAGCTATGCATCGCTATTAGCGATGCAACAGTTTGCTAAATAGTGACGCAGGTTTCTGGGGTCGCTAATTGCGTCGCTATTTTTTGTTGTCGCTGAGGTGTCGTAATTTGATCGCAATTTAGCGACGCAAATATGCATCGCTAAATTTGTGTCGCTATTTCAGTATTTTCTTGTTGTGATGGTCTAACATATCCATATAATCATATTAACAGCATGTCCAATAAGGGTTTATAGAGTACAATACATTATTGGACCTCTTTGTGTGCAAGATAAAACCTATTAATCTTCTTATTTCTAAACAAATGAAGTGCTACAATTTAGTCCTCTAGCATTTTAGTGTTTTTATACAACAATTGAGCACGATACTATCAAACCCTTAGCTATATGGTTTAACACTTGTTAGAACATTAGATAATACCAAACACCCTTTTATGAAAACCTATTCAGGTGAATCTCTTGTTGAAAATAATTTATTATTAACTATAATAATTTTGCAAAGCAATTATTTTTAAAAAATGATTGATTATTATCTATTATGATTTTGTAAATAATTACTTTCAAATCCTTTCAAGTGACTGACTAATTGAATCTAATGTTAGATCTTATATTTTTTTTCTATTTTCTTTTTAATGTGGCTACAATATCATTATGATAGTTTTCATATCGGACAACACTCACTGAATTTTATATCTTGTAAACCACTATGTTCCTTATCTAAAGCAAAGTTTAGAATATCATGACTGATATCTAGAATACAACAGGACATCTTGTCTTTCAAGTCAAAAGGCAACTTACAAGCTTATGCATGTTGTTCGTACCTTTTTTTTTTTTTTTTGGTTTACAAAAAAGGGAAGGGAAGGATTGCTTCAGGGTAGCATCTTTTCAAAGCCCCCTTCCCGTTAGAAAATATTTCATATAAGGTGTTTGAATTTTTCACAGTTTTTCCCAATCCAAAAATGAGTAGGTCAATCTGACCCCAACTCAAATGCCGAATGATCAGATGAAAAAACAAAAAGAGACACTAGTCCCTCATCCACATCGAATGATGCATGCCCCAGAATAATTCTTGAATTTAATCGTGTCAGCTGCGGCATCATTACTCGTACCTTTATTGTTGATAGTATTGTGAGGTAGATTATTAGTATATATTGACCATTGATATAATAAAAAAAAAGTCTTCGTATCTATGAGTTGTCTAAATCATAAAAAATGGAAATCATTTAGAAAACCTATATAATAGGATTGCAGAAGATCAAAACGACAGCATAATTATAAAAAAAGCTATATTTAAATAAGCTTAAGGGATGATCACATAAGATTCATACCAAGCAAAGATAGTAGGGTGAAACATACTATGTAAGACGAACAAATTGATGCATTATTCAAATAAGAATAAAGGTAACTCTCTTAGTTAAACATACTAAGCAATATCAATACTCATTATCATTAACTTTTCATATTTAAATAAAAATTAATTATAATTAAAATTAAGCTATTTATCAAAATAACTAATTCATAATTAGTTTACTTACCTTTCTTGCTAATTCTAAAAATACAACTGATGGATGCTGCTCACCTACATAACAAATTTTTGAATTATTTTCATAATCATACTGGCTATTAACCTCAACAATTGGGTTCAGATAATAAACAATTGGGTTCACTATTTTGGATCCTTTAACCTTACCAAATTTGTTAGCCTAAAAAAAATTAAGTGGATAAGCCAACTTCTAACTAGATCAAATCTGAAGCTACTTCATCAATTAAGTCTAAAACCAATGTTAAAGTAGGCTAATAACAATGTTCAAATGAGTTGATACGGTTTCCCTCAAACTTAACTAGTTTAGGACCAGTGCAGAGGATTTAGGGGTTGACTGGTTCACAAGGGAACCCATGTCTCCCTCTCCGTGATCTCCATTCCAATCATCACGTGTATAGAGGTGTAATTGAGTCGAGACAGCTTGCGAGTAGTTCAAAATCGACTCGAGAAATACTCAAAATCGACTCGAGAAATACTCGAAATCGACTCACTGATTATCAAGTCGAGCTCGAGCTCGAGCTACTCAAGTATGTTATCAAGTTGAGTTCGAGTATTAAAATACTCGGTTCGAAAAGCTCGCGAGCTTGATCGAGCTTACGCAATTTTACTATTTTACTCTTATAATTATATTTATTTAGTTAAACAATATTTTATTTTAATTAAAATTATTTTTTAAATTTTTATACAGAAATTCGAGTCGAGTCGAGTGAGTATTTCATCGAGCTCGAGCTTGAGCTCTAAATAAAAAACTCGATCGACGAGTCAAGTTTCGAGCTTCAAATTTTAGAGTTGAGTTCTGTTCAAGTTTGGCACTGTGTCAACTCAACTCGGCTCGATTACACTCCTAATCACGTGCCTCCTACTCCATTGACTTTTGATGACGCCAAGTCACCGGCCTCAAACATCGGGGAAGACGGACGTCCTTCTCCTCGAAGTCCTGCAAGAAAAGTCCCACGGAGACCGGCGATGCCAGTGGAGACCCTCCGACGGTCAAGTCAGTCACTTGGGCTCAGACAGAGAACCGCTCCAGCGAAGAAGAGCTAAGGCGGTTAGGGTTTTGCTGGGAGGAAGAAAGTTCAGAAAACCAGAGTTCAGATCCCACTTACAGCGCGAGCACGTGCCTTTATACCTGTCCGAATACTCTAGCTTACAGCTCTGGGAGATCACCACCGTACCATCGCTACGCATGCCGGAGACACCCCGTACCGCTTGCTGGCGTGATATCATACGTGTCCAACAGCTGTGAAAGCATTCAGTGCGCGCCGTCGGCTGATATGATCGGGCACAGTTGCAAGTGGTAGCGAATCATACGCCGTAGCGAGGCATGGCCATGCACAGGGACATGCAACGCACCATACGCCGTTATGAGGCATGACCCACCGTAACAGGGTGCAATCATGGGAGTACTGGGAATCACGTGGGTGTACCGCGCGACTTGGAGTTATCGTTTTCCTTGGTGGTTGAATTTCATGCTAATCACTGACGACCCCCCACCCTGAGACTGGAAGGGGTCCCAAGGGTGGGAGAACGCCCGTGCACCCCGAGACCGGTGGGGGTCTCGGGGTCGAGAAATGATGACCCCACCCCACGACCCCGAGGGGGTCCCGGAGGTGGGGTAATGCCAGCGCACCCCAAGACTGATGGGGGTCTCGGGGTCGAGAAATGATGACCCCACCCCGCGACCCCGAGGGGGTCCCAGGGGTGGAGAAATGCCAGCGCACCCCGAGATCGGTGCGGGTCTTGGGGTCAAGAAATGATGACCCCACCCCGTGACCCCGAGGAGGTCCCGAGGGTGGGGAAATGCCAGCGCACCCCGAGACCGGTGGGGGTCTCGGGGTCGAAAAATGATGACCCCACCCCGTGACCCCGAGGGGGTCCCGGGGGTGGGGAAATGCTAGTGCACCCCGAGACCGGTGGGGGTATCGGGGTCGAGAAAGTCGTAGGTCAGTAACTGTCGTTACCTTTTCTGACGATACGGGATCAGTCATATCAGATGCCCCCTCGCCCCTGGGGCGAAGCGGGCCCCACCGCTGAGGCTCAAGGGGCGTTCTCCACGTGGCTGATCCCTGTGCTTGTCCTTTATGCGGACGGTGCGGGAATGTAAAGAGGTGGCCTTCCGTACGCTGTGCTGGCCACGATCGCCCTCAAGAGTGAGGACTGGCTCTTCGAAGTCTGTGCGAAAAGCCGCATCATCATTTCCTTTCATTACGGCGACGTCAGCGGGGTCCCACCACTGGCCGGAGGTGCACCGCACCACGCGTCGAGGCGTTCCTCGAGGCGAGCCAGTGTATGGCAAGGGGCCATGTGGCCGACGGGATATGGCGGGATGATTTGAAAACCCGATAAAGCTTAGCGAGGGGGGTTGAACTGACGCCATACCGCCTTTGTCTTCGTCTTCTTCCTCGCCTACACTCCAACTTCTCCTGCAACCAGCGGGCCCGCGTCTGATTTTTTCCCTTCCAGGTTAGCTTTTTCCCGTCTTGGACTTGTCTCCTCGCTCATGAGCTCCCCTTCTTGGACCTCGGAGGACAGTTCTGAAAACCGTCCTCCCTCCGAGAGGTGCCGTACCTCTCCTACCCCTTCTCCCCCGATCGAGTGGTCCTTTGATTCAGAGGACCGCGTCCCTCTGGCCCGACGACGGGTCACTGGTGGAGCCCCATCAAGGGGCCATCGGTTGGGGGCCGGCGCCTCCTCGGCGGCGGAGGAGTCCCCAGAGGGGACGACCTCCACAATGACGCGGCCGGATTTGGAAAGAATCCGGGCCCGCTATAGGATCCCCCAGGAGGTTGAGCTGTTCCTGCCAACCCCCGACGACAGGGTCATATCCTCCCGGCCCGGCCGGGTGGCCCTTTACGAGATCTGCCTAAAGGCGGGTCTCCGCCCTTCCTTTCCCCCTTTTTTTGTCAACCTCCTTGACTTCTATTCCTTGACTCCCTCCCAGTTAGTTCCAAATTCTTATCGTGTAATCAGCGCTTTCGTCATCCTCTATCACCACCTAAATATCACCCCCAGAATTAGCCTGTTCCGCACTTTCTACTCCCTCAGGGCCCAAAGGGGTTGGTGTCTGTTCCAGCCCCGACCCAATCGGATCCTGAAACTCCTTCTTCCTTCATCGATTAAGGGGTGGAAGTCCCACTTCTTCTTTGCAAATGTCAACCAAGTCCGGCCCTAATGGGGAGACCCCGACCTCCGGGGGAACGCTGTTGCTATCCAGCCTGGGGACCGGGAGGCACTGGGGCTACTGTTGGCCACCGAGATCCCCCGATACACCCTGCTGCTATCGAAGGACAACTTGGAGTCGGCGGGCCTCATCTCCCACCGGGGTAAGCCTTCTCCACTCTTAGCCAAAAACTTCGCCCCTTTGCCCCTTTCCTTCTTCTTTTCTTCCTCCCCTATTTTTCTTCTTTTTTTTTATTCTGAAAACTCAACTGATGCCATGCAGCCATGAAAATACCGGAGGCAAAATTGTTGAGAGACGCCTCCAAGAAGAGGGCTCGGGAAGGACCATCCAGGGGTCAGCAGGCCCCAGCCCCGAAGCGCCCTACGGCTCGGGCCTCCCCTCCAGCACAAGTCTCCCCACCCCCGGCTCTGCAAAATGTCCTGGCTGTTCCGAAGGTCGATCTTACAGCCGATACTCCACCAGAGGTGGGGACAACTGTGGGAGCCGCCGTTGAAGAGCCAGCCGCGGGGGAGCCCATATCGACTGAAGAGCTCCCGGCTCCCGGGGGATCGACCCCGCCGGATACTACCAGGGATTGGGGTGAGGGACCATCTGGCCCCGCGAGTCCTCCCCCCGAGGGGTCGCTCAGGTGTGGCCCACGCACAGGACCGGGGACCGCTGAGACGGCGGGGGAAGGCAGGGGCGAGCTCGGGCCATCTCGAGACTCCCTGGATAACGGCCGTTGGGCTGAGCAAGTCCTGGACCCGATCTTCGTTCCTGGGATCTTGGAGGACCTCAGTCGCCAGAAAGCGGACGCATTCTTCCGAGACTCCTATGCCGTCGTCGTCAGGGTAAGCGACCTTCTTATCCTTTGCCTTTTTATTTATTATATATATATATTTTAGCTGACCTGGGGCTCACACGTGCAGATTGCGCACTCCCTGAAGGCCGCCAGGGAGGTAATTCGCGGGGAGAAGGTTCTTCTGCGGGAGACGCAGAAAGAAATTGAGGAGGCTCGGCGCCACACAGAGGCGGCCGAGAGGGCGCTGGAGTCGGCCAAGAACGATTGTGCGAGCGAGGTAAAGGCCATCGAGAACCGCGCGCACGCAGCGCTCCTCCAAATGACGGAGGCTGAGAATGTTGTAATGGCCAGGGACATACATATCTCTGAGTTGACCTCAACCCTCCGGGAGGCCGAAAATCGAGCGGGCGCAGCGGCAGAAGAGGCAAGAGTGGCGAAGGAGGAAATCTGCCGGTCTGAGGAGGAGGTGAGCCGCGCTCGGGAGGCCAAAAGGGTGGCAACGGAAGCCCTTACCGCAGAGAAAGTTCGAGCCGCTGGGCTCATAGAGGAATACAAGGCATCTGGGCGTTTTGCAGATGACCTGGCCGAAGCCTCGGCAGCTGTATTCCTCGACGGGTTCCAGCACGGCAAGGAGAAGTGGCCAGAGACCTGAACTTCCCCCGGGCCCTGGAGGTTGAACTGGAGCGGTTGTCAGACTTGGCCCCTTCTGACGATGAGCCCGCTCTGGCGGAGCCGTGAGCTCGCACTTGTTATTTTGCTCTCTCTCTCTCTTTTTTTTTTTTTGCAAGTCCGACAGCGTCGGCATTTTGTAGTCCCTCTCAATTAATGAAAACGCTCTTCAAAATGCCTCCTAAATTGTCATGGACTTCATTGATTGATATGTAGCCTTGTAACCCCGTTAGTTCTGATAGTTCTGGGGGACAACTCCCCATTCGAGCTATTCCGCTCCAGCTGTTTAAACTCGAAAGTTAGAGACAGGGAGGGTAGAATACTCGGGGCGGAAACGCCGTCAGTCAGAGGTTAAGTAGGCAGGTTCCTTGGGGCTATCGGCGCAACACCCTGTCAAGTATCGGATCTTGTACTAAATAGGTGCGTAGCTTTTGATGCCTAAGGGGGTAGGCTTTCATCTGACCGGAGGGACTTTGTGCTGCCGGGTGTCTGGCCTTCGTTGCGGAGAGCCGGTGGTACACCGCTCTACCAGTGGTACACTGGGCTTTGTGCCTGGCTGGTGCAGGGCTTTAGGTGCCGACGGGGTGTTGGGCTTTTGTTGCTGAGAGCCGGTGGTACACCGCTCTGCCAGTGGTACACTGGGCTTTGTGCCTGGCTGGTGCAGGGCTTTAGGTGCCGATGGGGTATCGGGCTTTTATTGCTGAGAGCCGGTGGTACACCGCTCTGCCAGTGGTACACTGGGCTTTGTGCCTGGCTGGTGCAGGGCTTTAGGTGCCGACGGAGTGTCGGGCTTTTGTTGCTGAGAGCCGGTGGTACATCGCTCTGCCAGTGGTACACTGGGCTTTGTGCCTGGCTGGTGCAGGGCTTTAGGTGCCGACGGGGTGTTGGGCTTTTATTGCTGAGAGCCAGTGGTACACCGCTCTGCCAGTGGTACACTGGGCTTTGTGCCTAGCTGGTGCAGGGCTTTAGGTGCCGATGGGGTGTCGGGCTTTTGTTGCTGAGAGCCGGTGGTACACCGCTTTGCCAGTGGTACACTGGGCTTTGTGCCTGGCCGGTGCAGGGCTTTCGGTGCCGACAGGGTGTCGGGCTTTTGTTGCTGAGAGCCGGTGGTACACCGCTCTGCCAATGGTACACTGGGCTTTGTGCCTGGCTGGTGCAGGGCTTTAGGTGCCGACGGGGTGTCGGGCTTTTGTTGCTGAGAGCCGGTGGTACACCGCTCTGCCAGTGGTACACTGGGCTTTGTGCCTGGCTTGTGTAGGGCTTTAGGTGCCGACGGGGTGTCGAATTTTTGTTGCTGAGAGCCGATGGTACACCACTCTGCCAATGGTACACTGGGCTTTGTGCCTGGCTGGTGCAGGGCTTTAGGTGCGACGGGGTGTCGGGCTTTTGTTGCTGAGAGCCGGTGGTACACCGCTCTGCCAGTGGTACACTGGGCTTTGTGCCTGGCTGGTGCAGGGCTTTAGGTGCCGACGGGGTGTCGGGCTTTTGTTGCTGAGAGCCGGTGGTACACCACTCTGCCAGTGGTACACTGGGCTTTGTGCCTGGCTGGTGTAGGGCTTTAGGTGCCGATGGGGTGTCGGGCTTTTGTTGCTAAGAGCCGGTGGTACACCGCTCTGCCAGTGGTACACTGGGCTTTGTGCCTGGCTGGTGCAGGGCTTTAGGTGCCGACGGGGTGTTGGGCTTTTGTTGCTGAGAGCCGGTGGTACACCGCTCTGCCAGTGGTACACTGGGCTTTGTGCCTGGCTGGTGCAGGGCTTTAGGTGCCGACGGGGTGTCGGGCTTTTGTTGCTGAGAGCCGGTGGTACACCGCTCTGCCAGTGGTACACTGGGCTTTGTGCCTGGCTGGTGCAGGGCTTTAGGTGCCGACGGGGTGTCGGGCTTTTGTTGCTGAGAGCCGGTGGTACACCGCTCTGCCAATGGTACACTGGGCTTTGTGCCTGGCTAGTGCAGGGCTTTAGGTGCCGATGGGTGCCGGGCTTTTGTTGCTGAGAACCGGTGGTATACCGCTCTGCCAGTGGTACACTGGGCTTTGTGCCTGGCTTGTGCAGGGCTTTAGGTGCCGACGGGGTGTCGGGCTTTTGTTGCTGAGATTCAGGTAGCTAAAGTCGAATCTCGTTAATATTGAACAAGGGGTAAGAACACAAGCAAATACAAGGGTGATACTTAGCATGAAAGGAGGAATACATTACTGATAATACCGGCGAAGGTTATCCGCATTCCACGTCCTAGGGAGTGGCGTCCCATCAAGTTCTTCAACTTTATAAGCTCCGTGGCGGAGTGTTTCGGCGATCCGGTAAGGCCCCTCCCAGTTTGGGGCTAGCTTGCCTCCTTCAGCTGGCTTCGAGACCTCGGCCCGTCGAAGGACCAGATCTCCCGGCAGGAACGTCCAGGGGCGCACACGAGCGTTGTAGTATTTTGCAGCCCGTTGTCGGTAGGCCGCCATTCGAAGCCGCGCCCGGTCTCGCACCTCCTCCACCAGGTCGAGGTTGGCTCGCAGTTGGCCAGGGTTGCCTTCCTCGCTATAGGCTTCCACCCGGGGGCTTGGCGCACCGACCTCCACAGGAATAATAGCTTCAGAGCCAAAGACTAAGCTGAACGGCATTTCGCCGGTGGGGGCTCGCGGCGTTGTATGATAGGCCCATAGCACGTTGGGGAGCTCCTCCACCCATTGCCCCTTGCAGCCATCTAGCCGGGATCTCAGCCCCTGGAGGATGATCCGATTAGTCACCTCAGCTGCCCCGTTGGTTTGAGGATGCCCGACGGAAGTGAACCTCTGACAGATACCCAGCTCTAAGCAGAACTCCCGGAAAGGTGCGTTGTCAAATTGCCGGCCATTATCAGTGACTAGTGTGTGCGGCAGCCCGAACCGACATATGATGGACTTCCAGAAGAAATATCTCACCTTGCTTTTGGTAATCTTGGCCAGGGCCTCGGCTTCAATCCACTTGGTGAAGTGATCCACCGCTACCAAGAGGAACTTCCGCTGCCCGGAGGCCAGGGGAAACGGCCCTAAGATATCCATGCCCCACTGAGCGAAGGGCCAAGGTGCCACTAAGGGGGTCAGGTGAGACGTCGGCTGTCACTGGATATTGGCGTGACGTTGACAGCTATCACATTTCTTGACAAGCTCAGCCGCATCTTCCTTCATCGTCAGCCAGAAGTACCCTTGGCGCAGGGCCTTGTAGGCTAGGGCTCTGCCCCCCAGGTGACTCCCGCATATGCCTTCGTGGATCTCCCTGAGAATGTAATCTGATTCAGTCGGCCCCACACACCTGAGAACCGGGTATGAGAAGGATCTCCGATAAAGCTTCCCGTCCATCATCAAGAATCTCGGGGCCCTCCGCCTGAGCAGCTTGGCCTCAGCGGGGTTCTTCGGGAGAGTACCGTCAGTCAAGTACCGGATGTAGGCGTCCATCCAGGATGGCTCCTGCTCCACTGGCAACGCTTCATCCGCGGCCTCAGTGCTCGGGACTTGTAGGTGTTCCACATACGTCCTTCCCAACGTCCCGTCAGCCAAAGTGGCTAAGCGGGACAATGCATCAGCCCTGACGTTCTCCGCTCTGGGGATATAGCTGACATGGAAGTAAAAAAAATGAGACGCCTGGGACTGCACCTTGCTTAAGTATCGGGACATGGTTGGGTCCCTAGCCTCATACTCTCCGGTGATTTGTCCAGAAACAAGTTGAGAGTCCGTGAAGGCCCTCAAGCGCCCAGCGCCTAGCCCCTCAGCTAACCTCATCCCGCCAGCAAGGCTTCACTCCGCCTGATTATTAGTTGCTAGAAACTGAAATCTGAGAGCGTACTCCACCACGTCCCCTTCTGGGCTTGCGAGAATGAGGCCGGCTCCGCTCCCTTGAGAGTTCGCCGCTCCATCCACTGCAGGATCCAGTCCTCCGCCTCCTTCCCATACCGTCACTTAGGAGAAACGCTAGCGTGGCGAGAGGGAGAACGAGGCCTTTTAGAGGCTTCGCGGTGGTGAGGCTTGGCCGGGGACCGATGGCGACGATCTGCAGGAACCGGTGACCTCCGGCGGGAGGAATGCTGGCTAGGTTGCACCTCTCCCGGGACAGACGGATTCGGCTCTGGCTGCTGCAAGGCCTCCTGCTGGTGCTGTAGGCCCTGAACCATCGCCGCCAAAGACTGGACCTGCTTGGCCAGGGCAGTGAGTCGATCTCTTGGGGTTGTTGCGGAGCATGCGCGGGAACGTCATTCCGCAGAGCAGAAGGCCCTGCCCCCCAAAGATGCAGAGGCTCCGGAAGACTGGATGCGAGAGCCGGGGGGGCCTCCATGGGTGGACCAGCCCCGCAGCGCTGCCCCTCAGCGCGACCGGCTGAAACTCCTTTCGTCCGAGTCGTCACCATGCTTTAAGATCCTGAAGACAGGTGAGAGAAGAAAGCTGTGGTTCGATGTCTTTCTCACACTCCCCCTACCTGGCGCGCCAATCTGATGACGCCAAGTCCCGGCCTCAAATGTTGGGGAAGACGGACGTCCTTCTCCTCGAAGTCCTGCAAGAAAAATCCCACGGAGACCGGCGATGCCGGTGGGGGACCCTCCGACGGTCAAGTCAGTCACTTGGGCTCAGACAGAGAACCGCTCCAGCGAAGAAGAGCTGAGGCGGTTAGGGTTTTGCTGGGAGGAAGAAAGTTCAGAAAACCAGAGTTCAGATCCCACTTACAGCGCGAGCACGTGCCTTTATACCTGTCCGAATACTCTAGCTTACAGCTCTGGGAGATCACCACCGTACCATCACTGCGCATGCTGGAGACACCCCGTACCGCTTGCTGGCATGATATCATACGTGTCCAACAGCTGTGAAAGCATTCAGTGCGCGCCGTCGGCTGATGATCGGGCACAGTTGCAAGTGGTAGCGAATATACGCCGTAGCGGCATGGCCATGCACAGGGACATGCAACGCACCATACGCCGTTATGAGGCGTGGCCCTCCGTAACGGGGCGCAATCACGGGAGTACTGGAATCACGTGGGTGTACCGCGCGACTTAAGTTGTCGTTTTCCTTGGTGGTTGAGTTTCATGCTAATCGCTGACGACCCCCACCCTGAGACTGGAAGGGTCCCAAGGGTGGGAGAACGCCCATGCCCCGAGACCGGTGGGGGTCTCGGGGTCGAGAAATGATGACCCCACCCCGGACCCCGAGGGGGTCCCGGGGGTGGGAAAATGCCAGCGCACCCCGAGACCGATGGGAGTCTCGGGGTCGAGAAATGATGACCTCACCCCGCGACCCCGAGGGGGTCCCGTGGATGGGGAAATGCCAGCGCACCCCGAGACCGGTGGGGGTCTCGGGGTCGAGAAATGATGACCCCACCCCGTGACCCCGAGGGGGTCCCGGGGGTGGGAAAATGCCAGCGCACCCCGAGACCGGTGGGGTCTCGGGGTCGAGAAATGATGACCCCATCCCGTGACCCCGAGGGGGTCCCGGGGGTGGGAAAATGCCAGCGCACCCCGAGACCGGTGGGGGTCTCGGGGTCAAGAAATGATGACCCTACCCTGTGACCCCGAGGGGTCCGGGGGGTAGGAAAATGCCAGCGCACCCCGAGACCGGTGGCGGTGTCTCAGGGTCGAGAAATATGACCCCACCCCGTGACCCCGAGGGGTCCCGGGGGTGGGAAATGCCAGTGCACCCTGGGACCGGTGGGGGTCTCGGGGTCGAGAAATGATGACCCCATCCCGTGACCCCGAGGGGTCCCAGGGATGGAGAAATGCCAGTGCACCCAAAGACCGATGGAGGTCTCGGGGTCAAGAAAGTCGTAGGTCAGTAGCTGCCATTACCTTTTCTGACGACACGGGATCAGTCATATCAACTTTAACGTTGGTAGGAAAGCTTTCGGACTCCAATCACAGCCGGACCTTAACCATGACTCTTAGCCTGAACCAACCATCACTAACGATTGTAGGGGTCGGACTCCCACTAGAACAGAGAATGGCCAAGTCTTTCCTCATCCTCTCTTTGGTGACCGCCCGTGGCACGCACTGGGGCCAAAAGAAGGGGTAAGATAGGCTATGATTCTTACTTGAGAGATCTATCGTCGGAATAGGAAATGGCACCAGCAAGGACCAACAACAAATGCTCTATTTCTTTTCCTGAAACAGAGCTATCAAACTTGATTAAAGATCTATTAGTCCTACTAGAATCCTATCACAAAATATAGGTTAATAAGAAGACCACAGATCGCGGAGAGACAAAAGAACTAAGATTAAAGTTTACTGAGGGAAACTTAGATTAAATCCAAGGAAAGGTCGTTTCCTTCCTCTTGGCTCCTTCCTCCTAACCAGCCCATAATCCATGGTTTTTGGGCTAAACTTTGATTTCTTTGGTTAATGGCATTGTAGAGATTTGTTTGATTTAAATAGAGGAGGAGAGGGTGAAGAGATAAGGTTTATCTCTTCCCCATATTTGAATTCAGGAAGAAGATGAGTTCATCTCTTCCCTTGGATTCGAACTCTTCTCTTTTTTTCTCTCGTTTTTTTTAAAACCTTTCTTACTCCTTGGTTTGGCTTGACTCAAACTGATCAAGTAAACCTGATCTAAGTGTTGTAGATCGAGCCTCACAACAACTATATCAAAGTATTACTAAGCGAAAGATAAATTAAATCACTATTATATTCATATGGTCACTCATTTTTTTTAAAAAATTCATGAATGCTAAATAGGGCTGCAAGCAAAATAGATGTTGAAATATGAATTGTATAAGGTTAACCCACAGTCCCCCACACAGCCACCGGGTGTAGGTGGATTTGACCTAAGCTCATCAAATATTACCTCTGAAAGTCAAGAAGTCAAGCCATCCAATTTCCGAATCACACCATGTTTTAATATTCATTTATCAATCCATGGGCTTGCAAGGTCACATGTCACAACGAAAAATATGCAAATGCAAGTCATATACATATATAAATTGATTACTTTATTATATTATAATATATATGCAATAAATTAACATAGGCACTGTAGACATATTATCAAAAACATTCTATATAAGATTTGATGGATAATCACATATAATTATGATTAACAATAAACATTATTGACTAACTATATGATTCTGAAATGGATAGTATAGTATTTTCGGATTGATTTGATTTGGTTCTGGTTTTAATTGTAAATTTAGTAATCCAACCCAATTCACAATCAAACTGGATGATGTTTTCAAATCCAAGTTTAATCCAAATAACATATATTCAAACAAAGTTGAAAACATGTCAATCCAAACCATTTGCATATAGCTTGATGTGGCTGATCCAACGCTGTAGAGAACCGTAAAGGAAACTGACGGAGCCCCGCTTCGGCTTCCAAGGTCCCTTCGGACATGGACCACAATGATGGCATCCAGACTCGGCAACTCGGCCTTCCCCCCATTCGCCACCTTTTCTCTCTCCTCGCATGGAGCCAGCTTCTGTTCGGCCTCCAGCTGCCGAGCTCCCCTCGGCCTTGGCCTCAGCTCCGAGCACCGAGCTCCGCTCGGCTCCAGTCGGCCTCGGTCCTCAGCCTCAGCCTTGGCCCCGGTCGGCCTCGGTCCCTGTCGGCCTAGGTTCCAATCGGCCTCGGCTCCAGTCGACCTCGCCCCAGCACGTCATCCAAGTCGGCCTCGGACCCAAGTCGGCCTCGGCCCCCAGTTGGCCTCTGCTCCAGTCGGCCTCGCCCTAGTCGGCCTCGCCTGGCACGTCATCCAAGTCGGCCTCGGCCCCAGTCGGCCTCGGCCTCCAGCCTTCGCCTTGGCTCCCGAGCTCCACTCGGACTTCTCCCTCGGCCTCGACCCCAGTCGGCTCCAGTCGGCCTCGGCCTCCAGCCTCCGCCTCAGCTCCCGAGCTCCCCTGGACTTCTCCCTCGGCCTCCGCCCCGGTCGTCCCCAGTCGGCCTCGGCCCCAATCGGCCTCAGCCTCCGCCTCGGATCCTGAGCTCCCCTCGGACTTCTCCCTCGGCCTCGGCCCCAGTCGGCCATGACCCCAGTCGGCCTCGGCCTCCAGCCTCCGCATCGACTCTCGAGCTCCCCTCGGACTTCTCCCTCGGCCTCGGCCCCAGTCGGCCTCGGCCCCAACCGGCCTCGGCCTCTAGCCTCCGCCTCAGCTCCCAAGCTTCCCTCGGACTTCTCCCTCGGCCTCGGCCCGGTCGGCTCCAGTCGGCCTCGGCCTCCAGCCTCTGCCTCGGCTCCCAAGCTTCCCTCGGACTTCTCCCTCAGCCTCAGCCTTGGTCGGCCTCGGCCTCCAGCCTCAGCCTCGGCCTCGGACCTGTTCCCCTCGGCCAAGAGCTCCCGCCTTGGCCTTACACCTATTCCCCTCGGCCTCGGCACCGAGCGCCCGAGCCCCCCTCGGCCTCGTACGGCCCTGGCCTCGGAACAACTTCCACTCGGTGTCGGCCCCTTCCTTTGGCCTCAGCCTAAGACGGCCCCGGCCTCGGACTTCAACCTCGGCCTCGGACCCGGTGTCCCCTCGGCCCGAACCTCATGTCCAGCTGCCTCGAGCCGCCTGACACACCCACATGGCCCACCAACCATATGTGGCGACCATGTGGTCCACTATCTCCTGCAACAACCATCCAAGCCAAGCACGTAGGGGACGCATCTGACATGCACCGTAACAGTCGGCCATGCCCTGCAACAGTCTGCGACAGCTGTCCAAACCAAAATAGCACCTGCCAGCCACCTACTCTGACAGGACATAGCCCGCAACTCTGACAAATCATATGGAGGTAAGCTCCACTGTTGCTGCCATCAATTAATGCTCTGTCAAGTCATCATTATGGAGCCTCAACCACTCAAGTCAAACAAACTCTAAGAATCTATAAAATGGGTAAGAGGGACCCCCGACCAGGTAACGAACTCATCCCACTCCTAAACGCTCATTCTTGCTCACAGAGAGCAGGCTCTAAGCCTCTCTCTTCTCTCTTTCGAGCTTCCTCAAGCTCATGGCTGTTGCCCAGAGCACTGACTTGAGCGTAAGAGGGTCCCCACCGGAATCTCTGGCCCCTAGGACTTGTTTGCAGGCCCACAGGCGCAAGAAGCTCGCTGGAGGATCCCGGGCTCGCCGGAGGAGGAGACCAGACACTAGCCAATGTTCGAGGACAGTGATTTGGCGTTAACAGATTGGCGCGCCAGGTAGGCGAGGGTCAGCGATGCTGGTTTGCATATCCTCATCCCTTTTTTATCAAAATGATGGATCGTGAAGATGGTGATGACAAGAATCCGGGAAGATTTCACTAGTTGCGCTGGGGGGCACCTTCAACGAGCTGAGCAAAAGCTTCGGAGGCAACATCTCATGACCACGCAATAGCGGGCAAAAGCTTCCACTCGCTCTTTGGCCACTGCTCAGGTCAGCCACCCTTCATCCTGCTGAGAATCTCCCCAACAAGGTCCACCATCATCAAGCTCATCAGCGACTTAAAGCTCAGAGAGCCATCACTCGCCGCCCAAGCCACCTCTCTCCTACGGACGATGACATAGAGGAAGGCCTAAGTAAGGACAACGGCATCTCCAGCTCCTATCCTTCTCCAAAGCTGGCTTAGGAGATGAGAAGGTCAAGGCAAGGAGCTCCCAACTCCCGTTTCCATGCTCTCGGAAGGCCTCCTCAACCCCAGCTGCCTCCGGACTCCACGACGCCAGGATCGGCCCTGCCCCGGTGTCTCCAGCTCCAGTCTTCACTGCCAGCTCCTGTCGGCCTCGGAAGGCCTCCATCTCCTGCTCCCCTCAGCCCCAGCCTGCCTCGGCTTCGACTCCCAAGCCATGCAGTTGCCCGAGCTCTCCTCGGCCTCGGCCTCAGCCCCTTGGCCTATTTCCCTAGGGGGCAGACCACCAGCAGGCGAAAGCTCTCAAGTCCGCAGAAGGAAAACAGGGGTGCCGCAAGAGCTAAGTATACTGCATTTAAGATAGTTTCTTTCATTAATACTTAAAAATATCCTGCAGGAAAGACGAACTCTGCATCGGCATTCAAGACCAACCTCGCGTTAGCATCTCAAATACTGATGTACCATCGGTACTCAAGCCCACTCCGATCGACACTCAAAGCCCAATGTACCATTGGCACTGAAGACCGGTGTACCACCGGATCCAAAAGCCTAATGTACCATTGGCACTGAAGATCGGTGTACCACTGGCAAAAAGCCCGAGGCCAGCTCGACACTGCAAGACCGGTGTACCACTGAATCCAAAAAGCTCAATGTACCATTGGCACTGAAGACCGGTGTACCACCGGCAAAAAGCCCGAGGCCAGCTCGGCACTGCAAGATCGGTGTACCACCGATCCAAAAAGCCCAATGTACCATTGGCACTGAAGACCGGTGTACCACCGGCAAAAAGCCCGAGGCCAGCTCGGCACTGCAAGCCCGATGTACCATCGGCATCGAAGACCAATGTACCATTGGCACTGAAGACCGATGTACCACCAGCAAAAAGCCCGAAACTAGCTTGGCACTGCAAGCCCGATGTACCATCGGCACCTAACCCCGAGGCCAGCTCGGCACCTAAGCTCGAGGCCAGCTCGGCACCAAAAGCCCAAGGCCAGCTCGCGCCAAAGGCCAAAGACCGACTCCAACGTCGGCAGCAAAGATCGTTGGTGCAGAGAAAAATGCACCTGACGACTCTCAGCTCTAAGGTTACCCTCCAGGGTTAAAGGCTCCCGAGCATGGTCCCATCCCAGCGACTCTCGGGTCACCCTCCGGGGTTCAAAAGGCTCTCGACGGCCTTAACTTTGCCTCAGCGGCTTCGTCAGAGCCTCAACGGCTTCATTTTAAACTCAGTGGCTTCAACTCTGTATCAGCGGCCAATGGCCAATCGGGTAATACCTTTGTTTAATTACACACTTGCAACATATTTCTGGTTACTTTCAGCCATCAAGAAGCTCCAAGACAACTCACAGCTGGGAGAAGCCAACTCCCCAGCTCACAGTGATGGGCATCCGCTCCCAAGCTCCTCCGGAAGCTGCCGAGCTCCCCTCGGTACTCCGCTGCCTCCTCAGCCTTGGCACTCCGCTGCCTCCTCGGCCTCAACTCATGCTCGGCCTTGAACCTGTTCCCTCGGCCTTGGCACTCTGCTTCCCCCTCGGCCTCTGCACTCTGCTGCCCCTCGGCCTCAGTACTCCGCTGCCTCCTCGGCCTTAACTCATGCTCGGCCTCGGACCTGTTCCCTCGGCCTCGGCTTTTCTCCTCGATCTCGTATGGCCTCGGCACCAAGTTCCCACGACGCTCGTCCCCGTCTCCTCTCTTCTGGCGAACGCCTCAGACCCTCGGCACTCGGCCTCGGACATGTACCATCGGCACTCAAGCCCGACTCCGGTTGGCACTCAGCCCGACTTCGATCGGCACTCAGCCCGATGTACCATCGGCATTCAAACCTGAGGCCAGCTCGACACCAAACGTGACGCAAAGACAAACAGCTATGAAAAAGCTAAGTACACTACACGAAAAAAGTTTCTTTTCATTAGTATCTAAATGTATTATGGGAAAACCAACCATTCAAAAGGCTCTAGACGGTCCTACGACCATAAGGTCACCCCCGGGCCGGCTGCGAAACCCCCGCCACGGTTCAAGACCTATGGTTCCAGCGACCTCGAGTCACCCCTCGGGCCGGCCACGAAACCCCCGAGGCAGTTCCGGACGAGCTTGACGGTATCGGCTAATGGATACCACTTGGCCTGGCTAACATACGCCCCGAGTAGGTTCAAATCCCTAACAGTCTGTACTTTCTTGAGTCACCTTCCGGACCAGCACACAAATACTTGAGGTGGTTCCGGAGGAGCTCGACGGTATCGCGGCTAACGGATACCACTCGGCCTGGCTAGCATACGCCCCGAGTTGGTTCAAATCCCTAACAGCTTGTACCCGCTCGAGTCACCTCCTGGACCAGCACACAAATACTCGAAGCAATTTTATTTCAGCCCCGCGGCTCTATTTCTGCTTCAGCAATTTTATTTCAGCCTCAACGGCATATCTCTGCCTCCGCGGCATTATTGCAGCCTCAACGGCTCCTTCTGCCTCAGCGGCATCATTGTAGCTTCAACGGCTCAATCTTTGCCTTAGCGGCATCATTACGGCCTCATCGGCTCCCTCTGCCTCAGTGGCATATCGACGGGCACCCACATCCAAACTTCATGTCAAAAGTTGAAGACCCCAAAGTCAGGTGGGGATCAGCCACTTGGGAGGTGATGCCCCTTTCGCCTTGCTGAGGTGGGCCCGCTTCGTCTTAGGGTGAGGGAGCATCTGATGTGGCTGATTCAACACTTTTAGAGAACCGTGAAGGAAAATGACGGAGCCCCGCTTCGGCCTCCGAGGTCCTCTCGGCCTCCGAGGTTCCTTCGGATATGGGCCACAATGACAATATCCACACTCAGCAACTCGGCCTTCCCCCCGTCCGCCACCTTTTCTCTCTCCTCCATATGGAACCAGCTTTTGTTCGGCCTCCAGCTACTGAGCTCCCCTCGGCCTCGGCCTCTGCTCCCAGCACCGAGCTCCCCTCGGCTCCAGTCGGCCTCGGTCCTCAGCCTCGGCCTCGGCCCTGGTCAACCTCGGTCCCGATCAGCCTCAGCTCTAGTCAGCCTCGGCTCCAGTCAGCCTCGCCCCAGCACGTCATCCAAGTCAGCCTCGGACCCTAGTCGGCCTCAGCTCCAGTCGGCCTTGCCCCGGCACGTCATCCAAGTCAGCCTCGGCCCCAGTCGGCCTCGGCCTCCAGCCTCCGACTCAGCTCCCGAGCTCCCCTCGGACTTCTCCCTCGGCCTCGGCCCCGTCGGCCCCAGTTGGCCTCGGCCTCCAGCCTCCGCCTCGGCTCCCGAGCTCCCCTCGGACTTCTCCCTCGGCCTCGGCCTCTGTCGGTCCCAGTTGGCCTTGGCCTCCAACCTCCGCCTCGGCTCTTGAGCTCCCCTCGGACTTCTCCCTCGGCCTCGGCCCCGGTCGGCCCCAGTCGGCCTCGGCCCCAGTCAGCCTCGGCCTTCGGCCTCCACCTTGGCTCCCGAGCTCCCCTCGGACTTGTCCCTCGGCCTCGGCCCCGGTCAGCCTCGGCCTCCAGCCTCTACCACGGCCTCAGACCTGTTCCCCTCGACCAAGAGGTCCCGCCTCAACCTCAGACTTGTTCCCCTCGGCCTCAGCACTGAGCACCCGAGCCCCCCTCGGCCTCGTACGGCCCTGGCCTCAGAACAACTTCTACTCGGTGTCGGTCCCTTCCTTCGGCCTCAGCCTCGGACGGCCCTGGCCTCGGACTTTAGCCTCGGCCTCGGACCCAGTGTCCCCTCGGCCTGGACCTCATGTCCAGCTGCCTCGAGCCGCCTGACACACCCACGTGGCCCACCAATCGTCTGTGTCGACCACGTGGTCCACTATCTCCTACAACAACCGTCCAAGCCAAGCACATAGGGGTCGGGTCTGGCAAGCGCCATAACGGTCGGCCACGCCCTGCAATAGTCTGCGACAGCTGTCTAAACCAAAATGGCACCTGCCAGCCACCTACTCTGACGGGATATAGCCCGCAGCTCTGATAAATCACATGGAGGTAAGCTCCACTATTGTTGCCATCAATTAATGCTCTGACAAGTCATCATTATGGAGCCTCAACCGCTCAAGCCAGACAAACTCTAAGCATCTATAAAATAGGTAAGAGGGACCCCCGACCAGGTAACGAACTCATCCCACTCCTAAACACTCATTCTTGCTCACAGAGAGTACAGCTCTAAGCCTCTCTCTTCTTCTCTCTTTCGAGTTTCCTCAAGCTCACGGCTGTTGCCCAGAGCACTGACTTGAGCATCGGAGGGTTCCTGCCAGAATCTCCAGCCCCCGAAACTTGTTTGCAGGCCCACAGGCGCAAGAAGCTCGCCGGAGGATCTCGGGCTCGCTGGAGGAGGCGACCGAACGCTCACCGACGTTCGAGGACGATGATTTGGCCTCAACGGCTCCCTCTGCCTCAGCGGCATCATTGCAGCTTCAATATCTCTCTGCCTCAGCGGCATCATTGCGGCCTCATTGGCTCTCTGCCTCAACGGCACGTGGACGGAGACCCACATCCAAACTTCATGTCAAAAGTTGAAGACCCAAAGTCAGGTGGGGATCAGCCACTTGGGAGGTGACACCCTTTTCGCCTTGCTGGGTGGGGCCCGCTTCGTCTCAGGGGCGAGGGGGCATCTGATGTGGCTGATCCAATGCCGTTAGAGAACCGTGAAGGAAACTGACGGAGCCCCGCTTCGGCCCCAAGGTCCCCTCGGCCTTCGAGGTCCCTTCAGACATGGGCCACAATGACATCATCCAAACTTGGCAACTCGGCCTTTCTCTCGTCTGCCACCTTTTCTCTCTCCTCCGCATGGAGCCAACTTCTGTTCGGCCTCCAGCTGCCGAGCCTCCCTTGGCTCTGGCCTCAAGCTTTCCGCCTCGGCCCCGGCCTCGAGCTTCCTCCTCGGCCCTCGGCCTCGCTTCCGCCTCGGCCTCCAGCTCCATCGGCCTCGGTCTCTGGACAGCCTTGGCCTCGGCCCCCAGTCGGCCTCGATCTCTAGATGGCCTCGGCCCCAGTCGGCCTCGGCCTCGATCTCTAGACGGCCTCGGCCCCTAGTCGGCCTCGGCCCCCAGTCGGCCTCGCCTCGGCACGTTATCTAAGTCGGCCTCAGCCCCAGTCGGCCTCGACTCCAGTCGGTCTCGCCTCGGCACGTCATCCAAGTCTGCCTCGGCCCCAGTCGGTCTCGGCCTCGGCCCCTAGTCGGCCTCGCCCCGGCATCATCCCAGTCAGCCTCGCTCCGGCACCGTCCCGGTCGGCCTCGTCCCGGCACCATCCAAGTCTGCCCCAACCGGCCTCGGCCCCAATCGGCTTCGGCCTCCAGCCTCCACCTCGGCTCCCAAACTCCTCTCGGACTTCTCCCTCGGCCTTGGCCCGGTCGGCCCCAGTCGGCCTCGGCCCCAGTCGGCCTCGGCCTCCAGCCTCCGCCTCGGCTCCCGAGCTTCCCTCGGACTTCTCCCTCGGCCTCGGCCCCGGTCGGCCTCGGCCCTAGTCGGCCTCGGCCTCCAGCCTCCGCCTCGGCTCCCGAGCTCCCTTTGGACTTCTCCCTCAGCCTCGGCCCCAGTCGGCCTCGGCCCCGTTCGGCCTCGGCCTCCAGCCTCCACCTCGGCTCTCGAGCTTCCCTCGGACTTCTCCCTCGGCCTCGGCCCCCGTCGGACTCGGCCTCCAGCCTCCGCCTCGGACCTTCTCCCCTCTGCGAAGAGCTCCCGCCTCGGCCTCAGACCTGTTCCCCTCGGCCAAGAGCTCCCGTCTCGGCCTTGGACCTGTTCCCCTCGGCCTCAGCACCAAGCACCCGAGCCCCCCTCGGCCTCGTACGGCCCCGGCCTCGGAACAACTTCCACTCGGTGTCGGCCCCTTCCTTCGGCCTCAACCTCGGACGGCCCCGGCCTCGGACTTCAACTCGGCCTCGGACCCGGTGTCCCCTCGGCCCGGACCTCATGTCCAGTTGCCTCGAGCCGCCTGACACACCCACGTGGCCCACCAACCGTCTGTGGCGACCATGTGGTCCACTATCTCCTGCAACAAATGTCCAAGCCAAGCACGTAGGGGACGCATCTGGCAAGCGCCGTAACGATCGGTCACGCCCTGCAACAGTCTGCGACAGCTGCCCAAACCAAAATAGCACCTGCCAGCCACCTACTCTGACGGGACATAGCCGCAGCTCTGATAAATCACATGGAGGTAAGCTCCACTGTTGCTGTCATCAATTAATACACTGACAAGTGATCATGCCCCAAGGCTGACAAGCTCTAAGCACCAATAAAAAGGGTAAGAGGGACCCCGACTAGGTAACCCCATGAACTGCTACAACACTCCTAAATGCTCATTCTTGCTCATAGAGAGTTCTTCTCTGTGCCTCTCTCTCTTTCTCTTTCGAGCTTCCTCAAGTTCACGGCTATTGCTCAGAGCACTGACTTGAGCATCAAAGGGTCCCCACCGAAATCTCCGGCCTCCGAGACTTGTTTGCAGACCCACAGGTGCAAGAAGCTCGCCGAAGGATTTCGGGCTCGCTGGAGGAGACGACCGGATGCTCGCCGATGTTCGAGGACGATAGATTGGATTTGGCGTCAACATATTGGATTTGGCGTCAACATATTGGATTCTCAATTAACTGCATAAGGCTCTACATAGCTAATTCTTAGTTATCTGTGCCCATAGATTTATTTAAAGAAATCGCTGCTTCATCGAAACAGTAGATTAATGCAATATCCCATTATAAATGCACATGGATTACATCAGCATGGTGGCCTTCAATATCCAGTAATTAAGGATCCTCTCTTCTCACTTATTTTTTACCAGTAGCAAGTTTGCCATGATGGAGGAACAAAATTTCCTCCCAGAGATAAAATCCTGCCCCAGGGCCATAAAGGAATCCATATAATTCTCTAATGTCAACAAAGTCTTCCAAGCTTTGGCTACCTATAAGATATCCAATGTTGAAACTGGAGGTTTTAAAAAGTAAGCAAGGCTGCAAGTGGGTTGCTAATGAGCATTTCACAACTAGCATATCAGAGCCTCTAAACTAAGTCAGCTGAGTTCTTGAACTTTGAAAGTTCTCGTCTCTTCCTTATAATTCTCTAATGTCAACAAAGTCTTCCAAGTTTTGGCTACCTATAAGATATCCAATGTCGAAACTGGAAGTTTTAAAAATTAAGCAAGGCTGCAAGTGGGTTGCTAATGATCATTTCTTGAACTTTGAAAGTTCTCGTCTCTTACATTGATTTCATTCTGGAAATGAAGTGATACAGAAGTAAAGCCTGAAAGAAAAATAGGGACACCTACACAATAATCATACTTTGTCAAATTGCAATCTTCAAACCACAGGAATGCTGAAAACATATTCAGTAAATTTGATAATTCTGAGATATGCTCATGGCAAGCTTGTCATGTGTTTTGAATTTAAAAGCAAAAAATGATGTATTCAGTTTCATACACAAGATCACGGAACGTGAGAACAAGAGCAAATGCCTTCCTATCATATATTTTCAGTGCTTGCAACTAAGACCTGCAAGACTTCAAACAGCAGTTAAATCAGTTTAGTACCCATAATCCATATCAAATATCTTAAGAGATGGCACCAACTGAAAACAATAAACTGAAATGTGTTCTAAAGCACAGTGTTTACTGAATTTTCTCAGCTCCCCAGCAGGGTTCGTGTGTTCCTGAACTGAAATGTTTATGGCAGTTGCCTCACTCTATGGTTCTCTGCTTTTATTCTGATTCCAGAAGAAAGAGCAAATGAAAGCCAATGACGTAACAGATGAAATATGAGCAAAATCGCACAAGTGCTTACAACAATAATAAACAGGAAATTCACGAGGTTCTGCCAATGTATCTAAAAAAATTTTATTTCAAAATCTTGCAAGTTGATGAGCTAGCAAGTGCCCACTATATGTGAATGGGTTTGTCGTAAGTAGCCATCGCAGCTTCCTTCACAGCCTCACTCATAGTTGGATGTGCATGGCATGTTCGTGCTATGTCCTCGCTTGAAGCTCCATATTGCAGTGCTAGCACAGCCTCATGTATGAGCTCTCCTGCATTAGGCGACATTATGTGCACTCCTAGTATTTTGTCGGTCTCTTTCTCGGCCAGTATCTTCACCAATCCCTCAGCATCGTCAATAGCCTTTGCACGGCTGTTCGCCAAGAATGGGAACTTGCCCACCCGGTAGTCCACACCCAGGGCCTTCACCTGCTCCTCTGTTTTACCAACCGATGCCACCTCAGGATGTGTGTATACCACCCCAGGAACCATATCATAGTCCACATGGCCCTCCTTACCTGCAATAAACTCGACACATGCGACACCATCCTCTTCTGCCTTGTGAGCAAGCATTGGCCCTGGAATCACATCTCCAATAGCATATACTCCTTTTACATTTGTCATAAAATGGTGATCGACTATGATTCTTCCAGCCTTGTCAGTCTGGACACCAATAGATTCCAGCCCAAGCCCAGCTGTGAATGGGGTTCTACCAGCTGAGACAAGAACTACATCAGCTTCAAGAGTGCTCTGCTCTCCGCCTGCTGCAGGTTCAATGGTCAGTTTTACCCCATCTCCAGATGTGTCAACCCCAACAACCTTTGTCTTGAGAATGAACTTCATTTTTTGTTTCTCGAGCATGCGTTGGAATTGCTTCCGGACCTCTCCATCCATGGTTGGGACAATGTCTGGTGCAAATTCAACAACAGTCACCTCTGAACCAAGACGACCCCAAACAGAACCCATCTCCAATCCAATGTAGCCTGCACCAATAACCACCAGTTTCTTCGGGATTTCTGACAAAGACAGAGCCCCAGTGGATGAAACAATCTTCTTCTCATCAATTGTTACTCCAGGGAGCGATTTAACATCTGAACCAGTGGCAATTATGATATTCTTGCCCTTGACAACAGTACTGTCCCCTTCAAGTGTGTCAACAGACACTTCAGAGGAGGAAACAAGCTTGCCAAAGCCTTTGACATAGTTTACCTTGTTTTTCTTGAAAAGGCCTTCAATTCCTCGAGTGAGACCAGAGACCGCTTTGTCTTTCTGTGCCATCATAGCAGGAAGATCGATTTCAAGTTGAGAAAATTTGACGCCGTGGCTTGGGAATGCATGCTTAGCTTCATGGTACATGTGAGAGGAATGAAGAAGTGCCTGAAAATTTTGAAAAATATGACCTAATCAGTGCCATAAATGAAGTTTATTCACCATTTTCACATTGTCCATACACAATACCACTTAATTTATTTCATCTGGCAACTTATATTTACCACATTAGCTTGCCCTACCTACTTAAGTTTTAAATAAATAATAGAAATAATGGTGATATTTCAGCGCCAAAGCCAAAATGATGATACACATCATTAATTCACAGTGCAAGGTTGACTTTGCATGCTTTAAATTGTTTTGAGGCCTGATAAACAGAAGTAAAATTTTATAGTGGATTTCCTTAGATCATTCCATCATAATTGTAGCTGTGTATTAATCATATTTTGTCCAATCAGATAGTGCAGAGACATCCAATAGCATATCATCAATCTTGTTCTACTTTAACTAGTTCTCAAGACCGGTTTTCCTCTTTAAGTTTGCATTCACTCCCATCAGCTAGTACATCTTCCAATAACATATCCAGTGGTTTCATACTGAATACTGGCAATTGATTAATCTAACTGCAGGCCCAAGGATCAGAATCTAAGGCCCAAGGATCAGAATCAAACCTTATCAGGGGCCCATACAATGGGCAAATAATAGTTTACAATTAGAGAGATGGAGGGCATCACAGCTGTCTCATCGCATTCTTGAGAAAATAGGACCAGGATAGGGTGACTCCAAAAACACATCCACACAAAAATGAAGCAAAAAGAAGAAAGAAAGGAAGAGAAAGAAAGGAGAAAAATAAAGGAAAGAAAGAAGAACAAAAAAATAAAATAAAAGGGAAAAAACAGAAAGAAAGGAAGAGAGAAAAAAGAAAGGAGAAAAGGAAGAAAGGAAATAAAGAAGAGAGAGTAAAGAAAGGAAGGAAGAAAAGGAAAAAAAAAAAAGAGAAGGAAGAAAGGAAATAAAAAAAAAAAAAGGTAAAGAAAGGAAGGGAGACGGGAAAAATTAAAAAAAAAAGAAAATAAACAATGAAGAAAGAAGATAGTAATGAAAAAGAAGAAAAGAAGAAGAAGAAAAAGAAGAAAAAAGAAGGAAAGAAGAGAGAAAGAAAGGAAAGAAATCAGGGTACATATCAGAACGCTTGACCAAAACGACTACCTAATCAGGGCAACCACTCCTATTCCATGAGAATTAAAACCTTGCATAAAAATCATCTATTAGACCACAATTAATTTCTATATTACAAAATGATTCCTCTAATAGTGTTTAATATTTATCTTCTTTAGTTCTATTGAACATGCAAGTAAGAAATAGCCAAAGTACTTTTATAAGTATACCAATGTGAACATTAGCAACGTTTGCTAATTGATGTGATTACAGGTACTTCCAATCATCAATATTATCTATCATACCTGATCTAATTCCACAATAGTTAAAATTCTCCCACCAAACATTTATCAGTTGGCATCACAACACTCTTCCTATATCAATTAGGCATTTTAAACATTTACAATTCCATAATTTCAAGGCATGCCCCTCCATATGGCATTGGATTTTTCACATCACATCAGCACAGCAATGCAAGTCCAGGAAATTCCTGAGGAATATGTACAACACCAACTACAACATGACCATCTATGTAATATACAAACCGGTCACCATATGAATCATGCATTCTCGCTTAAGCAATTTCAGATGTACGCATAAGTTAAATATAGGTGAATCTTCTACAATTCCATGATTTCAAGGCGTGCCTTCCAAATGACACAGGATTTTTCACATCACATCATTAGATGTAAGTTATGAAAGTTCATACAGGACAAGTTCAACAAACCAAATACAACATGACCAAGTAATATACAAACTGGTCACCATATGAATCATGCATGGGTAAGAGACTCCTAGAAAAAAAACATACATATATATATATATATATATATATATATATATATATATATATATATATATATATATATATATCAGGTATTTTACATATGATAATTCAGGACCAAAAAAGTGAATCCACAAATTTTTTTACCTTGTCCACATACCCATAAATAAAGACACAGATACATATATACATACAAACGGAGATATATCCACATATGTATTGACATGTCAATATGTACTTTGTTACATCATTCATTACTACCAAATTGTCTGCAAGTTCTTTCAAATTCTCTCTTACAAATCTCATTCTCATATTCTTATTTCTTCCCTCCTCTTTCTTGATCCTTCACCACAAATCAAAGTAGCTTTCACAATTAAAACATCCTATATTCTATGTTCCAGGCCCTCTCCACCAGAACAGTCTTGCTAGCCTTTTCATTTAGCTTCTCAATAACTCAATGTTACCAAATTGACTCGATCAACATAAAAAATGCAGCCTGGAAAGACCAGATTTAGACCGACTATATTCCTTTTTTTTTTTTAGATACGAAAATAAGTTAACAACAGTACCAGTCTTACCATTAAAATTATTCATGTTAAACTATGTTAGAATATTTCATCTTTAACGTTCTATATAGTCTTTCTAGGTCAATAAGACTTTAACTTAAAACCCTTAAAAGGCAACTTGATTCTCCTAGGCTCCCCTGGCTGCTGTATTAGGCATTGTAAGAAAATTATAGCTAAAACTAACAGACTCACACAACAACAAGGATTGGCTTTGCAAACTTTTTATTCACCATTCATTCCTGTTAAAAGGCTCCAGGAAATGTTCTGCATGTCTTTATAGATATTTTCCTACCTGAATTTGGTAGGCCCGCACCATCAAAATCAAACTTCATCCACATCATCCTCAACCATGCAGCTCTTACGCATTCTCAAGAACTCTTTCTCTTAAACTTTTATCCTTACATTTATCACACATCCACAAAAGCCTTATAGTTGGCTTCTTTACTCTCTTAGATGATGCAAATAATCACATGACAAACAAAAGGTACCTCTCCATTTCATCCATCCCACCATACTTCAATGGAATATAAGTTGATTTTCTTTGCATTATTCTGCCCAAAAAATGTAAAAAGAATAGATGAAGACAAAAGTCATCCTTGAATATCTTTTATCTCTTGATAAGGCCTCACTTCCAATTTTAAAATCCCTAAAGGACGGTGGAGCAAAGCATAAACTTGCAATAATAGCATTAAAAAGATCAAAAATAATTGCCCATGGTCTATGTAAACAAGTAACCGTTTCCTTCTCCAGTATCTAGTACACTGTTCTCAATCCACCTACAAAGGAACATTTATTTACGACAAATCTACGCTCCTTCATTCCCACCTTCCCTTTACCTCATGCCCAAACTAATCAACCAACATCCAGACACCAATCAAAGGGAGACAAATTAAAGAAAACAAACTAAATGATCGATATCACCCGAACCCATCTGGTCAAACCCCGAGATTCGTATTTCATTAAGATTCAGGAGTGGACAAACTAAATATGCATCTCAGTAATATAATTCCTGGTTCAATATATGCCCTTGAGTCCAGAATCAAACCTTCGTAGAAGAGGGAAATAGATTGCAGGTCCAAAAAGGTAAGCAGATATACATTGGGAAAACGCATAATTTTATGCAATCAAGTATCAAATCAATCCAAATTATCAAATAAATTACAAAAATAAGCTTCAAAAATAAAATTAGCTCGAAGAAAGATCAGAGAAACGAGGGCCAAAAAAGAGAAAAAGGGGGTGTTTGGTGTTTTACCTTGGAAGGGATACAACCGACGTTCAGGCAAGTGCCGCCAAGGGCCCCGCGCTTCTCGATGCAGGTGGTAGTGAGCCCCATCTGCGCGGCCTTGATCGCCGCCACGTACCCCCCGGGCCCGCCCCCGATCACCACCACGTCATTCTCCTCCGCCGCCGCGGCCGCCGCGAAGCCCCGGTAGATAGCAGCGCCCAGCGGCGCCCCCGGCCGGAGGAGGTCTCCGACCCTCCGCCTTGCCAAGCTCGCCATCGCCATCGCCATCGCCTCTCCTTCGCCGCCTTTTCTTCTTCTCCTCCTCTTTTGAAAGCGAGCGAGAGGGTGAGAGACTCGATCGAGGAGCAATGGCAATTTGGTAAATAAATAGGCAATCAAGGAAAGGGCCACCGGTGGCGGCTCAACGATTGCGACCGTCCGACGATTCTCGTCACCATGAGGTCCGTTGGATTAAGCGATGGACGGTGAAAGGAATGGTAGACCGTGGATTTCGTGAGGCCATGGCCGTCTGATGGGATTGATAAATGCACGTCCATTTTTTTCTTCTATGACGGATGCATTGCATTCCCACTTCCTTTTCCTTCCGCGGTGGAAGGGACTGTGTCAAGTGGAGCGCAGTTATTAAAGATTAGGAGCGTGTTTCCTATGAGAGGGGTGGGGTGGATGCTCCGGACCATTGAATCGTGAAGTAAATCGCGTCCTCAAACAGCCTACCATCTTCATCCTTTTCTCTAGTGGGATGTGATTCATTCAGGACCATCGGTTCACATCTGTTCATATTTCAAGAAATTGCCCCAAATATCGATTGTAGATTTTTTTTTTCTTTGACTGCTTTCATTTAAAATCTTAAATGGTAAGAATAAGTAATAAATAAAATTTGAACTAAATAGGAAGAGTTCCATAATACATCAAAAATAGTTTCGCTAGAATTTTTAAGTTCACTTATTAGCAATTAACTGCTAATTTTAGATAACATGATGTTGCCATCAAGTCATGTTCCTCAACATCGAAAAACGAAGATCATCCTCCTCGAATAACTCATGCAAAAAAGTTTTTGAAAATCGGTTGCATCGATCAGGACCCTCCAACGCTCAAGTAAGCGACTTGAGAATAGTGAAGAAAAAAGCTAGCAGAAAGATAGCTAGAGAGCTTGAGTTCATATCCCTTCTTTATTGTGAGTGTGGGGTTTTTATACCTGTTCGAGGGTCCCTTTTTTCGCTATCAGAAGGTGGCTGATTTCAAGGTGCCATTGTCCGATAGCGAACAGGCGGCCAGGCTAACAATGACAGGTTGCAACCGACATTGGGCATGTTAGAAGTGTCTTGCCCTGCCAGCCACCTGTCAAGCGCGGTGCCACAGTGGCAGGTGGGCCTAGTCGTATTAGGCGTGCACCGTTACGGGCAGGGGTCACGCGCAGTTGCAGATGGTTAGCGAGCCACGTGGCAGCTGCGGACAGTTGATGGACCATGTGGTAGTATCAGATGGCTTGAGGTAGGGGACACCTAAGGTTAAGGTCAAGGGGACCCAAGGTTCGAGGCCGAGAGGACATGAGGTCTGAGGCCGAGGGAACTCTAGGTCCGAGGCCGAGGGGACATGAAGTCCAAGGCCGAGGGGACTTCAGTTCCGAGGCCGAGAGGACTTAAGATCCGAGGCCGAAGGGACCTCGAAGAACGAAGGGGCCTCGAAGGCCGAAGCCAAGGGGGGACTCATAGGCTGAGGTGGGGGTTCCGTCAGTTACTTTCTTCGTCATCTTTAACGCGACTCGATCAGCCACATCACATGATTTTGAATGATGTCCAAGCCGATCCAATTTGAGTGCATAGAATTGAACCTCTCGTCATCATGAAGTCATCTTGTAGTTCCATATGAAATGAATGAAAAAAAAAAAAATTTATGTGCTTATAATTTAAATTTATATTTATTTATTATTAATTAATTTTGACTCAAGTTTTCACGTAGCATGTTTTTGATTTGCTAACGAAATAATTGAAACAGCAAGTAAGCCTTTGAGTGCTACAAACTTGATGTCATTACATTTGTTGGTTGAGAAATAGAGGCATATCGGATTGGTTAGGGTCAGGCATTTTAATTAATCGTAAATCCATTTATGTACTAATTTAAGATTTTGAGTTGGATTTTAACATGATTTCAGCTCCTACTTACTAACACGCGTGTTGCCTAAGCCGAAAAATCGAACCTAATTCAAGGAAAACTAAATAGGTTATGACAGCCATAACTATGTTTAGCAAAGTGATCTTCAAATAAAAATTTAAATTCAGGACTGTTCTCTTCCCAGATTAATGCAATATATGAAGCGCACAAGCAACACATAATGGAAAGAAATTTAGTCCTAGAAGAGAACACAGTCCACCCAACAAATCCATAATTGACGAGACCAGCTGGTGGTCATGAATAAATGGGATCAATTGGCATTGTTCCATTAAATGCATGGGAGCCATTGGTGTTGGAGAACGCAGTCCACCCTATAAATCCATAATCAATGAGCCCAACTGGTGGTCGTCAATAAATGGGAACAATAAACAATTAGTCTTAGCGGGAAAGTTTAGTGCTAAGTGTGGCACTGACTTCATTTATCTCATCTTATTTGTTACCTTAGGAACTCACTCATTTTAACTCCACCCATTTTCAATTCTATTTTTGTCGGAATTTAGGTTGCTGGATCGGTCTATCTGTCTCTATCTTTTTCATCGCCATCTCAGCTTTCATGTAATCATCAAATAATAATAGAAAAGAGAAAAGATGAAGAGAGAGAAAAACTAAACCAATGGGTATGCATCTAATGCATCGCACTTACATTTCATTCTTTTAAATTTTTGGTAGCTTACACGCAGTTCCAAGAAACTATACACTATTACATTAAGTTCCATTGGCCATTCTACTATAACATTAAGTTGTTGTTGACCAACACTTCAATGGATGATCCACCTACTCCAAGTTTCATAAATTTTTATCCGTATTTAACTTTCTATCCAAGTTTGTTTCATTAATGATACTTTTATTCTTATTATTTAAAAGAGGCCTTTTCATCTATACTACTTGATGGGCTAATGTAGCCACAAGGATAATTTCAGTAAAACCAAAGCATTAGTGCACCCCGGCATCTCCAAGACCGCCGAGTCGGCCCCGACCATTCCTGGCCGACCCCTCTCGGCCCCGGCATCTCCAAGACCGCCGAGTCGGCCCCGACCATTCCTGGCCGGCCCCTCTCGGCCCCGGCATCTCCAAGACCGCCGAGTCGGCCCTGACCATTCAAGGCCGACCCCGCCCCGGCACGTCCTAGTCGGCGAGGCTGGCCCTGGCCACCCCTGGCCGACCCAAATAAGCCTCGGCTCCCTCAGAAGAGTCAAGACTTCCCGGTTTCCTCCAAATCTGCCCCAGCACGGCCCTGGTAGCTCGGGATACTGCCTCTCTGACCCGCGCCGCCCGACAAACGCCAGATCCAACTACCCACTGGCTACGCTGCTGATGGGACTGGACCCAACTACCCAACAGCCCCACTGGCTGATGGGACTTAGCCCACCAACCGCCGTTTTCTCCCTTTCCGATGGGACTGGACCCACCAACCAGCGCAGATTCATGCAATTCCCAAGAACTCCACGGACATTCCTTCTCCACGGAATCCCACGTGATCATGCCAAGGTCAACCCCTATAAAAAGGTGAATCCACTCAATAAACAGGTATGCGTGATAACCCCCAAAAGATCGCTATCCTAAGGCCCAGAGAGGAATCCCTCCTCCCTGGGAATACCTCTTTATCATCTAAACAGAGCTCATTCGAGCTCCTCTTCTGCTGTGACCTCAATTGCTAACTTGGGCATCGGAGGGTCCCATCGGAGAATCCTCTCCGGTCCTGGGACTTCTTTGCAGGCAACCTGGTGAAGCGAAGGTTGGAGAATCAGTCCATTCCCGACGTTCAAGACCGGTGATTGGGCGTCATCAGATTGGCGCGCCAGGTAGGGGGAAGTTGGTGTAGGACTCAGCAAGTATCTCAGGGCCTCTCTGTGCTACATCTAGACAAACTCTACTCCCCCCCTCTCTTCTCTTCTTGGAGCCATGGTGGTAACACGAGCCCAGGACGCTTTCATCAGCTGTCCAGCAGGGCTTCCCCCGCCAGTTAGGCAGCAGGAGGCCAACCCCCCTGCTGCTGATCCTCCAGTCACCTGCCCACCACCAAACGCAGCCGTCCAAACGGCGAAGCAACTGGCGACCCTCTCCCAGCAAGTCCAAACACTCACTGCTATGGTCCACGGGCTCTAGCAGCAGCAGTCCGTGGCCACCCAACACCAAACCGCTCCCCCCGCCAGTCAGCAGTCGGCGAGGGGAGGTTCTCCACGATGGGAGGCCGGTTGGCGGAAGGCCGGTCGTCGCCCAGCTTCCCCAAGAAAGCCTCGCCGCGAGCCCTCCAAGCGGCCACGGTCCCCTGATCATGGCCCCAGCAAAATTCCTTCTGGGCTACGTCACCAAGAGGAGCCAAAGCGGAAGTCCCGACTCCCATCTCCCTCTTTGTCTTCTTCTTCTTCTTCCTCCTCCGAGCCATCTCGGAGGGCCCCAACAATCAGCCGACAGGCGGAGGAGCGCCTGGAGGAGTACAACAGGCGGCTAGACGAGCTCGCTAGGAAAATCAATCATCAGCCGGAGGAAGAGTTCGATACCCGTCCTCCTTACACCCGCTGGATATTAGAGGAGCATGTCCCCTCCAGATTTTGCTTCCCCCAGGTGGACCCATACGATGGTACGACAGATCCTCTCGACCATCTCGAGAGTTATAAAGCAATGATGCAGGTCCAAGGCGCTTCAGACGCCCTTCTTTGCAAGGCCTTTCCCGCCACTTTGCGGAAGCCTGCTCGCGCATGGCACTCGCGCTTGTCCCCTTACAGCATCGATTCCTTCCAAGAGCTGGAGAGGGCCTTCCTGGCACATATCGATGCCTGCCGATGAATTCCAAGGGTAGCAGACATCATCTTCTCCGTGCGCCAAAAGGAGGGAGAGTCGCTGCGGGACTTTGTGTCCCGGTTCAAGGCTGCCGCCCTCGAGGTCTACCATCTCGACGATGCGGTAGCAACATTGGCGTTGAAGCGAGACTCCTTCCGTTCCGATTCACCTTTTCTTTGGATAAGAAGCCCCCGAGCTCCTACTCCGACCTCCTCCTCCGGGCTCAAAAGTACATCCGTGTGGATGAGGCCGACTTCACCCGCCGAGAATCTTCAAGGAGCTCCAGCCACAAGCCTGCTCACCCTGAGCCAAGCGGGCCCCCTCGACACCGGCGAGCTGACCCACCTCGCCGATCCGACAACAGGCGTAGAAGCCCTGTCCCCGATGAGAGCAAGCTCACACCTCTTCTCGCCCCTCGATCTCACATTCTGATGGAGATCGAAGGCGAGCCTTACCTCCAGTGCCCTCCTCCCATGAAGAAGAAAGGTCCTCCCCGCGACAAAAGCCGCTACTGCCGATTCCACTGGGACTATGTCCATGATACTAACAGCTGCTACAGCTTGAAGCAGGCCATCGAGGAGCTCATTCAGCGGGCTACCTCGACAAGTATATTCAGAAGGCATAGCAGCCGCTGCCGGCCCTCATGGGGCCTCCGCCTATTCAGGCCCCGATCGATAATGCCCCCACAAAGCGGACGGTCAGAATGGTGTCCTGGGGGTCAGCCTCCGCATCTAAGCGGCCGAGGGGGAGAAGGCACCGAGTAATGTAATTCCTGGGGGGGTCTGCTATCGTAGAAAATGTAAACAATGAAGGCATCGTCGTCTCTATGACGATCGCCAAGCACCCTGTAAAAAGGATATTAGTCGATAGTGGCAGCTCAGCTGACATCCTTACCTATGACGCTTTTGTTCGGATGGGATTATCTTTGGACTCCCTTCAGCCTGTGGCGACCCCTTTGATCGGTTTTACCGGAGACTCCATAAGGGTTGAAGGTGAAATACCTTTGCCTGTGACAGCCGGAACGCCGCCATGTCAAAGCACAGTGATCATGAAATTCCTGGTTGTGAGGGTTCCCCTGGCGTACAATGCCATTCTCGGGTGCCCAGTTTGAACCTTTTGGACGCAGTTATCTCTACCCGGTGTTTACATGTGCGGTTCCCCACTAGTGAAGGGGTCGGAGAGATGTGCGGTGAGGTCAGCTCAGTCCTGCCCTGTTATCACGCGACATCAAGTCCTCTGGAAGCTGAACCAGCTTTTGAAGCATCCGATCCCAGAGACTCTAGCAAGGGAGGGGAACCAGCTGAGCACCTTCTAACCTTTCCTCTTGGAGATGACCCGGCAAGGACCATCCGTGTCGGCGAACTCCTTCCCCCCAGAAGACCGGGAGCATCTCTTAGCCTTTTGCGGGCTAATTCAAACGTTTTCGCTTGGTCAGCATCTAATATGCCCGGCATCCCTCCGAAGGTGATCACCCATAAGCTCAACATTGACCCGCGGCACCGTCCAATCCGCCAAAAGAAGAGAAGCTTTGCTCCTGATCGACAAAAGGCTATTGACGAGGAAGTCAGCAAGCTACTCAGTGCTGGCCACATCCGGGAGGCACACTACCCTAGTTGGCTACCTAATGTGGTCATGGTGCGTAAGGCAAATGGGAGATGGAGGATTTGCATAGACTTTACCGACCTCAACAAGGCATGTCCAAAAGACAGCTTCCCTCTGCCAAGAATTGATCAGCTGGTGGATTCTACCTCCGGGCATGAACTCCTCAGCTTCATGGACGCCTTCTCTGGATATAATCAGATAAGGATGGACCCCAGCGACAAGAGCACACCTCCTTTATGATGGAAAAAGGCATTTATTGCTACAAAGTGATGCCTTTTGGCCTCAAGAACGCGGGGGCAACTTACCAAGATTGATGAACAGAGTGTTCAGGACTAGCTAGGCCGGAATATGGAAGTCTATGTAGACGATATGCTGACAAAGAGCGCCCGCGCCTCTGATCACGTCTCCGACTTAGAGGAGACCTTCAACAACCTCCGTCGCTTTCAGGTTAAGTTGAACCCCAAGAAGTGTGCTTTTGGGGTCACGGCAGGCAAGTTTCTGGGTTTCATGGTGACCCAGCGGGGGATCGAGGTGAACCCAGAGAAGATCAGTGCCATACTCGGTATGAGGCCACCATCCAGCAAGAAGGAAGTGCAGCGATTAACCGGGAGGATAGCGGCTCTAAGTCGTTTCCTCTCCAAATCGACCGAGAGATGCTTGCCCTTCTTCAAGGCCTTGCGGAAGATAAATAGCTTCGAATGGACAGACGATTGCCAGAGGGCCTTCGACGGATTGAAGGCGTTTCTGTCCTCTCCACCGCTCCTATCCAAGCCAAGCGACGGGGAAAGTCTTTTCCTCTACTTAGCCGCTTCTTCGGAAGCCGTTAGTTCGGTTCTAGTGCGTCTCGACGCTGATGGAACTCAAAGGCCTGTCTATTATGTGAGCAAGGTTCTCCATGACGCAGAAGTCAGGTACTCCAAAATAGAAAGGTTATCATCTCCCTGATAGTCTCTGCTCGGCATCTCCGCCCGTATTTTCAAGCCCATCCTATTGTGGTGCTCACGGATCAGCCCCTGCAAGCCATTCTGGCCCGTCCAGATACCTCAGACTGACTCACCAATGGGCCATCAAGCTGGGAGAGTTTGACCTTTCTTTCCAGGCTCAACCAGCTCTAAAGTCCCAAGTTTTGGCTGACTTCCTAGTCGAATGCACTTGGACAGAGGAGGTGACTAAGGAGGTTACCAAGGAACAGCGCGAGTCTGAACCAGGCGAAGATGGAGAGACTTGGATCCTTCATGTGGACGGCGCATCAAACTCTCAAGGGAGCGGCGCTGGCCTCATTCTTGCCGGACCAGGCGGAGAGAGGACAGAATGCGCCCTACGGTTTCTATTCGAAGCTACCAACAATCAAGCTGAGTACGAGGCCCTGCTGGCCGGGTTAAGGCTAGCCCAGGAGTTTGGAATAAGGCGTCTCAGAGCTTTCACGGACTCGCAACTCATCTCCGGGCAAATCAATGGGGAGTACGAGGCGCGTGACCCCGTTATGACTCAGTACCTGAGCAAGGTTCGGCTCCAGACCTCCCCGCTAGCTTATTTCAATATGAGTTATATCCCGAGCGAAAATGCCAAGGCCGACATCCTTTCTCATCTGGCCACCTCTGCCGACGGTATGGCAAGGGATGCTTACATTGAATATTTGGAAAGACCCAGTATAGAGGATAGCAAGGAAATCCTCCCGCTCACCCAAGAGCCCACATGGATGGACGCCTACGTCCGTTATCTCACTGATGGCACACTCCCTGATGACCACAACGAAGCCAGGTTGCTCAAGTGGAGAGCCTCCAAATTCATCCTCCTCGATGGGCGTCTATACAGAAGGTCATTCTCCTATCCCCTGCTTAAGTGCATGGGACCTGCCGACGCCGACTACGTCCTCAGAGAAATCCACGAGGGCATTTGTAGAAACCATCTGGGGGGCAGATCCTTAGCTCAAAAGGCCCTCCGTCAGGGATATTTCTGGCTCACTATGAGGGAGGATGCGGCTAAATTAGTTCAAAAATGCGATGGTTGCCAGCGCCATGCGCACATCCAACATCAACCGTCTACCCCGCTGAACCCACTCTCGGCCCCATGGCCTTTCGCTCAGTGGGGAATGGACATTCTGGGGCCATTCCCCCTAGCTTCCGGGCAATGGAGGTTCTTGCTAGTCGCCATTGACTACTTCACCAAATGGGTCGAGGTCGAGGCGCTAGCCAAGATCACTAAAAGTAAAGTCAAAGCTTTCTTTTGAAAGTTAGTCATATGCCGTTTTGGCCTGCCTCACACCCTCGTCACGGACAACGGTCGCCAATTCAACAACGAAGCATTCAAAGTCTTCTGTAACGAGCTAGGCATTCATCACCAATTCACCTCCATCGGCCACCCCCAAACCAACGGGAAGGCCGAGGTTATGAACCGCACCATCCTTAGAGGACTCAGAACCCGGTTAGACGGGTCTAAAGGTCGATGGGTGGAGGAGCTCCCCAGCGTGATATGGGCCTATCACACGACCCCCAGAGTCCCAACGGGCGAGACTCCCTTCAGTCTTGCCTTCGGATCCAAAGCCGTCATTCCTGTCGAGATCGGATTACCCAGTCCACGCGTGGAGTCCTTCAGCAAGGAAAACAACTCCGCGCTGATTCGGGCTAATTTGGATTTCATCGACGAGGCGCATGATCGGGCAAGGCTGCGCATGGCGACTTTTTATCAGCGAGCGGCCAGGTACTACAACGCTCGAGTTCGTCTTAAGGTTTTTCGCTGCGGAGACTTGGTTTTGAGAAAAGCTAAGGTTTCAAAGCCTACAGAGGGGGGCAAACTATCCCCCAACTGGGAGGGTCCTTATCGCGTCACCGAGATACTCCACCGGGGGGCATACAAACTAGAAGAGCTCGACGGGTAGCCCATTCCACGTACTTGGAATGCGGACAACCTTCACCAGTATTATCAATGATGTATTCCCTAGGGCACAAGCAATAAAGGAGGTCCCTTCTGATGCAACAGCCTACTCTCCCTTGCATCCAAGGACCAAATCTCTCAAAAGGAGCTCACCGGCATCACGGCTAACGGGACACCACTCGGCCCCGGCATGGCGGTGCCCCCGAGTCGGTTAAGACCCTAGCAGCTCCATAGCCGGTCGAGTCACCCTTCAGGCGGCACACAAACCCCTGAAGCGGTTCAAAAAGAGCTCACCGGCATTGCGGCTAACGGGACACCACTCAGCCCCGGCACGGCGGTGCCCCCGAGTCGGTTAAGACCCTAGCAGCTCCGTACCCGGTCGAGTCGCCCTTCAGGCGGCACATAAAACCCTGAAGCAGTTCAAAAGGAGCTCGCCGGCATCGCGGCTAACGGGACACCACTCGACCCCAGCACAGCGGTGCCCCCAAGTCGATTAAGACCCTAGCAGCTCCATACCCGATCGAGTTATCCTTCAGGTGGCACACAAACCCCTGAAGCGGTTCAAAAGGAGCTCGCCGGCATCGCAGTTAACGGGACACTACTCGGCCCCGGCACGGCGGTGCCCCCGAGTTGGTTAAGACCCTAGCAGCTCCGTACCCGGTCGAGTCGCCCTTCAGGCAGCACACAAATCTCTGAAGCGGTTCAAAAGGAGCTCGCCGGCATCGCGGCTAATGGGACACCACTTGGCCCCGATACGGCGGTGCCCCCGAGTCGGTTAAGACCCTAGCAGCTCCGTACCCGGTCGAGTCACCCTTCAGGCAGCACACAAACCCCTGAAGCGGTTCAAAAGGAGCTCGCCGGCATCGCGACTAACGGACCCACTCGGCCCCGGCACGGCGGTGCCCCGTGAGTCGGTTAAGACCCTAGCAGCTTCGTACCCGGTCGAGTTGCCCTTCAGAAGGTACACAAACCCCTGAAGCGGTTCAAAAGGAGCTCGTCGGCATCGTGGCTAACGGGACACCACTCGGCCTCGGCACGGTAGTGCCCCCGAGTCGGTTAAGACCCTAGCAGCTCCGTACCCAGTCGAGTCACCCTTCAGGCGGCACACAAACCCCTGAAGCGGTTCAAAAGGAGCTCGCCGGCATTGCAGCTAATAGGACACCACTCGGCCCTGGCACGGCAGTGCCCCCGAGTCGGTTAAGACCCTAGCAGCTCCGTTCTTGATCGAGTCACCCTTCAGGCGGCACACAAACCTCTGAAGCGGTTCAAAAGGAGCTCGCGGCATCGCGGCTAACGGGACACCACTCGGCCCCAGCACGGCTGTGCCCTCGAATTGGTTAAGACCCTAATAGTTCCGTACCCAGTCGAGTTGCCCTTCAGGTAACACGCAAACCCCCCACGATGGCAGAATCAGCCCCAGCCGTCTCTGGTCAATCCAAACGCCTCCACAATTAGGCTTGGCATCGAGTCGCCCGGGGATCTTTCCTAGCCTTTGGAAGATTCATACATAAATGAGCCTTCTTGCAAACAGCCTACGACAGCACGAAACATCTTAAGTGACCGTTCATATGGTCGGCCTACATCTTAGAGACACATTCAAATATTGGCTAAGTCCGGAATCGCGGAACATTTCAGAAGATACTATATTCGGCTACGACATCGTCAGCGTATATGACTTGGCTACAAGAAATAAAGCATAGTAAGGCGTTTTTCTCCGAAGAAAAAAGAACCGGATGGATCAAAACACAAAGAAGTTGGGAGGAAAAGTATTTTTCATTAGCTACTGAAGAAAGATACAAAATTGGGCCCGAGGCCGGTTATACACAATAAAGCAAAGAAAAGTAATTCAAGGCTTGCTGAGGCCGAGCTTCCCTTCGTCCTGTTTCTCCGCGGGCTCCTCGTCAGACTCCCCAGGTCGGATGTCCTCAAGTTCAGCAATATCGATCTTGAGGGCCGCGGATACTTTGACCTTGCACATCTCGAAGCCCTGAACGTAAGCATCGAGGCTGGCCTCGACGACTTCCTGCTTGAACTCCGGCGAGGCCTTATAAGTGGAGACGGCCTGCCCCGCCTCGGCTTTGGCCCGCTGTGCTCTGGCCTTGGCCTTCCGGGCCTTGCTCTCGGCCTCCTTGGTGCGAGCACTAGCCTCATCAGCGCGGGCCACCGCCCCGGCCTTCTCCGAGCCCGCATTCGCTGCCGCCTTCTCCGCGGCGACCGCCCTCTCTGCCGCAATACGAGTCTCCTCCTCGACGTGTTGAAGCCGCTGAGTCAACTCCTGTTCTGTGCCACGGCGGCCTTCAATCTCTCTAGGGACAACTCCATTTTGGCCTCGACTACGGAGGCCCGGCCACTCTCGGCCTCAGTCCGGCCCTCCATCTCTCTCAAGCGACCGGCCCAGCTCTCCTCGCGAGCCATGGTTTCTTGGTGAAGGCGAGCAAGGCTTTCGGCCTGCGCCATGCTCTCCTTCTTATATCTATCGGCCCACGCCAGGGCCTTGGTTATTGTGTTGGAGGAATGGGCCAGCGCCTCGCGGAGGCCCAATGCTCCATTGACCAGCTGTAGCAGAGGAAGCGTGTCAGCTACGAGAAGAAGAAGAAATATGGGAAAAATGAGAAGTGTTCAAAATTTACCTGGACAATGGAGACCATGACCATATCTAGGAGTGCGGAGTGACTCATTCCCCGTGTCTCCCCTTCGAACTCGGCAGTTCGGACTCCCGACAGGAGGCGGAAGGCCTGCACGGCATCCGCCATTGTGCCAACCGGAGAAACCAGCCTCGTCTGCCCCACCTGCGGGCCTTCGGCTTGGGGGCGGCCCGGGCACCGGGCCGATTGGCGGGATGAGCTCCTGACTCACCCCTTTGCTTCTCAGTCACCTCCGCCTCGTTCTGGGCCTCCCTGGCGACCCGGTCCCCCTCGCTAGCGGTTGGGGGAGCACCTTCTCTCTCCAGCTCTGCAGCAGTTGGTGGGCCAACAGCAACAGTAACCCGCCCCGCCTCGGGCACATCGGCGGTGGCGGGAGCTTCCTCCTCTTCATCCAAAACTACCACCATCGTCTCGGTGGTGGCCGGGATCTCCCCTTCTCGATCTCGGCCCTCGCTGGCTTCCGGGCCGCTCCTACAACCGGCTTCTTCTCAGCCGGCTCCCCCGCGAGTGTTGAGGATGTGGGGGCTGCAGCCGGCCTAGCCGGCTCCCTTCCCTGGAGTTTCTTTGCCGGCATGGACGGCTCTCCGGTCGCCCGCCTTTTCTGCTTCAAAACGGCCTCAAAGTCGCTGGCGGAAACCCTCATTGCTACACAGAAAAGAATAATGAGCATCAGTAACGGCATACAATGAATCGAAGGACGAACAGAAGGATTCAGACACCAAGCTCACCGGTCGCCGGGGCTAACTCAGCTTCTACCAGGTTCTCCTCGAACAGAGTTCCTTGTAGCTAGGGATTTGACAGTTAGACAGTTAGGTGAATAATTCCCTATCCCTATCCCCTACAGTGGAATCTTCGTTGGGGCTAGTATCGGGCTCCCTCCAAGCGGCCCTAACCCCCTCGACATGGGCAAAAAGAAATCTAGGTTTCCACCCCCTAACTTTGGACGGGAGGCCTAAGGGAAAGCTCTACCCGGCCTAGCGGTAAATGCCCACCAGACACCCTCACCTTGGCGGCGGAGCTTATAGAAGGTTCAGAACAGAGACAGCCCTGGGCGGGCCCCCTCGAAATGGCAAAGGATTACAAAGGCGCAGATGATCCGAATCGAGTTCGGAGTCAACTGTGCCGGCACTAACCTATACCTATCTAAGAGATTAAGGAAGAAAGGGTGAAAAGGAAGGCGCAGCCCGCACCGGAAGAACTCTTCGTACAGAGCTACCCGGCCTGGATGGTCAGAGGTCACCCTATCTTCGGGCCCCGGCGCGGACAGACCAATGAAGTCGGGGACCTAGTACTTAGCCCTAACAGCATCTACATCCTTAGAGGTCATGGTTGAAGCCACCCCGCGGGACCAGCTGGATCGGAACTCACCGCCGGAGGAAGCGTCGGACGGCAAGAGGACAAGGGGACTGCCCTAATAGGAGGACCGGAGGTGGTCGGAGGTCCTATCGCCCTTGATTGACTATGGATGACAACGCCGCCCACCGACTGAGGCATTCGACTACTAGCTACAGGGGCCTGGTCTTCGCTACTAGATTGGGAAGACTCTTCTATGGGTCTCTTGCCCTCCCTAATGGCACGGCGGTCCATAGGTAAAAAAAAAAGGGGATGAAACTAACCTGGGAGTTGGAAAGACTTAGGTCACAGAAGAACTCAGGGAAGAAGAAAGTAGAAGAAAGCAATGGTAGTGTAAAGGTTTCTACAGGCTCTTGAGAGGTTTTTATAGCCCCCGTCTCCAGCTAAGGCCGCCCGAGATCCCACCACCTGGCGCGCATCCATTACGTTACAGGCTGCCAGCCGAAAATATCGCCTGCACCCGAGGCGTGCCGCCTCGATCCGCTCCAAGAGATGTGATCCCCGGCCAATTGCGAGCCATGGAAAACAGAGCGACAATGATGTCCTTGCCTTTTTCTCATCGCCCAATGAGCTCCTTCTCTGGAGCGTCCGGCGCCAACGTCATCACCACCTAATGCATGATTACAGGAGATCTTCGAAGCGACACTGCCTCGGAACAAAGCGCCAGCTTATCAATCCATTTAAAGCGCACTAAAGAGGGCAATCATTCTTTTTGAATTTTCGCGCCCCTTTCGCCCAAAGGATTACAGGCGCGTGGTCCTTAGCGCTTAGGGGCGGGGGGGCATCTGATGTGGCTAATGTAGCCACAAGGGTAATTTCGGTAAAACCAAAATATTAGTGCGCCCCGGCATCTCCAAGACCGCCGAGTGGGCCCCAACCATTCCTGGCCGGCCCTTCTCGGCCCCGGCATCTCCAAGCCTGCCGAGTCGGCACCGACCATTCCTGGCCGGCCCCTCTCGGCCCCGGCATCTCCAAGACCATTCTCGACTGGCCCCGACCATTCTCGGTCGGCCCTTCTCGGCCCCGGCATCTCCAAGCCCACCGAGTCGGCCCCAACCATTCCTGGCCGACCCCTCTTGACCCCGGCATCTCCAAGACTACTGAGTCGGCCCCGACCATTCCTGGCCTACCCCTCTCGGCCCCGGCATCTCCAAGACCGCCGAGTCAACCCCGACCATTCCTGGCTGGCCCCTCTCGGCCCCGGCATCTCCAAGACCGCCGAGTTCGAAGGGGAGGCTGGCCCCTCTCGGCCCCAGCACGTCCTAGTCGGCGAGGCTGGCCCTGGCCACCCCTGGCCGACCCAGATAAGCCTCGGCTCCCTCAGGAGAGTCAAGACTTCTCGGTTTCCTCCAAATCTGCCCCAGCATGGCCCTGGTAGCTCGGGACGTTGCCTCTCTGACCCGCGCCGCCCGACAAACGCCAGATCCAACTACCCATTGGCCACGCTGCTGATGGGACTGGACCCAACTACCCAACAGCCCCACTAGCTAATGGGACTTAGCCCACCAACCATCGTTTTCTCCCTTTCCGATGGGACTGAACCCACCAACCAGCGTAGATTCATGCAACTCCCAAGAACTCCGTGGACATTCCTTCTCCATGGAATCCCACATGATCATTCCAAGGTCAACCCCTAAAAAAAGGTGAATCTACTCAATAAACAGGTATGCGTGATAACCCCCAAAAGATCGTATCCTAAGGCCCAGAGAGGAATCCCTCCTCCCCGGGAATACCTCTTTCTCATCTAAACAAAGCTCATTCGAGCTCCTCTTCTGCTGTGACTTCAATTGCTAACTTGGGCGTCGGAGGGTCCCACCAGAGAATCCTCTCTGGTCCAGAGACTTCTTTGCAGGCAACTTGGTGAAGCGAAGGTTAGAGAATCAGTCCGTTCCCAATGTTCAAGACCGGTGATTGGGCGTCATCACTACTATTACACTGACCAAAAAATCCCCTTAACCTTCTCTTCTTATGCTTTTTCTATGCATCTCTACCTTCTTTATTGAGTCCTTTGACTTCCAACGTTCTGCATCTCAAGCACCTCGGTCGGCCGACCAGCCACTGCCTCCCACCATCCATCTTTGCTCCCCTACAAAGAAGGATATGGTTCTGTTTTTCAATTTTTATTTAGTTTCTAAGTTGTTAATTTTTTTCTAATGTGCTATCCCTATCATTTAGTCCCATATCAAAAAATTGAGAAAAGATTGAATAGTTTATAATCAGCTAATGAAGATAGACAAGTACCAATTGGATTCTTTTTGGATTGTGATGGCCTAAGTTGGTATGGACCTTCTCTGTCTTGCTTTTTTGTAACGAAATGAATTCGTGGGTTTTTAGGCCCGGGTCGTTACATGTGCTCTATGAATTGAATAAGTTGTTTAAATTCTAGCATAGTTGAAAATCTATTGTTATATATGTCAAATTATATCTTATAGAAAATGCATGACATTTAATTTAAAGATTAAATATAAAGTCATTGATAAATGTAATTAATATGATATTTGGAAATTATTGTAAATTTTATAAATTGATAGTATATGTAGTTTACATGAAAGTTTTAGATCAAGTAAGTGGATTATTTTGTTATAGTTTACAAAAGTTTATATACAAATGGATTTCAATGTAATTATTGCAATATTTGTACATGAAATAAAATATAATGTAAATAAGTAAAAGTAATACACTTACATTTAGATTGCATATAAATGTACTTAGCCTATCAAAATTTGTATGAAAGTTACTATTAATTCCAGAACCTTAAGTATGAAAGGACATACATCGCAAAGGCTAAATGCATTACTAAAAGAACGTAATCTATGGGGGTTAAATAAGGTATTACTATTTACTAAACTCTGTTATAGAGGTTATATATGGCCATAGTTTTATTAGCTATTAACTTTTATCATAGTTTTAAAATATAAATCAATGTTTTGTTAAAGTAACATAATTATTGACTTAATATAAATGTTTAAGTATAATGGAAAAGCAAACTGATACTGTTTTATATTTTTATTAGTACAAAGATTTAATGCATTACTTTATATATATTGATAAGTAAAAAATTATTTGAAAAAGTAACTATACCAATATAAGTATTTTTAATGTATATATATAAATAGAATTTCATGAGTTATGCTTACTTGATCCCTCTAAATATGATGACGATTTACTTATCGAGCGTTAGTTCATAATTTTTTTTTTAAGATCAAGACAAAATATGAGAATTGGGTAGAGGCTACGTCAAGTTGCTTTAGTCTTTAGTGTAGAATATTTAATATTTGATTTTAGCACATTATGCAATTCTTTAGTTATTTTGTTGGCGCAGATGGCAATCCAAGAGAGGGGCTGAATTGGGTTCTTTAAAAATTTAAACTTATTTTATTAAATAATGCTAAGGTGTAGTGATTGGGAAAAGTGTAAATAGGCCAAGCAGAATATAGGAGATAAAGATGAGAGAAAAAAGACGATCACAGTAGACACAAAGATTTATAGTAGTTTGGTGTTAACTACACATACGTCCACTCCCAATGATCTCTTGGGTATCACTATAATCTTCCTGATTACAGCGGAGTTGTTTTACAAGATCACAACTCAAACTTGTTGTTTTCCTTCGGGATTACAACAAACCCAGCTAGTTTTCACAGGATCACCAGCACAAAACATCTCACAAGCTCCTTAGCTTGTACAAGGCCAAACTGCCCCCTTAATTCAATTTTCTGACTGAATCAACTTACAAAAATTATGAAGAGTTAAAGTACAGCAAGAATAAAGCTCCAAAATAAGCAAATAAAATAATATAAACAAATAAAAATAGAAGGAGCCTGGTTAGAAAATTTTTGAAATTAGGCTTTTCTTCCTTTCTTCTTTTCTTCTTTTGATCTCCCTCAAAATGAAACTTGAAACTTTTGGAAGATCTTTTTGACTTTGAAGCTTGAACTAGAAGCTAGTGCTCTTTTTTCTCTCTCTCTCTCTCTCTTTTTTATGAAAATCCCTCACAATTTGCATTGAATTCTTAGGATTTTACTTGAGCTCTATTTTCTCTGGTTTTCTCTCTAGGGCTTTTGAAGGTTTGAACTTCCCTCTCTTTTTCTCTTTTTCTTCTGTATTCTTGAATAACTCTGGGCACTTACTTATAATCCTCTTTCAAATCCACTTAGAATCCATTTTTAGGTGGAAACTATCCGTTGGGAAGAATGTTTAAACAAATGAAGAAAGAGCCATTGAAGATTATTGAAGCTGTCAAGTTCTGGAGCCATATCTGACAGTTATGGAGTTAACTCCTGACAGGGTCTAGTCAACTCGAACAGGTCAAGAGTCGGCTCAAAATTAGGATGTCCAAAAAGTAAATTTTCTGCCCGTTGAGAGGTCGACTCTTACTTTTCTGGGGTCGACTTGAGTTCACCATGAGTCGACTCAAACTGTTTTAGGAGTCGACTCGAGCTGTACACCAAAATTGCTACTCTCTGTAAATTATGTGAGTCGACTCGAGTTATTGTAGGAGTTGACTCAAGCTCGACGCAAAAATGTAGTTTCTCTATCTTTCTAACCGAGTCGGCTTACCCACTGTAAGAGTCGACATAAGAGCATGCCAAAAGTGTCAAGGCGTGCCGGAACGTACCAGAATCAACTCACAGTTCTCCTTAACTATGAGAGTTGACTAAGTGCTGAATATGACACTCAAAGTAAGACTCAAATCTGAACCCAATTTTTCTTATGATTTTGACTAATTAAGGATTTAAATCTCTAAAATACTTAATTAAAATCATTAGTAATATAAGAAATATACTCATGTGATTTTTGTTATTCATCAAATTAATATATGTAGATCAACAATCTCTTCCTTTTTATGATGATAAAAATACTGAGTATATACATACGTAATAGAAGCATAGACTTTAAACAACATTCTTACAGTTACAGTCAAATAATTTTCAATGAGATTAATATTTCTAGTGAAAAATTTAATAAAACTAATTCTTCTATTCAATCAAATATTTTTCATTTTAAGCCTCTCCAAATATTTTCAATTTTAAGCCTCTCCACCTAGTATGTTTATTAAATCTCAATAAATCAATATATGCATATTCATACCATTTCTCTCCCTTTTTTGTCATCAACAAAAAAGTTAAAGAAAAATAGAAGGGAAAGTATAGCCCAAGATAGACATGGAAAAGTTTCATAGAATTAAAATTACATTAATATCATAAAGATGCATCACAAATTGAGACATTGAATGACATCAAAAAACCCTTTCATTGATATCAAAAGAAGAGTTTCATTAAAACATACATGTTCATACATATGATATCACTATCAGAGCAAGATTGTTGGTTCAATTTTAAGTAAAATACAAACTAAACATATCAAGTCAAGATACAAGATACAAGTTATCACTATAAGTCCTAAGTACAGGCTATAGAGTCCTAATGTCTAAGGGTAGGCAAAGTAGTCAAGCTAGAAGTGGATCATATCAGAATTTGCTTCAACTGCTCCAAAATCTCTCCCATCCCATCCTTTTGAGTCTTCCTGAAATGAGTGAGCATATCCTCAATTTTTGACACTTCTTGTTGGATGTCCACATGGAGTTTCACCGTAGATTTGGAATATGCATTAGAACCATCGGCAATGCCTCCCAATCTTTCATATATAGACTCCAACTCTAACTTTAATCCTCTGACCGAGATCTATGTATCCTCCAAGCTACTCAGTCTCTCCTCCAGACTGCATACCATCTGTCTTGGTCTCCGTGAGCTCTGACCTCACTACATCTTTGATCTTCTCTAGTAAGTCCTCGAGAAAGCAGAGGAAGGAGTTGCTACTGCTGATGGTGGTGGTGGTGGTGAAGCTGCAGGTACAGAAGGTGCAATAGATGGTTTAAGTGCTGCTGAAAAACCAGGGACCTCCTCCACCTCATCACTATTAATGTCTCTGGCTGGAGCCCGTAGAGCCTCCTATCTCTCCTCTGCCAGACACCATCTATCTTCCTATAGCCCATCCGACGTAGGGTGTGTTCATTGTAGTAGTCGGTGTGCCTAAGGAGTCTCTTTGGGTTATTTTTCAAAATCTCAACTCCTTGTTCCCTAAAAACCAGAGTCAGAACCATGCCATAAGATAAACGGACCTTCTTTTTCATGCAGGCCTCACCCATATATCAATCTTCATGCCTGGGAGGTTGAGAGGATAACCATTGAGTATGCAATCCATTAGGACTATATTCCTCTCAAATACAAAATCAAATCTCCAGTCTTAGGGAACAAAATCCTTCCACAAATATTAAGCAATAGCCTTAACTCCAAAGTAAATTGGTTAGCATAAATTTCCTTAAGGTTTGAGACTTTCTTCCTAACATCCTGGATAGTGCACCACTTCAATCCGAATGGCTCTGAGTTGTTATTCCCTCAATGGGCATCTCCAATAAGTCACTCAGAACTGATTGACTCATCCTCACCTGGGTGCCTCTGACAGTGCCTTATCAACCCTCCGTCTTCTCTATCAGCAGTGGCATAAAATTTCCTCATAAGTGCAGGATATGTAGGGACATCTAGTGAACATAACTTTCCCCACCCAAGATTCTTCAATAAATTCCCAATGTTGAAACCCTCAAACTCCAAGAAATCGAAAAGTACATTTCTTCCAATTGTGACTACTCTACTAGCTAGGGGGTTGGGATGCGGTGAGACTGGAGTGCGGATTTCTGGTGTGAAGGTCAAGAAAGAAGAAGAAGGGGTGCTCAAAGAGGGCTGCCTGGCGGTGCCCCTAACGGACCTTCTCCCAGTGGTGACTGGAGGTTCACGGAGTAATGCACTGCACTTTGGAGCCATGGAGGATGCAATGGAGCTCAAAAATTTTAGAAATGGAGAGTTTTGAAAGATTTGGGAAAGGATCGGCTCTAGATTGATTGAAGATTTTGATTCACAAAGAGTCAGCTTAAATCCTAAAAAATTGTTTAGGACTACCTCGAGTCATCTCGCAAAAGCCTCGAGTCGACTCACCGACAGTTACGCACAGTGCTCGACGCAGTCAGCTCATGTAGACACCGAGTTGACTCCCCATCAGGCTGACAGAGAGCTTTATGACCCTTGAGTCGATTCCAAATAAAATCCAGAGTCAGCTCAAGGATAATTTCAATAGAATAACAAGGAATTCAAAGGCTGAAACATGTCAAATCAAACTCAAATATCTAGATAATTTTTCTTAAAGCATGAAGGATCAAAGAATTCAAATATCTAGATGATTTTTCTTTAAAAAAAAAGAGGATATTCAAGGAAATTCAATTGAGATCTAGATAACTTTCCTTAGGAGTTTCAAACTATTCTATGGGATAACAAACTCCTAATTCTCCTCAAAGATAACAAAATCTATCCTCACTTAAAGGTTTAGTAAAAATACCAGCTATTTGATCATCAGAAGAAACAAATCCAAGACAAATATTTTCATTTGCAACATGTTCTCTTATGAAGTGATGTCTAATCTCTATATACTTAGTTCTTGAATGTTGAATAGAATTTTTTATTAGATTTATTGCATTTATATTATCATATCTTATGGGAATCTTATCAAGTGTGATACCAAAGTCCTCAAGTTATTGCTTAATTCAAAGGACTTGAGCACAGTAACCTTTAGTTACAATGTATTCAGCTTCTGCAGTAGATAATGCAACTGAATTTTGCTTTTTTGCTAAATCAAGAGATTAAGTTATTACCTAAGAATTGACATGCACCACTAGTGCTTTTCCTATCTAGTTTACAACCAACAAAATCAGAATCAGAATATGCAATCAAATCAAATATAAAGTTTCAAAGTACCATAATCCTACATTTTTAGTTCCATAAAAATATCTAAAGATTCTTTTTACATCTATTAAGTGTGATTCCTTAGAATCAGATTGATATATAGCACAAATGCAAACAACAAACATAATATCTGGCCTACTAGCAGTAAGGTAAAGAAGAGATCCAACTATACCTATAAAAAGCTTTCGATCTACTTTCTTACCTTCTTCATCCTTGTCAAGCTTGCATGAGGGACTCATTGGTGTGCCAAGGGATTTGCCTAATTTCATACCAAACTTCTTGAGAATTTTCTTTGTATACTTTGTTTGGTTGATAAAAATTCATTCCTTCCCTTGTTTGATTTGGAGTTCAAGAAAAAAGTTTGGTTCTCCCATCATACTCATTTCAAATTCTTCCTGCATTAGTTCAATAAATTCTTGACAAATAGAATTTTTAGTAGCACCGAATATTATATCATCTACATAAATCTGCACAACTAATAAATTCTTTTTTTTCAAAAATAAGGTTTTATCAACATTGCCTCTAGAAAAATTATTTTTAATAAGAAATTTATTAAGCCTAACATACCAAGTTCTAGATGCTTGTTTCAAACCATAAAGTGCCTTGTAAAGTTTAAAAACATGATTTGAAAACTCATGATCTTCAAAACCAGAAGTTGTTCAATATAGAATTTTTCATTAATAAAATCATTTAAAAATATACTTTTTATATCCATCTGAAATAAATTAAAGTTTATGCAACATGCAAATACAAGTAACAACCTAATAACCTCTAGTCTAGCAACATGTGCAAAAATTTTATCAAAATCAATACCTTCTTTCTGATTATATCCTTTTACAACCAGTCTATCCTTATTCATGATGACAATGTCATTCTCATTTAAATTATTTCTAAATGCCCATTTGGTTCCTATAACTGGATGATTTCAGGTCTATCAACTAGGGTCCATACTTTATTCCTAGTGAATTGATTCAATTCCTCTTACATTGCCAATATCCAATTACTATCTTTTTCAGCTTCCTTAATGACTTGGGTTTTATATAAGATACAAATGCAAAATGATTATTGACATTTCTCATTTATGATCTAGTTCTTCTTGAAATGGATCACCTATGATTAGGTCATTTGGATGACCATAAGCATATCTTCAATCTCTAGGAAGATCTACATCATTATGAGTAGTGTCAATATCCCTATCCTTAACTGAATCATCATCTTTAGCTTTTAGTTCATGATCCGAAGATACATCAACATTTAATCTTTCAAAATCTCTTCCAAGAATATTAGTATCTTTCTCATCATCTTTCTTTTCTGAACTCAATGCTAAAGACTCATCAAAGACTACATAATTGACTCCTCACTAATCAAATATTTCTTATTGAATACTCTATATGTCTTGCTAGATGTAGAGTATCCTAAGAAGATACCTTTATTTGACTTGGTATCAAATTTACCTAAATTGTCTTTTTCATTATTGTGAATGAAACAGCTACAACCAAATGCATAAAAATAGCTAACATTGGGTTTCCTATTATGCCATAGTTTATAAGGGGTTTTCTTAAGTATTGGCCTAATGAGGGCTCTATTTAGAATGTAACATACTATGTTTATAGCTTTCACCCAGAAATATTTAAGGAGTTGGCTTTCACATAGCATGGTACGGGTCATGTCTTCTAGAGTCATATTCTTTCTTTCTACAATCCTATTTTGTTGAGACATCCTAGGTGTTAAAAAATTATGATGGATGTTATTTTTTATGCAAAATTTTTAAATAATTAATTTTTAAATTCAGTACCATGATCACTTCTAAGAGACACAATGGTAGTGTTTTTCTCATTTGTGACTTTCTTGAAAAATTTTAGAAAAACATAGAAAGTCTTATATTTATGAGCTAAAAATAATACTCATGTGAATCTAGAATAATCATCTACTATGACAAGACCATATTTCTTTCCTTCTAGACTTGTGGCTCTAGTAAGTCCAAAAGATCCATATGAAGTAGCTCAAGTGGCCTAGAAGTTGAAATAATATTTTTTAATTTAAAAGAACTTCTAATTTATTTTCTAAATTGACATGCATCGCAAATTCTATCATTTTCAAAATTCAGTCTTTGAAGGCCTTTAACTAAATCCTTTTTAAATAATTTTGAAATCAAGTGTGCTTGCATGACCTAATCTACAGTGCCATAACTAACCAATCTCATTGACCTTAGCATCACTAGCAATTAGGCAATGATTACTTGTAGATAATGCATCTAGATCAATTAAGTACACATTGTCATTTCTATTGCCAACAAAGATGATGCTATTGTCAATAGGATTAGATACTATACAAATAGAGGCCTCAAAGGAAACTTTGAAACCCTTATCACATAGTTAGCTAATGCTAATTAAATTATGCTTTAAGCCATCAACATATAAAATATTTTCAATGAATATAAAGGGAGTGATCTAAATTTTACCAATACCCAAGATATGACCTTGACTATCATCTCCAAAGGTTACCATTCCATCTTTTTTGACTTCTAGGATGATGAATTGATCTTTATCACCCATCATGTGCCTTCAGCAGCCGCTATCAAGATACCATTTTCTTTTTGCTCCTTTGGCTATAAGGCACACCTACGTAGCAATCAACTTATGTGTTTAGGTATCCAAGCTTTTTGGGTCCTTCATGGTTAGTTGCAAAAATATGATTCATTTTGGAATCCAAATTATTTGTCTTATTGCTAGCATTGGTACGGTACTTTCTATGATTGCAAATAAAAGATTTGTGAGCTCTTTTTTCATAGCAAAAACAGAGAATATCATTATTAGTAAAGCTTTTCACAAAGAAATTATTTATAATTTTTGCTTCTTATGAGGCTTATATCCTAAGCCAGTCCTATCAAAAATAGCTCTTTGGTTATTCAATAATAAATTTAATTTATCCAAGCTATATGCAAATTTATCAAAAATATTCTTATATATTTCAACATAATTTTTTAATTATTTATTTTTAGAAGAAATCATATTCTTCTCATTTACTAAAACTTGCTTTTCAGATTTCAGCTTTTTAAACTCAGCAACAAATTCATTTTTCTCCTTAAGCTTTTTGAGAAGATTTTAATTTTAATTTTTAAAACTTTATTTTTCGATCTCAAAACTTTGAAATCATTTAAAAGCTCATTGAATACATCATAAAGTTCATCAAAGGTAAAGTCATAAAGAGAATTTTTAGTACACATCTTCCTCATTCACCATTAGGCATAGGTTTGCAACTTCTTGTTGTTCCTCCTCGAAGGATGATTCATCATTATCACTCTAAGTTGCAACGTAAGCCTTTTTCTTCTTTTTGAATCCCTTCTTAAGTTGAGAACATTCAGACTTGTAATGTACTGGCTTCTTACACTCATAGAAAATAATGGAGTCCTTCTTCTTTTTCTTTATCTCCTTCCAATTTGATACCAGTTTTTTTTTTAGGGAATGGCCTGCTCCTTTGCATAAATTTTTGAACTTTCTTGCAAGGAGGACGGTGTCATCATCTCTTCTTCTTCACTACTACTTTTTTCCTTTTCTGCAGCTTTCATGGCAACTGTCTTTCTCCTCTTGACATCTTCTTTCAAATGTTGCTTCATAGTGAGCTCATATGTCATAAGGGATCCAAGAAGCTCCTTCAAGGATAGAATGTTCAGATCTTTGGCTTCTTGGATGGTTATCACCTTTGCCTCCCATGTTCTTGAAAGAAACCTAAGAATTTTTTGCACAAGCTCAGAATTAGTATAGGTCTTCCCAAGACTTTCTAATTCATTCACAATATTTGTAAATCTAGTGTACATGTAAGTGATGCATTCATTTTGTTCCATATTAAAGAGTTCATATTTATGCACAAGCATGTTAATTTTTGACTCTTTAACCTAGTTGGTACCTTCATGGGTAACTTTCAATCTATTCCATATCTTCTTGGCTGAGATGCAAGTAGATATTCTATTGAACTCATTTACATCCAAGAAGCAGTATAGGACATTCATGGCGTTAGCATTTATCTGGGCCATTTTTTTGTCATTCTCATTCCAATCCCTTTCGGGTTTAGGAATAACAGAACCATCTACAGTGTGTGTTGAAGTGCTAGGACCATGTATAATGATACTCCAAAGATCATAATCCAAAGCTTGAATGAATATCCTTATTCGAGCTTTCCAATATGAATAGTTGGTACCATTAAATAATGTGGGTCTATTGATGGATTGTCTCTCAAAGAAAGATGAACCAGCATGGGCTGCCATTTGGATCTTTTACTCTTGATTGTTAGATCAAGGAAGGATGAGCATAGGCTCTGATATCAATTATTGACTCAGATGGCAACCCAAGAGGGGGATGATTTGGTTTTTTAAAAATTTAAACTTATTTTATCAAATAATGCTAAGGTGTAGTGATTGAAAAAAGTATAAATAAGCCAAGCAAAATATAGGAGATAAAGAGGAGAGAAAAGAGACAATCACAGCAGACACAAAGATTTATAGTGGTTTAGTGTTAATTACACCTACTATATTCTTCCTGATTACAGTGGAATTGTTTTACAAGTTCATAACTTAAAAATGTTATTTTTTTCTGGGATCACAACGAACCCAGTTAGTTTTCACAGGATCACCGGCATAAAACCTCTCACAAGCCTCCTTAGCTTGCATAAGGTCAAACTGTCCTCTTGATTCAATCCTCTGACTGAATCAACTTACAAAAATTATGAAAAGTTAAAGTACAGCAAAAATAAAGCTCCAAAATGAGAAAATAAAATAATATAAATAAATAAAAATGAAAAGAGCCTGGTTAGAAGATTTCTTAAGTTGGGTTTTTCTTCTTTTCTTCTTTTCTTTTTTTGATCTCCCTCAAGATGAAACTTGAAGCTTTTGGAAAATCTTTTTGACTTTGAAGCTTGAACCAGAAGCTAGGCCTCTCTTCTCTTCTCTTTTTGTCTTTTTCTTTGATAAAATCCCTCATGTTTGCTTTGAATTCTTGGGATTTTACTTAGCTTTTTTTTCTCTAATTTTTCTCTTTAGGGCTTTTAAAGGTTTGAACTTCCCTCTCTTTTTCTCTTTTTCTTTTGTATTCTTGAATCAACTCTGGGCTCTTACTTATAATCCTCTTCCAAATCTACTTAGAATCCATTTTTAAGTGAAAACTATCCGTTGGAAAGAATATTTAAACAAATGAAGAAAGAGCCATTGAAAACCATTAAAGTTGTCGGGTTCTGGAGTCATCTCTAACAATTCTGGAGTTAGCTCCTGACAGGATCGAGTCAATTCAAACAGGTCACGAGTCAGCTCAAAATCGGGATGTTCAAAAAGTAAATTTTTTGCCCGTTGAGAAGTCAACTCTTACTTTTCTGGGGTTGACTCGAGTTCACCATGAGTCGACTCGAGCTGCTTTGGGAGTTGACTCGAGCTAGACACCAAAATTACTACTCTCTATAAAATTGTGAGTCGACTCAAGCTACTGTAGGAGTTGACTCAAGCTACTATAGGAGTCGACTCAAGCTCAATGTAGAAATATAGTCTTTCTGTCTTTCTGATCGAGTCGGCTCACCTATTGTTAGAGTCGACTCGAGAGTGTGCCAAGAGTGTTAAGGCATGCCAGAACATGCCATAATCAACTCCTCAACTGTGAGAGTCGACTCTAAGTGCTGAATATAATACTTAAAGTAAGACTCAAGTCTAAACCTGATTTTTCTTGTGATTTTGACTGAATAAGGATTTAAATCTCTGAAACACTTAACAAAATCATTAATAATATAAGAAATATACTCATGTAATTTTTGTTATTCATCAAAATTAATATATGTTGGTCAACATTTGCATTGTTTCTTAATTTGATTAGTTTAATTTAATAGATAAATAGTTTATTTTTATTGATCGAATATTTTAGTTACATGAAAAGATGCTTTGCATGCCGTGAGATGTAATTCTATGTGTATATAGCGAATTGTTATGTCTTAGATCCTCCTCAGATCTGGGGTGTGATACACATGTATGCTTATGTACCATTCAAAAAAGATATCATCTACTGCAAAAAACATACATTCCAAACGGTTGACCTTACGTGAAAACTTCTTGTGCCTGACATCATAGGTGTGATGTACTCAACTCAACTCATCTAAGCCTTTTCCAACTACTGGGGTTAGCTACATGAATCGGCTTTCTTCATATTCTTTATTTAGGACTAAGTCGACACTCAAATTATAAATAATTATATCTTTCTTAATTATTTTTATCCATGTTAGTTTAGGTCTACCTCTACCTCTATCAGTACCATAGATTGTTAAAAGACTTTTAAGCTTAATGGCAACTGAATTTTCTCATTCCATGATCAAGTTTCTTTCCCTAATAATCTTATCCCTTTTGATTCTCCTAGAACCTCTTTTGCATATTTTTTATATTTTAGTTACTTTTTTTCATATTAAGTTAGGGTCGCTATCTATATTCGTAGTCATTTTTCTTACTAATTTTTTTAAAATAATTCTAGTTTTTCTTTTTCAAATTTCATCATTTAATTTTTGAATTAATAGTTTTACGTTTTACCTTAGATTTATTTTATTCATATGTCTGCTACCATTATCCTATGTTATGAAGTTAAACTTTCTTCTGAAATAATTTTATAGTTCAACTTCTATCCCATCGAATAATGCTCAATTAAATAGTGAGGCTAAAGGAAGCTTCAAGCCACTAATCATCTTGCGTAAGATTGCCTAGAAGAGTCTCCATTGGTATGACTTTGGCAAGTCATCTGCGAGGGAAGCAACGCTTTCATAGTAAAGGAGCAATGTTTTTGGCAAACTATAACTTAAGTATTGGGCTTGAGAAGTATTGAACTACTACATGATACCTCAAAGCCTTGGAGCAATACTCCATATGATAGAGTAAGCCTAAAATCCCATTTTGCAAACTCAAACCTCAGTCTTGAGTGTTTTTGGGCCACTATAGGCTGCTTGAAATCATTTTAAAGCAACTTTCCATACAAGAGATTGGGCTTAAAAGTCCATTTTGAGAATATGGGCTCTAGACTTTAGAGGCTGCAAGCAGGTTTCTTCCGAATCTTAGAGTAATGCTTCATATGATAGACCAAATTGGAAGCACATTTTGAAGGCCTAAACCCTAGGTTTGAGACATTTGGGACCACTATATGCTGCTTTAGCTTTATATGAAGGACTAGGTTTAGAGGTCCATTTTGAGAACTTGGGCATTAGGCCTATGAGAGGTGCTGAGCTGCAGCTGGCTATCTTGAGTCCCTGGAGCAAAGCTTTTTATGAGGGACTGAACCTAGAAGTCCATGTTTGAAGACTTCAACATTGGGTTAGGTGTGTGAGCACCAACTCTAGTGGGCTACTTTAGGGTTTTGAATCTATGGTCACCTAGCTTGAGAGAGAGGGCATGGGTTATTAAACCTTGAAGCCTGCTATTTCATAATGGGCTGGCAATGATGGCCGTTTCCTATCACCACCATCCTACGTTTAGGGAACCATGGTGATAAGCTCTCTAGAAAAAGTCTTGCTGCACTATCTTCGATGCAGCAAGCACATATCAGTTGCATGGATTAGCCATCCGTGCATACTGACGCGCGTGCAGTGCGTGACAAGATCCTTTGGGCCACCGCTTGCATGGACGCTCAATCTGTGAGGCCAATACACACTTGCTGCATCAAAGGATAGTGCAATAAGTTTTTTCCAAGCCCTCTAGGCTACTGAGGAATTGCAGGGGCTCTATTTTTGGCATGAGAGATTAAACATAAGGAGCTTTTGGTAAAAATTTTGGTTCTAAAGTAGAGAGGCCAGTATTACCTCATAAGAATAGTAATGATACGAAGACATCGATGACCCAATGAAGATCAAAAGAGAAGAAAACATAATAATTTTATATTACTAGGAATTAAATATTATCGCTTAGATTACTATATTCAATTACCAAATATAGTAATCTGCATAATACTCTCAAACTACTAACTAGATTACCATGAATCAAACGGTCTCTAAATAAAATCTTTTTGACGGACTTTGGACTTTTTATATATATATATATATATATATATATATATATATATATATATATATATATATATATATATATATATATATATATTGTTGCATATAGAAATCATTTGCATCTTTCTACACTATGCCGTCCAAGAGATTGTCAAGCAAAGGTTTTTGTAAACATATAGCCAAAGAATAATAGTTACCAGTTATAATGCAACTTTTGAAAAACCTTTCTAAATATGTTGCAAATTACAAATTATAGTGAAAATTTTGAAAACAGATTTTTCTCAACTACTATAAAATACTTCCATGTTCCATGCTTTATTATTCATTTGCAAAAAAAAAAAAAAAAATTTCTGCTGTTCAAAATTCTAGGGGGAAAAAGTGTTACCTTTTCCTATTTCTCTACTAGCTGTTTCTAAACTTGGTTTCTATTTTTCATCAATTTCTATACGAAAACTTATCATAATATGTTTCTCATCCACACGTTTCTTGCTTTTCATTAAACTAATCCAACTGGTCCATAATGATTTCCTAAAATCAACAAGAGTTTCTAATGTTTAAGCAACAAGATTTGCTCTTATGATGAAAGAGTTAGCTGATGATGCTAATAATGGGACAAAGTAGTGATATCAAGTGGGTTTGTTATATCAGAGTCTGCTAATAAGAGAATAGAATGAATGATAAAGGGTCACATAAGCTGATGGCTGGCTAACTACTACTTAAGACCTGTTATTGTGAGATGCTAAAAGCTACCAAATTAGTCAACCATTTCCAACTCCATTTGCTTACAAAGACAACGTGAGGTAATCAAGCATATCATGTCAAGTTCCAATCCCACCTAATTCTTAGAGACTAAACCAGACGCCAATGAGCATTTAATTTGCTAAATTCTTTCTTAATGCTCATAGTGCCTCCATCTCAAATTTTATAAAAAGTGCAGCCCACTAGAGTCCTGTTCTAGCAAGTGTTGAGATGCAAGCAGCCTTAACCTTGCACATGAAGGGTATATTTTCATGCATTAAACCTAAAACTTTTAATTTCTTATTTTTCATCAATTTGAAAACAGTGTTGGATGGCCTTTCGGTCCGGGAGAACAATATTCTGAACTGAAAGAGGATGAGGATCAGTACAGAGAGATTCTGAATAATTGATTCGAGCATTTTAATGTAATTAGATTTTTTTTTCCAAAAATTATAATTGTAATACCATCACTAGCGGATTGAATCAAGAGTAAGACCTTGAATCAAGAGTCGTAGACTACCAGACCCAAAGACCAATTGACATGCAGATTGAGTGAATATCTAAATAAATCTCTGTGGAGGGGAAACAACCATAAGACTGAAGGTTTGTTGGCATGCTGATTGAATATATGCACACCGAGAGTGTTCACTTTAGATGGATTATAGGCAAGATATCATTTATAGGTTATAAACCTGAACAAAAAGAATCCTACTTCTGTCCGCTACTGGAAATCCTGAATGAAACTACTACAATTTACACTTTCCACTCTGTTCTGATCTGATTTTTTATAAGTATGAAGTTATAGATTCTAAGAACTAGAACAGACATCTATATGTACTTGAGTTAAATTTACATGGCGGATAACCGATAAAGAGTTGGGAAAATAGAGAATTTAATGTGCAAGTCCCTCCAACAAATACAGAGATCTAATGCTAGAACAGCTACAGGTTTTAGATTAATTAATTCTGATGCACACAATCACAATGACGTCAATATCTTCTCCAACTAATGTCAACAACTACAGTGACATCAGGAAATAAAAAGTACAAGACAGTTGATTGTAAAAATAAAGACAGTCCCCCCTCTTGATAATTGGCTTTATGAATGATTCTTTTGCCCCACTCACCAACAATCCAATCAATGGAATAGGACATCATGGCATGGTATCAACCTGCTCACATACTAATGCAATAATGATAACTTTTGTGTGGTTACACACTAGTCTGAATGTTCGAGCCCAGAAATTGATATTCATTAGACGTAGAACCAGCTCAAAAATAATCATAACAATGAACAAAGGCCTACTTCATGTAGATGTGTGTACAGACAAGACCATCAATAAAGAAGCGCAAAAATAAAAGAATCATAACCCTAACCTCCCCCCCCCCCACCAAAAAAAAACAAAAAAGCTGCCAGACCCTCCTGAAGCAGCCTCCAGAACAGAACAATAGATCACAGCTCTAGACATGATCAATTCTATGTATATTAAGTTACAAACTCCTTTCAGTCTTTTAACTGCCACCTTCATTGTCCAGCCAACTCCTCAGATTACATAAAGCCTCGGTGGATAGGCTGCAATACCTCAACCTCGGCAGCTGCTGCTTATCCTGGCAATTTGAAGGTGAAGTAGCCTCCTGGTGCTCAGAAGAAAAACAGACTACAACCACAGTAAGGTTGTCAACGGTCTTCAGCCGCAAAGCCTCCATGACAAGATCCCTTGCACATTGCTCTGGGTTGTCATGCCTCCTGAGGCCCCTCCGAACAATGCTGACAGCATGCTGGCTTGACATCACATCCCATATGCCATCACAGCCCATGATCAAGAATTCATCTTCTTCAGTTAGTACTGTCTGCCTGAACTCAGGTTCAGCAATGAGGGGTGAGCAGGAGCCACAGGGAAATTTCATGTCCCAATCCCCAAGGGCTCGAGTCACAGACAGGACGCCGTTGAGGTATCCATCATCAACAAAGCCCCCAGATGCCTTGATTCTTTGGAGCTCAGCTTCATGGATGGGCCTGTGGTCTTGTGACATCTCCACTGCCTCACCTTTACGACAAAGCACCGCTCTGCAATCACCAATATTGGCTACCAACAGAAGCCTGATAGCAATAGCAAAGAGAGAAGATAAAATCAGAATTCATGTATAAATATTATCCAGTAAAGCAAATAATATAAGCTTATTCAGTGAACCTCCAATACAAACATGTTTAGCGACAATCAAGTTGCAGCAAAAACCCACAGATAACAATTTAACAATGACAACACACCTTCCAAGTACCAATGCTGTGAGAGCCGTCGTGCCGGAACAACTGCTTATAGTACAGTCATTTGCCAATGAAAGGTCGGCATTGAGAAATGATTTCCGGATAGAGCTCTCAACTTCAGATAGAAAGGCATCATCAACTTGAAATGCTTGTGGAAAATTGGCTTCTTCAAACAAGAACCTAATTGCATGCCTTCTAATGTAAGCTGCTGCATCAGGACCTCCATGTCCATCAAAAACCTAGACAACATGAACAGAACTATCAGCAAATAGAAACAAAATTCCTTAAAATACAATTTCACTTATTGCATAATTTAAATAAATAGTATCAAGCAATTGTCTGCTGAAATAAATTACCCCGTAAAATGCACTAGGTGTAGGGCACCTGAACAAAGATCCTACATGCGCTGAGAGATCATTGATGCATATGTGCTCATCTTCCATATCCCTCCGCATCCCGATATCTGTGCAGCTACCAGAACGGAGGGTTGGGACAAATTTCAGATGCTCGGGCTCCAGGAGGATATCTGGAATAGCATCCGAGGCTCTCGACTCCTGGATATTATAGAAAGCAGATAAGTGTGATATACATGGCTACTACCAAGATTGCATTCACTAAGAAATTCTCATGGATTAAACTAGCATGTCAAGGGTAGAAAGACTCAATTACAGCACGTAGCAGCATCTACTCAGTTGGATTGGAGTAAGCGATCCAGATCAAAACTGGCAAAACAATCTTCAACAACAGAACAGTAAAACTCTAATAAAACCAATGAAAGCATCTATGCACTGCAAAAATTTGTGATGTCATCAGTACAGCATTAAAATGATTGATGCATGACATAGAATTATAGAATAAAACAACAAACCTTAAGAAAGCTAAGATGAGGTTATTAAAACACAATTAGTCAATTATATCCTGCCCCAACTCCAGTTTTTTTCTCACAGAACTATCAGCTTCTAGATTAAAAAAGCCAATAAATCTCATCCCAACAATTTTGGTGCAGCCTTAAACGTTTCGAAATCATTCTTACAACCTCAATCCAGGATTTATTCGACTCATCTGTGTGCACTCTTCTTATTATGTCCTCCCTGGATCTATTTGATAAATCATCATGACATCGGATATCATTATACACCAATACATACATAGCATGACACATCCAAGTAACAATTAACAAGAGATTTTTTTTTCAATTAACAAAAAAAAAAAAAAAAAACAAATCCCTTAATTCCCAGAACTAATTATCTCACCTTGTTTCACAAACAGTCAAATTACAACCACAGTTCACCATGTACTGCAGAATTAAAGCATATAACATCACTTCAGCAACAGAATATGAAATCAGTTCCATAATAGAAGACTAGAATCCCCCAAAATTGACATCCCAAATATAACCGCTCAAAATTCTCGAAATCTAGGTTCTTCCCAAGACAAAAGGCTTCTGTTAGTACCATCATCTCAGAAATCATAACACCAAAAGTTACAAACTAAGCACGGAATTGATAACCCTCCATGACTCAAATCAACAAAAAACCCGAGAACTATATCACCAAAGACTCACCAGCTCAGACGCGGAGGACGGCGAGACCGCCGCTACAGCCGCCGCCGCCGCAGCAGCAGCAGATACATCGACGATCTCCTTCGCTACGCATCTATACTGAGCCTCCAGCACCGGAATGCTCTGATGGAGAACCTCTGTCCCCGCCACCATCCCGACTTCAAAACCACCCAATCTCGTTATCAAACTAACCAGAAGGAAACAAACAGATCCACGATCCCAGAAAGATCTCAACTTGACGCGACCCGATCCGAAGTTTTTCGCAGGAGAAAAGGAAGCTTGGAAGATAGGGTTTCTCTCGGTTTCTTTCTAGGGTTTCCTACCTCCAATCCGCTTGAACCTTTTCCGATGGTTTCCTGTCAAGTCGGCGAAATTAGACCTGAACTCGGTCACGTGGCCGTGTTTATAAAGCGGGCCGGAGGCGACCAGCGGCCACCGGTGGACGGCCGCCTGCTGACCGCCACGTGAAGGTTCCCCTCAAGGTAGTTACCGTTTCGTTGAGGCGCCGCTGATGATCACGTGATGTGGAGAAGTACAACGGAATATTTCCGATTTACGCATAGAATTTCTATGCTTGTATTACATCTACCGTCCGTGGTACCCGAACAAAAAATCTCAACCGTTCATTTGTCTCGTTTTCGTTTAAGAGTTTTTGCAAATGTCCTTAAACTCGTTGTGAGTTCTGAAGGTTAGGTTGTTTGTTGAGCACGGACCGTGTGATGCACAGCACGGCGTCTAAACTGAGGGCTGTGATGCGTTGGAGGAACCGATGGGTTGTAAGAACGTTAGTTACATCAGTAGTGGCAGTACCGATATATTGGTAGGATCACGGGGTAGAGTTGGAGGAGAATATTTGGCCCGCAAATTTTTCTCAGTAGCCCCATTTATTATTATTATTATTACTCAATAGCCCACAAAATTACTCAGTAGCTTCCTAAATTTAAAAAATATCTAAACTATCCCTTCCCCTTCACCCCCTCATTTGGCCCGAACAAATTTGAATTCTGTTTGACTTGTTGAAGGCCGAATAGAATGTTTTTGTTCGACCATCAGGCTCAGTTCGATCCTGTGTGATCGAACAGATTTGATCTGTTCAACCACATAGGCCGAATAACTCATAAACAAAAAAAAATTCGATGGGGACATAAATCAACCTTTAAGATCGTACCTTTCAAAATTATTAATTGCTTGTCCATTGCTCAATTATATATTGAAATCTCTTCAACAAAGCTTCAAATAGTTGAATCCGGCAGTGTTTTGATCCAGAGTGAGGGAGGAGGAGGGGGCTACTGAGCCGGAGGGATATTTTGGTCCAAATATTTTAGGGGTAAATATGACATTTCTTTTAACTGGCGTGGGTGGACTCCAGAGCAAAAAGTGCGGCCAAATTGAATTTCCCATCGCTTGCCGACATCATCTGATTTCCTTGCCGTGTCGTCTCGGCCCGTCCATTTGACGAAGACGCCCAGCCGTTCGTCCATTGAGCGTTTAACGTGTACAAATATAAGTGTCTTGAATTACTTAAATTAAAGTTTAATTTATAAAATATAATTTTATAAGCATATGTGAGGAACTTATGTGAAATTACGAAATGTCATTCCTAGTAATAAAAATAATTTTTGGTGTTTTTTTATCCGAAATATTATTTCAAATAGAGGACTTAAAAAGTAGTTATCTGCTAGAAAGCTATTTTTAAATATTTATTATATATTTATTTCTTGAAGAAATCGGTATCTTATAAGAACTGAAAGGTTTATTATTTTTAAGAGTGTATCCCATTAAAGATGGCTTTAAAAGCTTTTTATAAATATGGCTCACTCAATAAAAACTTTCAGTATCAAATTAATAATTCAAAGAATGAAGAATGAAGATTGATGAACCATAAGTCAAGATTAAAATAGTTGAATGTTTGAGAATGCTAGCACCTAGCAATTTTATCTAAAGAAGTAGGTGACTTAATTATAGTTAGAGTTTATTTCATTAAATTATTCATGGCTCTTAAAATATTTTATATTTTAATATTTTATTTATTTTTATTGATGGCTGGACTAAATAAGATTATTAAAATATTATTATTTTTAAATATTTTATGTTTAGACTTATTATATGTGCTAAATGACACAAAATTGATTCTAAATTTTTTACGCCTAGTATTTATTTGAAAAATGTCATCAATATCTTATGGCATAGAAAGTTGATTTCAAATTCTGTAAATTACTTGCATATCTTATTTATTCCAAAAAATTGGATCAAGTAACTATGTCATCTTATCTATGAAACTAGTATGTGTTTCAGTTCTAGCAAAATTTGCTAAAACTATGCTAACAATTATGCATGAAATTTTGAGAAAAGGCTTAGAAGAGTTGAGTTGAATTGTGCATGAAATTTATCATTTGAAAATTATGTGTATGTGAAATAAGCTATGTTTTATGTGTAAATGTAATTAACTTTCAGTCAAATTACTTTTGTGTTATGTGGTCTAGCCTAGGCTTACATAAAGGATTGTGATATTAGGATCTTTTCCTAGGAAATATATATAGTTTTGTCTTTATGACCCATGTCGTCACGATTATACGTAGTTTTCATTCCATATGGCTCTACCATAGGATTGGTATGTGGCTATAGTCTATTAGCCGAAAGGTCGTTATAAGCTCATTTGAAACTTAAGTAAAGCCTTATTTGCTAAAAATAAGAAATATTTCTTCAAAACTTATACATTGATTTCTATATGGAATATGAACATATATATAGAAATATTTTTGAACATTATTGTAATACATTTGTATTTTAAATTGCATCACTATGCTTACTTGATTCCTCTAAGTATGATTAGAGTTTACTTCCTAAGCATTAGCTCAAAAAAAAAATTTGTTATATCTTTTAGAGATAAGACTTAAGAATGGGATTTGGGTAGATGCTAGCTCATAGATCTAGTTTTTGATTCAAGAACATCAAGTGGCTTAGTTACAATATTAGAATCTTATTAAGATTTTTGGTAACTACGGTCCTAGATGAAATATTTGAATTGATCAATTTAATGGATTATTATTAGTAGGATTCAAATGAATTATTTGAAGTCAATTTGAATATGAATACCTTGAATGGAATCAATTTTATATATGCGGTTGAATATTATGTCCTGAATTCTTCCTTAGGTCTAGGGCGTAACAATTATAAAGGCATCAAAATTTAGGTTTGAACCTTAGGGGGCTTTTGATTCATGGATTTGAAGATTTCATCCTTGCTTTGCATTGCTAGGAATGTGATTCCTAGATTTTAAACGTCTAGGTATGTAAGATATCTATGTTTCATTGATGTAGTAATTTAACTGCAGATTGCTAGGTATTTCATATTGAGGACTTTTTTGTTTGAGAATTTTGATGTTACATTCCTAATAAGTGGCAATTTAATGTTACCACCCCTCTTGGTAGTAATCACATTGCCATTTTGTGATAATGCGATTACTATGGACATCTCAAATGCTCAAACAAATGTCTGAGTTTGTTGAACCAAACATGGGATTCTAGAACATTCATATGGATACTTAAGAATCATTTAAGATTTTATGAACCAAATGGCCCTTAGCGATTTAGACCAATTAGCACTGGTACAATAATAATAAAGCTTTGATCTCAAACTAGCTATTGATGTTGATTTTTGGTTCATCGAGTGAAATTTATTTGATGAAAAGTTTGAACTCAGCTTTTACAGATTAGAGAGAGAACAATCTTATAAGGTTAGCTATATAAATATTTTTTCTCAATTTAGCTTTATTCTAAATCATATTTATTTTTTTTATAAAATATAGCTAGAAATTAGGTTGAGTGAAATTATGTGAAACTTTTCCTTATAACAGAGGGTTTATTCAAGTTGCACAATGAAAATGCAGTGGATCTAATATCATAATTTTAAGTATTGTGATTGAAAAGAAGACTAAATAGAAGTACTTTCAATTCTTTTTCTAGATATATGAATTGAGAAGAAGTATTCACCATTTCAAAATAAAATTTCAAGGATGGAATTTTTTTAAAAGGGAGAAAATGTGAGACTTAGACCTTTTGAGCTAGATCACTTTAAATTAAGGCTCTATTTAGTAAAGCTATTACTAGCAAAGTTTTTAAAGTAGAGCTTTTGGTGGTAGAGTTTTTAGAAAAACTATTATTTGATAATTATATTATAATATATTATTAAAAGTATGATCATTATTATTTATAATATAATATTTTGTTTATAACATATAGTTATAATAGTATTACAAGTTATAGCATTACATAATACAATTATATTTTTTATATACTATATATAGTATTTTATAATATTATTATATTATAATAATATTTTAGGTAATTAAAATATTATAGTAATATAATATTGAATATTATATTTGAATATATTATATTCTATTGGTATGGTTATGTTATGTTATAATATTATAATATTAATATTGTTGCTTTTTAGTTCAAATATGTGACTTTTAATTGTGTAAACAACTTTTCCAACATTTAGCAAGTAAAGCTCTGGGAAAAGCTCTAATTTGATGCTTCTGAAGTAGAGCTTCCAAAACTCTTGGTGAAGCTTAAAATATTTTTTATAATTTTATCAAGTACCTAAAAATAACCAAAAGTGCTTTTAGGCCTTAAAAACACATTTGGTTTCTCCAAAAGCTTAGCCAAATAGGACCTAAGATCTAATTTGATTAGATTAAGTCAAAATAAAAATAATATAATTAAAATTTTTGATTAAATTTATATTCATTGTATTTGTTATTAAGTTATCTTTCTAATGTATCTTGAATCACTTAATTGGAGTTCAATTAGAAAAGTTAGATGTAATTTTATAAACATAGATGAAAATTATGTATTCAAGACATGAATTAAATTTATAAAAATAGCAGAAGATATAATACAATATTTTCAAATGCCGGATCCTTAGGAACAGATTCATTAAATTAGAAATAAAATCTAAAATATTAGATTTATTCATACCATTGATACGTGCTTCTAACGATGATCCACGCAGAGAGAGTGGAGAGAGGATCTAATCTTTTTCTTATTTTAAAGAGGAAGAGAAGGAATATATTATAAGGAGAGAGAAGGATGAAAAAACGTTAAGGAGAAGAAGAGACCTCTTTTGGTAACCTAATTCAAGGGAGAGGAAGAGACTTAAGGCCATGGTAACGTTAATCCAAGGAGGATGAAGAGTCTTTTACATTAATTCAAGTGTTACAATTTCAAGATCCAAGTGTCACAATCTAAGAGTTAGTTGTCACATAACTACCATAGAGATTCATCATACCTCATCTCATGGGTATGAAGCTGAGATTTGCCATCCATACCAAATAATCAAAACCGTCATCACATGATCAAGCCATATTGGGTATCCAATTATTTGTTCATCATATGCGCAATAATTTCTCCCTAACATTCCTTCTACTATGATGGATCATATCCATTATTATTTTATCTTCTTTAAATTGGGTCTTACCCAATTATTTAATTGGTCATCTTATCTGAATTAAATCTAATTTAATTTCCATTTTAATTCATCCAAAATTTTTTTAATGCGTGTGACCCATTAGGCCCTTTAACATGTTGGCAATAATCATGTCCTAATCACATATCTTAGAATGATTGGACAACTCTTTGTCTAAGTCAACAATAATTATAGATCATAAGAGGCCTCTAGCAAAACATCATGATCATCCAACTGCTAAAGGTTTTGTTAATGTACCATCAACAACACCTGTCCATGAATGGTTACCGTATGATCAAATCCTTTCATCACATATCCCATATCAATCAGTGGTGTGGAATGTGTCAACCCTGTAATTGATCTTTGTTTACTTGATCTTAGGAAAAATTGACTCATTAGAACTTCGAAACCATTTTGAATTCTAACTTAACCTTGCAAGGATTTAACAATCAATTTAATCCATCAAGTGGCCGTGTGATATAACCCTTTCTATCAAGGAAGATGAATCCTGTCTTGATCAAACACCACCTTCATGTGCGTCATGTCATACCCAATCAACACCATATTTGTCATCCGTGGCTAGAGCGACATTTGGATGTTGTCAAAGCATGACATTCATACATGAGATACAATGAAGATCTCAAGTCAAAGGATCACTCACACCACCGTCATTAGAGATCAACCATCGACACTATATAGAATATCCATATGGGATCTCTGTACGGGTCATCCAATGCATCGTTACAAAATGAGCATCCACACACATATCCAAGTATCTTCATACTTCAACTTGTGAAATTAGCTGCTCACCCAAGAATGAGGATATACATGTGTGCCAGTCTCATGGTGTTCGATAGTATCCAGTTTCATCTACACATCGACTAGAAAATTTAAAAAATCGAACCATAACGTGCAATTTGGATCTCACAATTTGTAATCTTATTATAAATTTCCATATGCACGGTTCATATTCTTTTGAACTTTATCTCACAAACAATATATCAAATAAAAGACATCTGGATAGATAAAGAAACCATTTTATTTGATTTGTATTCATATAATGTATATAGCATTTAATCCAATTGGATTTAGGGCATATACTAACACATATATCAATATTAAAGAACTTCTAAGAAATAATGAATGTCATTCATGGTGACAAAAATAATTAAACCAAATTCTATATTTTAAAATTAGTTATGCATTAGAAATTTATTTTTAATATTTATTTGATATTTTTAGTTTTCCTAAAGAATCCGTATTTTGAATGAATTGAAAAGTTTATTATTTTAGAAGATTGGTAACATATAAAAAGTAGAAAACTTATTTTTTTGGACATATCTTTATAAAGGGCTCGATGGAGACTTTTTGTATTAAATCAACAATTTAGAATATGAAGGATATTTTAGAATATAATTATATTTTAGACGTTTGTGAGTGCTAGCACATCCCTATTTTATTTGAACAGGTTGAGTGATCTAATTATAGTTAGAGTTTGTTTATTAAAATTATTCATGACTATTAAATATTTTAGAATTTTATATTTTATTTATTATTATGTCTAAATAAGTCTATTAAAATATTATCATTTTGACAAATTATAGGTTTGGATTTATTATATCTGCTAAATGACATAAAATTTATTTTAAATTTTTATTACGCTTAGTATTTTAATTAAAAATATCATCAGTATATTATAACATGGAGGGATGATTTTAAATTTTTGTAAATTACTTTGCATACCTTGTTTATTCAAAAATTTGGATCACATAAGTACGTCGTCTTACGTACGTAACTGGTACGTATGTTTTAGGTTTTGATGAAATTTGCTAAATTATGTTGAGAATTATAACTAAAGTTTACCATTTGAAAATATCTGAGCAAATTTAGAAATTATGTATATAAAATAAGCTATGTTTTATATGCACATATGTTATTAACTCTCAATCAAGCTACATTTTGCGTTATAAGGACTCAGCTTATTGGAGCCGGTACAAAGGCAATATCGAGACCTCTTTTGCAAAGGATATATATAGTTTGTATTTATGACCCATGCCATTAGGATTATATGTAATTTTCATTTTGTATAGCCATAGTTTATTGGCTGAAGAGTTATTATTAAACCATTTGAAACTTAAGTAAAGTCTTATTTGCTAAAAATAAATAATTTTTTTTTCAATAAACATTGACTTCTACAAATTGTTAGATTATAAGCATATGAATAAAAATGTTATTTTAAGTACTATATAAGATATATACATTTTAAATTACATCATTATGCTTACTTAATCCTTCTAAGTTTGATTAGAATTTACTTACCAACTCCCAAACAACTTTTTTTTTTCTGAGATAGAAACAAGAACATGATTGGGTATATGCTAGCCCATGGATTCAGCTAAAGATCTGTTAGAGAATTGATATAGTTTGATTTAAGAACATTTAATAATTCTGTTATATATGATATTAGAATCTTATTTGGATTTTGGTAGTTACAATCATAGATGTAATATTTGAATTTGATCAATTCTATGGCAGAATTCAAAAACTGTCATCAGGAGTTGGAGCAGATTAATATCGCTCACCCATCTTGGGAGGATTCCAAATTTGAACGTTATGGCTGCAACTCAACATAAGATGAATGACGTCTTCTGGACAGACATCAATCAAGAAAACATCACTGACTGCTACTGAAACCACAACAGCGAAGGATCTACAACAAATATTCCACCGGAAAAGTGTTCCACTCTGGTGCAATTTCATTGACTTTACGATGCACAACTGATGGGTCTTGATAATTACCTGTAGTTGGTTATTATATCCAGAGTACAACTAATCAGGCTTCTCCCCCATTGGTATTTGCCATGCCACCACGTTAAGAATCTGGCTGTTAATCTCCACATTAGAGAAGAAATTATCTGGGCATTCCATACCTTGTTCTTAACACTGTTAACATTAGCAACAGTCATTCGCTCAAAGTAATTTAAAAATAAAATAAAATATGGCAACAGCAAAAAAAAGAGAAAAAAGATGCAGGGATTTCAAAGGCATGGATTCTGGATTCACAGCAGCATCAGGAATCACACAAGCTACTGCTGAATAATTGCAGGCTTACAAGAGCCATTGTGTTTTCCTTTCCAAGTAGTAGTGCAATATTTTACATGGCCCACCACATGGTACCCCATTTTTTTTCTGAATATGAGCTGCCATGTCCAACAATCACCAGAATCATAACAGTAGTCTGAAACACCTCAAGTGAAGCTATGACCATGACTAGAATTGGTTGCCTAAAGCTCTCATTAATTAAGAAAATCAGTTAAAAAAATGGTAGGTAGGTACATTTAGGGGTTGCTTGGTGGTCAGTGTTAACAAGCATAAAATCTGGCTGTTAAACAGGTTTCACAAAAAGCAAGAGAGACATGTCTTATGACCTGACAGTTTTTTCCAGTAAAGGCTTAAAGGAAAAAGCAACCAAACAGACAATAAGACAATCATTTCACAAAACTCATATAATCACCGTAAGACATTTTAGAGCCAGACAACCCCTTAAAAACATCAAACATGACTGCATTTGCGTATATGAATGCAACACTGTCAACTGCAAATAAAAATTTCTACAAGTCTCATACCAAGCCTGACAATAAAACTATCATTTGAAAACCATCATTACCAGCTCAAGAAGGGACTAATGAGTTAACTAGGTCCCAAGCTTTTTGGTTATATTTGTCCCTTTGCTTTTACATTGCCCCTTTTCATTTCTTTTAACCTGTTTCATTCCATTAGTTAGATGAAGGGGAAAAAAAATGAACGAAGAGAGAGGCACTCAGGTATGAGCGTCACTGGCTCTTATGAATATCAAAATAATTTACACTTTTGCTGACTTGTGTGGCAAGGGCCATATTATGAAGCATTTGGAAGGTCGTCAAGAACGAAGGGGCCCAGTTTCCCCATTCTAAATAAAGTCAATAACTTCTTGGAGACCATTTTTTGAGCTTCATCAGATTCCTTGTGTGGCAGTATTCTAAATGATTTTCTGAGTGCTGAAAGCTGTGTGTCAATTAGACTTTCTAGTTCACTTTCTTCCTCCAGATTGCCATTAAATTCTTTAAATGTGATATACAATGTCCGTTGTACTTCCTTGACAACATCCTGTGAGAACAAATGACCATGATTTGATATACAAGGATAAAAGAATGGTTTCATAGAATATCCAGAATTTTAACATACAACATAATCAACCATAATAAACTAGTAAGCACAGGAAGTGTGAGATAGATGTCTGTGAGCTACCCTGGTGGTGCACCAGTTGTGAGACAAATTCCACATGTGACAGAAATCTTTGCAACAATTTCACTAATCAAAAAACAAGATATTAAAATCATGATTGAAATATTTCTTCTTTTTTTTCAAGCTCATTATCATATGCCACACGGTAAAAAGTGAAAAAAGTTATAAGAGATTATATACTCAACCCAACTCATCTAAGCCTTTTTCCAACTACATGGGGTCGGCTACATGAATTTGCTTCCTTCTGCTCTATTCAAGACCAAGTCGATATTTAAATTATAAATAGTTATATTTAAATTACAAATAGTTATAAGAGATTATATCTCTGCTGAAATACCACGCAACCTCAACATCATGTTAACAGGACATACATGTTACAAAAACACGCTAGAAAGGAATTTCTAATTTTTCAACTCTTTTGATCAAGTTGGGGATTACAAATATGAGAAGAATCATCTCTGTTGAATTAAGTTAAAATTAATTAGAACTGGAGTTGCACAGATTGCTGGCCATGATCATGTGGCCATTTTGCACAATATGACCCCCAGAATTTCCCATGTTTGTCCAAATATTCAAATGTGATTCATAACAAATATGAGTAAAAGCTAAAAGGCACACACTTATCTGCATGAATATAGAAAACATGTCCTAATTAGTGTGAATACTAGTGTGCTGCAGTATCTGCTCATGTCCTTGTGTATGTCAGAGCAGGTTCTCTTATCTAAACATTATCAGAAAGGATAAATCATGATTTCACAAAGCCTTGGAAAAAGCATAACAAAAAGAATTAAGCACAAACATGCCACAGCAACTAGGTTGCCTGGGTTTGCAGATTAGCTTTCAAATCTTTCTTAGAGGACAAGAATTCTAAGTGTTCCCATACCATCTGGATGTGTATAACTATTAAGAATTTGATTAAAAATTAATGAATAAGAAAAAGGATTCAAATTGTACCAATTGAAGATAATGTCATGACTGATTTCAATCACCAAAGGCATATTTTGAAAGATAATATAGCCCCTATAATAGGGTTTAGCTGAAGGGTTGGAAAAGGGGTGAAGAGCTGAAGAGAACTTATATGACAATTGCAAAAAGGATTTGAAAAACAGTCTAAAAGGAAATATAGCTTAATTAATAATTACAATCATTCATAATTAGACCCCACACGGTCACATGTTGGGGATGATTCATGAATATTAATAATTGGATTTGAGAGCACTTCAAAAACAATTTTTTTTTATTCTACCCTGGTTTCTCATAGAAAAGAGGATAAAGAAAGAAATAAATGGATGTGAATGTGAGGTTTAGCGTACAATTTCATCAGTGAACGACACGAGGGTAATATGCAATGCTGTAAACCTTGAAATGTAAAATATACAAAATCTGACCAGAATGTCAATATTGATTTAATGATCCAGCTTAGTCAACAAACAATCTGAAGCTTTTTTGTTACCCAAAAGAAAAATTCATAACAATTACCTCCCAATGTAAATTTTGAACACAACATCAGTGGCATGAAGCTATTTTACAATAGCAGGTATTTGACAATAAAACGTTTAATACCTCAATATATATGGCATCAGACAGATCCAACCGCCTCCTCCTCTTTGATGATGAATCTTTAAATATACTCTCATTCTCTTCATCAGGCACAGAAGCTGGTCCTTCTCTTTGAGTGTTCTCCAAGCGCACCAAGCGCTCCCAATGTAAAGGTGTTTTGCGAGTGTTTAGAATAGCCAAAAGAAATTGTGCAAGACGCTCTTCACCAACTACTGAGTCTTTCACAGCCCCTAAACAATATAAGGAAGCACATGAGGCTGTTGTTAACCGATACTAGGTAAACTTAACAGAAGATCTGAGTATGAATATGATAGTTTGGTGTACATGTCATTCAATAAATGTTCTAAAATTGAAGCTTATCTCTTGCAAATATTCAATGACATGTCTGATTTACGGAGAAAAGCGCCCAATCTTGTAATCTTAGAAAAGAAACTAAAATATCATTTATTTATTTTTTATTCATTTATTTTACATTTAGCAAGTACAAAAACAACTCTTTTTGAAAATAACCCAACCATGAACAACCATTATCATATAACCTCACTTCAATCATCTGGGTCAATTTCCATGCTTTAGAAGAAGGCCCCAAGCAACTTCCTGAGTACCCACCTCAGGTAGGACAGGCCTTGCAACTCTCCTAGGGCCTGGGCAGCCTGTCAAGGTGATCCACCTAGGCCATCGCCAGAGCCATGTTTGGGTTACATCAGCCTAGCTAGATGCAAATGCATAAGACTGAAGGACCCTCCTTATCTCTTCCATCTTGCCCTTCAGGCATAGAGACAAGCTAGTAAGAGAAAACAGGATTGGATAGGGCATCCAGTGGCACCTGTCAGCAGCAACCATTGGTAGGATTTGGCAGCCCACAACCATAGGTACATTTTTTTTTTTTTGTTTCTTCCAACTTCACCACTTCAATTTGCTGTTCTTCCCTTTCTTTCTTCCCATCTTCTTCCTTCAATTTGTAGTTTTGTGACTTTTGTACATCAGACAGCAGGATTTGTCACTAGCCGCAATAGTTACTGTTACCTATGATCCACACAGCAACACTTCTACTATCACTGCATGCAGTGGGAGCAATGTAAAAAATGTTAACTTTCCCACACTTTTGCGATTTTATTTTATTTTTTTTCAAATGTCCGTACAAGGACATGACATATTGAGCACCAACTGACATGGGAAGGGCATGCCTCAATTGCATGACACAGGATTTTGGTTATTTGCATATACCTGATCCCTTAGACAGTTTGTGTCAGTCCAAATCACTTGATTTACCATGACAAAGTCACAGCCTCATTTCCTGTTATTCTCTTCTTCCATGCATGTTATGATGACTTATAAATAGTTTCCTAATAAGATTTACGAAGCCAACAACCGCTACTATTCTTTGTGGTTTAACGAACAAAAAACATTCATTTTTTGAAAAAAAAAAACTGAATTAATTTATTCATAAATTACATCATGAGCCACAAGAAAATTAAATACACAGAATGCCATACCACTCCATACCAGTGCATATTAGGTGTACTGTACCAAAATCGAACCAATACACAGTTGGGGGAGTACTAAGTATTGGTGCATGAACCAATTTCATACAAGGCATGCAGCACTATACCAAAATTATATAGGTACGGAATTTGGTGCTGAGATTTTGAATCTTGATTACATCAAAATGGAACTTTAGAAAAAGGTTTAAAAGCTTGATTTTGGTTTCAATTTCAATGGGGTATGTGGAGTTCCAATTTCTGTAGTTTCATTCCAGGTTTTGGAGTTTGATCAAAAAAATTTTAGAAAATTTCTAAGTCTGAAAAAAAAGAAGCCAAGAAAAGAATATTAGATACAATTTTGAGTCTTTTGTCATATAGACTCCTTATTTGTGCAGTTTTAACAATACTAGGCTAATGTTAGTACTACACAAAGGTGAGATGATATTGCTATTTTTACTATGGACATAAATATATATAAATATATAACTTTTTTGAAACATCAAATTTTAGAAGGTTCATTATATTTAACAATTATAAAGCCCATTAGTATTGGTGCATTCAGATCTTTTCTTATTTTCTAGTAGAAATCACAAAGATGATATAATAAAGTTAAGTGGCTATTTCATCATTTGCATGTAGTTAAAGAACACTATCTTTTCTATTAAAAAAAGGTGTTATATTCTTGAAAAATCTCATATTTAGTTATTCCAAGTAGTTTACAATATGATGTAATAATGACCTTGCTTGAACATCCTAGCCTATTAAGGTTATATTCATTATATACCCCAACTTTTAACTCAAGGAAAAAAAATCTTGAAAATTAATATTACATGGTTAATGAACTTAAATGAATAAAGAAATAAATTCAACGAAAGCTATGCCAAATCGTACCAAACCATGAACCTACCGAACCATAAAAGAATACAAGCGAGTTATAGCTATCTTTGGTAATAATTCAAAGACAGAACCATTGGAATGCTATAGCAAAACTCAAGCTACTAAGAACAGCAAAAAAAAAAAAGAAATCTAAATGAAGAAAGTCTCTTAGGCATGTCACAGATTTATTGTCATTAGGATATCAAGTCACCTCTGCCTTTGCCTTTGCCTCTGCCTCCCTTTTCCCTTAATATGCCCGTAACACCAAAACACATTAGTGCCTATTACATGGTCATTTGTATATAAGACAATATATTAGTGCCTACTACATGGTTATTTCTATATATATGACCTAAGTGTAGTAATACTAAGCACCGATATGTGTCAATAGGATTGTCATGGAGATAAATTATGGGAATTTCAGTAGCAAAGATTTGAATTTAACAATTGATAAGATCCTAAGCATGAATTAGGAAGACATAAGGATTAAATTGTTATGATCACCTCATACTTGTCTATTGGCTGCCACTTGATACTTTCTTTAGCAAGCTGCCACGTCATCTTGCTTAGGAACAGCCATTTCGTGCTAATTCCCTTTAAGCAGCCATCTTATGTTTGTTACATCTTGCGGTAAAGCAGACACCTCATGCCAGAAATCTGATCACCTGGCTGAACCTATGCTTGACACCTAGATACTAAATTGGGACAGCTAGACACCTTATGATTGGAAGACATCTATACATAGGAGTGTGCTTCCCTCTTTTGCAAATATTTTGCAGCTCTAGAAGTCCCAGCCACCTATGGAAAGTTTCTAATGAAGAAAAGAAATACAGTAAATATTAGTGATTAGCTAAATCAATGAGCGGAGGGCTGTTGTGAAGCTTTGAAATCTCTCAGAGTATGCCGTTGCATAACAGATTTTTTTACTTTACAAGTGATCTATTAATGTCAATTGATTTAGAATGTTTTCACCTTCAATTTCCTGTTCAACACCAGTTTTATATCCTCATATTTATAGATGTTTGAATCATCTTAAAGAAATGGAATTCCTGCAACTGTTTTGTTGTAGCAAAAACTAAAAGTCTAACTTTTATTATAAGATCATAACTTGTATGATTTCTGAATCCGCTTCTAAACATCTGTATCAATTAAGTTTGGAAACTTGGTCCTTGTGTTTGAATGGATGGTAAAATTTTTATTTACTTTTCTCCAGCTTTGCCTTCCTAAGATCTTACATGGTATCAGTAAAGAATGCTACGGAATTATACTCAACTCAACTGATCTAAGCCTTTTCCCAACTATATAGCGTCGGCTACATGAATCCGCTTCCTCCACTCTACTCTATTTAGGATTAAGTCGACACTCAAACTACAAATAGTTATATCTTTCTTAATTATTTCTGTTCATGTTAGTTTAGGTCTATCTCTACCTCTATCGATACCATGGACTGATAAAAGATTGCTCTTTCAAACTAAAGTCTTTAAAAGTCTTCGTTGTCTGTCCAAACCACCGTAATCGGTTCTCTCATTTTATTTCAATTAGGACTACTCTATCATTTCTCGTATATATTTATTTCTAATTTTATCTTTTAAAGTTTTACCACATATCCATCTTAACATGCACATTTCATTTACACTTAATTTATTCACCTATTGTTTCAATATTGCCCAACACTCTTTTCCATATAGCATAGCTAACCTAATGGCAATTTTATAAAAAAAAATTTAATTTTAATCGGATGCGTCAATCATACAATATTTTCGAAGCACTCCACTTAATCCATCCTGCTTTAACTTTATGATTTACATCTTCATCTATTTCACCTTCTCGCTGGATAATTGATCCCAAATACCTAAATTTTTTACTCCTTAGTATTTCTTGACTTGCAATCTTCACTATCTCTTTATTTGTATTTCTACTTCACTAAAATTACATTTCATGTATTCACTTTTAGTTCTACTAATTTTGAAACCTTTAGATTCTAAAGCCTCTCTCCAAATCTCTAGCTTCGTATTTACTCCAGATTTAGTTTCATCAATCAACACTATATCGTTTGCAAATAACATATATCATGGGATATCATCTTGAATATGTTTGGCTAATTCATCCATAACTAGTGCAAAAAGATATAGACTTAAGGCAGGTCCTTGATGTAAACATACAGTAATTGAAAACTTACTAATTTCTCCTATTGTTGTTTTAACAATAGCTATTACTCTATCAAATATATCTTTATTGTACCTATTGTTAACTCTTTTTTCTCTAAAACCCATCATATTATTTCTCTAGGTGCTCTATCATATGCTTTTTCTAAATCAATAAAAATAATATGAAAGCCTTTTTTTTCTTTTCCCTATAGCTCTCCATTAATCTCCTTAATAGATAAATAGATTTTATGGTCGATCTTTTAGACATAAATCCAAATTGATTATTTATTTTTATTAATTTCTCCCGTAATATCATTATATGACTTATTAACTTAATCCCTCTATAATTTACAATTTTAAATATTTTATTTATTTTTGTATATGGGTATTAATATACTTTTTTTCAATTATCCGACATTCTTCTAGCTGCTACAATTCTGTTAAATAAATTGGTTAACCATATGACCCCAATTTCTTCTAAGCCTTTCCAAAGCTCAATAGGAATCACATCTTGGCTTAATGCCTTTGCATTTTTCATTTTACTCAAAACATTTTTAACCTCAAGCATGCTAAATCTACAAAAAAAAATTATTTTCATTTGTTACTTCTACGCTATCACGTTCTTCTACCCTTAAATTTATTAAATTATTTTTATTTAATAATTTTTAAAATAACTTTTTCATCATTCTTTTATCTCTTCTTTTACTATGACTCTTTCATCTTCATCTTTAACACATTTAATATAGTCAAGATCTTTTATTTTTTTTCTCTTAGTTTTACTGGTTTATATCTAATTTTTTTACCTTCTTTCGTATCTAGTCTATTATATAAATTATCATAAGCTTTAAGTTTGGCCTTACTTATAGCTTTTTTAATTTTTTATTTGCATCTCTATACTTTTTAAGACTTTCTTCATCCCTACCCTCTTGCCAAATTTTTACTTTGTCTTTTAAGCTTGATGGCAACTTAAACTTTCACCATAAAGTTTATTTTCCTAATAGTTCTATCCCTTTAATTCTCCTCGAACCTCTATTACTACGTTTTTTATGCATTTAGTTTTTTTCTCATATTAAGTTGAAATCACTATCTATATTCGTAGTCATTTCTCTTACTAACATTTCTTTAAATAATTCTAGTTTTTCTTCTTTCATATTCCACCATTTAATTTTTGGATTAATAATTTTACGTTTTACTCTAGATTTCATTTTTATCCATATGTCTGCTACCATTATCCTATGTTGTGAAGTTAAACTTTCTCCTGAAATAACTTTATAGTTTTTGCATATTATTCTATCCACCTTCCTAGTTAAGAAAAAGTCTATTGGCTTTTATTAGATCTGCTTTTAAATGTTATTAAATATTCATCTCTCTTTTTGAAACAAGTGTTTGCTATTGTGAAATCATACGCCACTATAAAATCTAATATGCTCATGCTAGCTTCATTTCCATCTCCAAATCCATACCTTCCATATATCATTTCATATCCATCCCTCTGTTTACACATATGTCTGTTAAAATCTCCTTCCATATGTATCTTTTCTCCTTAAGGTATTTCTTGCATTACTTTATCCATGTCTTCCCAAAATTATATTTTAGTTCATTGGTCTAATCCTACTTGTGGTATATACACTAATTATATTAAATATATTATTCTCAATTATAAGTTTTAGTGATATAATCCAGTCTCTTTCCTAATCATCTTAACAATATATTCCTTAAATTCCTATCAACAATTATTCCTATTCCATTTTATTTTTATATTTTTCAGTGTAATATAATTTATATCCTGTATTCTCTATTTCTCAAGATCTTTTACCTACCCATTTAGTTTTTTGTAAATATATTATATTTACTTTTCTCCTAATTAGAGTATCCACTATCTCCATTGCTTTACCTGTTAGTGTTCCTATATTCCAAGTTGCTACTCTAGCTGACTATTATGAACTAACTTTTTTACCCCCATTCGTTCGTAATGCAGAAATCCTTGCTCATTTGTCACCACACCCGGGTGCCGGTGCGGCGCCCCTTGCCCGTTTCTCGAAAGACCTGGAGTGTTTTTAACGATGATGCTTTATTAATATTGAAAATCTTAGTTTACAAAAGTCTGCGAATCAAAATAAATTTTGGATAGTCGGTAAACCCCTAACCAGCAAGTATAATAGTTGGTTATGGATGAACTCAAGTCAGTAGGTGTAATAGTTGACATCAACAAACATTTGACCACCACAAACAATAATTGGTTACTGACTTACTGGCATTGAAATGATTATAATGTTTTTTTAAAAGTTTCCACTGTTCAAGTGCTTTCAAGTGTCCTAGTACATTGGAGTGTTTTTCTAAGTATATCAAGATAAAGATACATTAGTAAATGTAGTTATTTGATCCCCTTCTAAGAAATGGTTATTGTCTATTTGAGTTTAACAATTCTTATTGCTTCCATTATTCTATTCCTTCTGATACTATATTTTCACTAGGTTTTGCACTTGCAAAACTATACAGCTCACCCACCTATTTGTCATATATCAAAGTGCAACTTTTGTTAGCTTAACTTACCAGAAGTTGGGAGTATTTTGGTGTGCATATTAAAGCCAACTTCAGGAAGAGACTTGGTATCTTACCGTGGGTTGTATTACAAGGTAAGGTGGGTTATAGATTACTATTGTTTTAGTAACAAGAAAAGTATTAGAATATACATGTAGAAAGGGATGTAAAATGTGTGGATAATGAATACATTGGGTATTACAAGATAAAGGAATAAAGTAGATCTTGGTTTGGTATCAAGGATATGTGATGTGAAAATCAAATTTGGGTACGATATCACTTTGCTCTGTTTTAACAAACAGCCATTTATTGCATAATTACAAGTCTAGCGGTTTCAATGATAACTATGCACTTCTTCAACATTCAACTGAATGAATTTAGGCCATCGATTCATCAAAATAGTTGTCAGACTTGAGAAGAGGCAAAGTCAGGTTCCGAGTCATGACAGTGGAACTGAAATCCATGGTAGTCTATCCCTAAGATACCATGGAGACTGCCTGCTGATGTTCCCTCCATCTTATGCAAGCAGAAATAGAAACAACCTTCTATGCGACCAGGAACCCTTGCCTAAAAAGGAGGAAAGAGGGAAATCTCAAAGAAGAGAGAGAGAGAGAGAGAGAGAGAGAGCAAAGTGGTGTAAATAATGTTTTCCACCTTATTGTCCCTAACAAAGAGCTTAATAAATGAATATGCAAGGTGGTTTTGCATGCCAAAATCCAATTTGCAATGAATAACAAAATCCAAGGTCTCAGCCACAACTAAAAGTCAAAACATAGAAAATTATCTGAACATGTTTCACTTAGTTTGGGTGAAACATGAATAAAAGTAAGGTAAGACTTGGTACCACATCCACTTTAGCCCCACAACCCATCAAAGGAAGAATTTGTCAGTGAAGGAATTCACATTCACAAAGAAATTTGGATTTAAAACAAATGCAAACACTAACATTGAACATATGACAACAGTGATTCTGTGATGCAAACAAAATAGTAGCCATTAAATAGGACGTACCTGTCAAAGCAAGCTTTAAACCTGTCTCAATATCTGGGATGCTAGGCACCAATACCCCTGGTGTATCCAACACATATATGCTAGGCCGGCTTGCAATCTGTCCACCACATCTTTAATCTTACTTAATAGATTTTAAGAAAATCACAAAACATAAAAGCATGGAAGTAGAAAAGTTAATCAACACATCTATACATGATACCAACTTTGAGATGGATGAATGGATAGATGATATATCATTGCACAATGTCCGTAGAATATTCTAGAAAACAGATTCTCATCAAAGTGAGGCTTATAATTTTAGCAATAGGCATTGAATAATGGTCAGAACATTGTTTAAAGTTCCACCGGAAGCTTTGAAACTGAAACTTTTTGATTGTGGCCAAAAAATCAATCTGAAACTGGGGCTGGCTTTGGAGTTCCAACCAATATTAATTTGCAGGACCAAACTCAAGGTAGATACAAGATATATGAACATTTTTTGTTGTTTATTCATTTTTTTCCAATGGGGCAACATTTCCTGCACATGAATTTAAGATTTTCTAGGCTTGAGAAGATTTGGAAGCATTGTTACATTACATTCTAAAGGTAGGTAAAGAAAACTGAAGCTTTTGACATAAGCTATCCTATAATTCTGATCTTATGGGTTGCCATCAAAATAAAAAATGACATATTACATTCCTAGCATGATATATTTAACATATATTCTTTCAGATAATTTATTGGCTATCTCAATTCTAAACCATTAAATGAATATATCAAAACTTCCAAAACAATTTAAGATACTTTAAAATAATGTCCTAATATTTTCTTGACTGGTTTTTTTTATTTTAAAATTTTTCTCATTTTAGCTGAAAATTTAATCAACAATAAAAACTTTCCCCAGAATTCTACGCATCAACATTGATAGTTTCCCTTGAAAGATGAGATTGATGATATGTTTCAGAAGCATGTCGATGCCCTCATTCACCAACATGGTACTTGGAGTCAAGGTTTTAGGTACTGGCAGACATCAAGTTTTGAGGGACTTGCCGTGTCAACCCATCCCACTGATTACCATACCATTCCAACATGGAAATGTACCATGGATGGGTGTGGGACATCAGTCTGTTCATGAGCCAGGAAATCCTACCTGTCCCTGTGGAAACCAGTCAAGGCAGGTTGGTATCATGACTTGTTTAGTTGTCTCCTGATGTGACATTGATAGTAACACTTGTATTTGGGAAAAAAAGAAAAAGGATAAAGAGAGAAATGGGGGGTTATAATCTCTTATATCATGGGTTCAGTTACTGGGGAGTGCAAAAGAAAAGAGAAAGAGGAAAGAAAAAGTGAAAGTAGGGAGGGAGGGTGAATTTGATGTGCCCTCACTATATTTTAGCCTCCAAAAAACTCACACATTTGCTAAGCCTAACCTTTTTGCATATGCCACTAATTTGATCAAAAAAGAAGAAAAATAAGGGAAATCATGCCAAAATTTTTCTGTTTGGGATCTTTTGAATATGTTGTAAGGTAGGCATCACCCTGCATATTGTTTTTTATTTTTTTTATTTTTTGTTTTTTTAACACATTTAAATTGTTTTTTATTTTGAATGTATTTTTATTTTTTATAAAATTCTATTTTTTGGAGTAAATTAGTTGAAAAAACAAAAAATAAAAGAAATTGGAAAAACAAACAAATAGCATCCTGATATACCAAGATGCCAAGCTATCCTAGAAGCAGGAATGGTGGAGTTCCGATACTGTACTAAACTGAGGCAAAACCAGTACAAGGCTCGTATACATAAATCCTTGCCTGGAGACAAATCAAGATGTAGTATGAGACATTGAGATTGAAATTTAATAAAAGTTGGTAATAAAAGCAATATAGGATACTGCAGCACTTTTTAACCAATGTAAAGAACAAATATCAACTTGACCTTATATCCTTTTTAACCAATATAGAATATCAACATTTAATAATAACAATCATTCTGAAATAATGCTCACAATATCAACTTGACCTTATATCCTGCAATATCCTGAGTAACACCTGGCAATGGACCCACTGTAGCTCGCTTGACCTTCTCCTGCACTATGGAGAAGCATCAAAATATTCTGTGATGAATATCTGTAAACTAAGATGAGAAATCATGAATCAATTTTTCTTACAAATGATGCAGAGTGGTACACTTTGTAACTTCAGATCTTACCAGGAAAACGGGATGTTGCGATCTGATGGATGGAATTAATGAGAGCTGATTTGCCGACATTTGGAACACCAACAACCATGACAAGAAGCGTAGGTTCTCTAGAGATCACTTCTTTCAATTTTAACTCCACAAGCGCAAGAAGCTTTTATTCATAAATGACAAATCAGAATTCTTTGTAACTTGTACTACAGCATAACCATACAAATGCAGTAGTCCTTAAAAATCATGAAATAGATAAATATTTAAATCAATTTGATACTACCATTTAACCAAGGTATAAAATACTCTCAACCTAAAGACAAGTATTTAAAATTTGACAAACCATATATAACATTCTACTAATTGGACTGTCACATAGTTTGGAAGAAAAGGATACTCTTGTATGGAAGTTATGGTCTCAATCATGGAAGGCAGAACTGAACCGAACCAGACCAAACCAAGCGGTTTTGTTCAACTTAGTTCAGTTCAATTTGGGGGTTGATGGGTTTGGGCGGCCCGGGAGGGTGGGGGTGGGGGGGGGGAGGGGGGGAATGGGGGTCTTGTGCTGTGTGGTTTGTAGGTTCATATGAAATCACATCCTTTCTCATCTCTCTTATTTCCATTTAAAACATTTACATAAAATTTCTCAAGGAAATAGGAAAATTACCATTCTACTACTGGACTGTTGCATAGTTTGAAAGAAAAGGATACTCTTGTATGAAAGTTATGGTCTTAATCATGGAAGGTAGAACTGAACTGAATTGAGCCAAAACAATCAATTTGGTTTGGCTCAGTTCAATCCATTTTTTTTTTTTTTGTGGGTTGGAGTGGGGGTGGGGCACCTTGTGTTGTGTGGCATGTAGGTTCATATGAACTCGTATCCACTCTCATCTCTCTTATTTTCATTCAAAATCATTTTATATTTACTTAAAATTTCTTATAAAAATAAGAAAAATACCCCCATTTGAATCCAACAAAACTATCAAAAAATTAAATTCCTTAAGAATATAAAGTTAACTCTCCTTTTCAAGAACAGATTCAAAAAATTTCAAGAAATCATGGTTTAACAAATATCAAGTTAGCATACATCCACTCGAATAAAAATCTCAGAAATTAATTTAACTTAGAAAAAAAAAGCAAAATACCAAAAAAAAAGTTATCTTGACTATCTAACCAAATAACTTATATTAATTAGATTTAGGCCCTCTATCTAATCCTAAGGCATCAATGGATGTGAACAAACCTCACATCTAGATTTAAAATAAAAGATCTAGCCATCCAATCAATGATCAACGGACATTAAATGAGGTCCATAAAATTGAAAAAAAAACTGCAAAATAAATCAAAAAGAAATCAAACCCAATCTACATCAAAGGGGAGTTTGTGTGCTATTTTCCTATTAAAAATGTGGGTCTTGTGATGTATGGTTTGTAGGTTCATATGAACTCACATCCTTTCTCATCTCTCTTATTTCCATTTAAAACATATTACATAAAATTTCTCAAGGAAATAAGAAAAATACCGTTCTACTACTAGACTTTTGCATAGTTTGAAAGAAAAAGATAGTCTTGTATGAAAGTTACGGTCTTAATCATGGAAGGCAGAACTGAACTGAATCGGGCCAAACCAATCGATTTGGTTCGGCTCAGTTCAATCCCTTTTTTTTTGTGTGGGTTGGGGCAGGGGGCGTGGGGACCTTGTGTTGTGGCATATAGGTTCATATAAACTCATATCCACTCTCATCTCTCTTATTTCATTCCAAATCATTTTATCTTTACTTAAAATTTCTTATAAAAATAAGAGCTCCATTTGAATCCAACAAAACTATCAAAAAAATCAAATTCCTTAAAAATATAAAGTCAACTCTTCTTTTCAAGAACAGATTCAAAGAATTTCAAGAAATCATGGTTTAACAAATATCAAGTTAGTATACTTCCACTCAAATAAAAATCTTAGAAAATTAATTTAATTAAAAAATGAAAATACCAAAAAATATCTTAACCATCTAACCAAATAACTTATATTAATTAGATTTAGGCCCTCTATCTAATCCTAAGGCATCAATGGATGTGAACAAACCTCACATCTAGGTTTAAAATAAAAAATCTAGCAATCCAATTAGTGATCAACGGTCATTAAATGATGTCCATAAAATTGAAAAAAAAACTACAAAATAAATCAAAAAGAAATCAGCCCCAATCTACATCAGAGGGGAGTTTGTGTGCTACTTTCCTATTAAAAATGTGGGGCCTACAAAGTGAAAGAAGCATCTAGCCTCTTAATTAACAAAAAAAAAGGGAAAAAAAATTGCTATGAAAGATATAATGCAAAGGCTTTAAATTTGAAACTGCACTGCAGTTTGACCCTTTTGTATGATAATATGGTAGATAAACTGAGCCATTTCCATCTATCTGGGTTGACTTTATGGATCCTTAATCATCAAACGCAATGAACAACATGACCAGTACCAGTCCAAATGGCAAGGGATATGGATCATGAAAATAAAAAATATTTAATAGTGCAAGGAAAAAGGGAATAGCAATATTAAGAGGTGACACAAACCACATGTGAGAACCAAAGTTACCACCCAGAGAAGACTTCATGGAAATATTCACAGGACAGATACCATATAAAATAAACTAAGGTTTGATTATGCTTTTGATGGTTGATTTGATGCTCAATTACTCCAAGCCAACCCCAAATAGTTGGGAAAATAGTTGTACTGTTATGATTAGTTGATTTCCTCAATCATTGAGCTACACCAGTCCAATGGATTTGAGTTAATTTCCTTGTACTATCGATGCTAAGCTTCTCAAAGATGGTTTTCATCATATTGTCATGACAACCTACAGTATTAATGTTAACTGTTCTCAGACATGATGCCGTGGGCAAATGACTTCCATATGTTCACTCACAAGAATTGAGCAGAGCAAACCAAGCTCAATTATGTCAGACTACATAATATTGAAGTTTGCCAATCAATATAATATAGCAATAAGAACCTATCTTTAATATGACTTGAAAAGTATAGATGAAATTCTACAAAACGGACTTTGTTGCTGATGATATAGCAAAAGCGGAGAAGAAAGTGGAATAATCAGGAAAAATGTTTTTTTTTTGTATTTCTATACAGTATTCATATTATAAATGCAGTAACTATTTTGTAAATGACAATAATAATAACATAATGATATATTTTACTGACCTGGGTGACCAAACTTTTACTGTGTGCACTGATTGAAAGACAGTCTTGCTTGCATGAATCAAAATGCCGAACCCAACGCTGCAAATTGTGAGAAAAGCAAATGCTATAGTGAAGAAAACAAATCAAAAAATTCAAAAGAATGAGAAAGGAAAAAAAAACAACTGAAACCATGATAAAAATCCTTGAAACTGAAATAGTGATATGGAGGGGGGGGGGGGGGAGCAAAAATTGGTTACTTAATGTGAGGCCATACAATCAAACCAAACAAGACAATTAATTGAAGAAATACCACTTACATGCATGATATTTGGATTTGCTAAATCCTTCTTATTTAAAGCAATTACACGCCTCTTAGAGGAAAGCACACTTTGAAGGTCTTCATTGGCTGAGGACAATGGAATCTGTCCATATGTTAAGAACTAGAAATAAGCTTCTTGTCAAGTAATAAAATGAATGATAAAAAGAGATTGCTTTATATCTCCTCACATCTCTCAAATAGCATTCACATTTGAAGTTGTAACTGCTGTAGCCTCAGATTGATAAGTTCAATTGCATAAATTTGGCAGTGCTTGGGCCAAAAAATCATGTTAATATGATTTTATGATGCTAGTCTTTTAAATGAAAAAGAAAAAGAAAAGAAAAGGCACACGTCAATATATATACAACCTATCAGATGGTAGAAAATTTAACAGTTTTGGCAATCTACTATGAATTGCTATCAAACTTTAAAGTTTAAACAAACAAAAACAAAGAAATTAATGTCATGAAAACAAATATTTAGATAGACCAGTGATTTCGGTAGATTACAGACTGCTGCAACCTCTTCGAACCATAAAAGTTCAGAATCCCCTCTTAACAATCCTTTAATAATCATCAACAAACATGTGTAAGGGAGAGAGAATACAAGGTTTCAACCCCTCATCTATATGACAAAAGAGCTTTAAAAAAGGGTTCCTACAAAAGGCAACAGCCCAAACAAAAAAAAAAAATTAAAACAAATTCCCAGTAGGGGCCGATTGCTTCTAAAACACAGCATTAAAAGGGTAGATAAGCATGGATGGACTGAAAACTCACGACCTAACACAATTAGTCCAAAAGGGATTGTCAAAGCACAAATTTTTAAGTTTCACCTAAAACTTCCCACGTTGAAAACTCACAACCTAGCACAATTAGTCCAAAGGGATTGTCAAAGCACAAATTACTCCCAAGGAGCCGCATCTCTTTGCGCTTTCCCCCTCACCAGTCTCTCTTTCCCAAATCAGCCTTGTTCTAAAACAGGATCACTAGGTTTGGGCCTCAACGGGAAATCCAATGTGCCAATTCTTCAATGTAGGTTGAATATCTTTGATGCTCTGACAGTAGGAGGTAGATTCGGGTGTAGACCATCTTTGTATTGTTCCAACTTTAACCTAAAATCTATATCTTATCTCATGTTATTCACAACTCATAATGGATCTTTATCCCATGTTTCCTTTTCTCTCCCATCATTGGTTTGGTATCTTATTTGTTTCACTACTTTTTAATTCTTTTATTGGTATATACCTCTAGAAAGGTGCAATCAAACTCTTCAGCTCACTCTAGCGTGCAATTTTACTTTCATTCTTTTATTTGCTTTCATAAAACCATTACTAGGGGATCTAAGAACTATTATGCTAATGCAAAACATCAATCTTTCTATTAAACCTTACTAAATAATTTAGTCATATATTTTCTAAGATATAATCTTATTGCTTATTCTATCATACATAGCATGCATTGCTTAGCCTTCAGCTTGGTCATTTCCAGCTGGAGCTGAGCATCTACCAAAATAAGCCAGGGTCCATACTAAAACAGGATCACTAGGTTTGGGCCCAGCCCCATCCAATCTTGGGCTTGAAAAGTGATACTCAAGCCCCACCTGATGGGAAATGAGAGAGCCTGGGGCCAATATGACCTAAGCCAACCTACATAGGAGGTGTTAATTAACTTGGCTCAATGAGAGAAAGAGAGAGGGGGGGGGGGGGGGGGGGTGGGGGGAAGAAATGGAGTGAGAAGGTGGTCATTTCAGCTAGGCAACAGAGGCAAGAGGAGGAGGTGGCTCTGGCAAGCAACTTTGACCAAGTTCATCATTGGCAATGGTAGTCACAAGATGAGGGGGAGAGAGCAAGATGAGAGAGAAGAGGGAGAGGGAGGTACCTATCTTAGGAGTGAGAGAGCTAGCTAGTTAAGGAGCATGAGGTTGAGGTAGGGGGAACTAGAGGAGGAGAGGGAGAGCACAATAAGTTTAGGATTTCTACCATTCCTAATTTCCTTTTACTTATTTTTCTTTTCAATTCAATATTTTTAAAAGGATTATAAATATACAAATTTTAACTTATTAGCATAAAAATTTATACTTGTTATATGTAAATATATATAGATACATACATACAATATGATTCTGGCAAGCCTAAGCCCAACTCAACTAAAATTCCAACCTGTCAAGCCCATTGGAGCAAAAAACATAGCTAGCTAATTTTGTGGAAGTCTAGTTACAACAACAATTAATTATAAAGGAACTATATTTTTTCACATACAGTGTGAGAGTTCCTTGATAAATTTGATTTTTTGGGTTAGAAGGGGGGGGTTTATAGCGTGTTGTATTTAACATAATTTTGATTTCTTTGCGTGAGCATATAGGAATATGCCAAAACCACTCATACCCTCTTGGATAGCTTTATCAAACATGGTAGCATGAGCTTATGCCATTATCAAACCTTATTCTAAGAGTTTTTATTTGTAATTATGTATTGTATTTAGGATACATGATAAAATATATCCTTGTTTCTTTGTTCAAGTAAATTTTATACCATGCACAGCATCAGTTTGAGCTAGTTGGCTATTTGAGTTCAGTTTTCATTGTTTCTTCATTTCCTTCAATCAAGGTTTCAAACACTGTCGAAATAGAAAAATATCTATGGTATTGTACCATTCCAATGAAGAAACAATACCAACACTAGGTGCAAGATGCCAAACAAGTAGAACTGGCACGCATCAGTCATATCATTAGTATTGGTTGTACACTGGGAGTCAATACAACTAGTTGCTTTTATTCCTGTTGATACTAACCATTTCAATCCATCCCGAGTATATGGATACCATACCAGTCTAGTTCAGAACTAGTGTGGGATCTAGCACCAATCTTTTAAAACTTTTGTTTCAATCTTGGAAGCTTTTCTTTAGATCAAGCTCAGGTTTGTGGATTTTGATAGGTTTTTGGTGCATCACAAAATTACACTCCACAAAGATATACAGAAAAATATATTTCTTGTTATAGGTTGATATCAAATAGTAAAATAATATACTATGTTATGAACATTTTTTTAGTATACAGAAATGTTTCCAAGGCCAAAACAAGATGATAAATTTTAACGTGATAATTACTTTATTTTATTCATTGACTTGTTTTAGTTTTCTTTATTATTATTCTTCCCAAGTTTTAATTCAAGTGAAATTAGCAAAATTAAAGTTAAAAGCACCAAAACTACCAAACCTGCCAATATTGAAATGAAATCGAAACCAGTTTTTCAAACCTTAGCTCAAATACTTCTACTTCTTTGCTTCAAACTTCCATTAGATGGTTTGAAGTCATACATGCATAAAAAGGATGCATTTGGGACTACAAAAGTAAAGCTTCATCCTTACTGATATGTAGAAAAAATAAGCTAAGACTTAAAAGCTGCTCATTCTTCTATATTATAACTCAAATTCCTAAAAGAATGGTAAAAGGAAAAAACCACTGCCTTGGCTAGATGGACACTCGAGAAGTAGAGATATTCTACCAGGATCCATCAGTGCATCCTTTTCATGCTAAAGATCATTAAAATATTTGTCGATTGTTTAACAAAGTGAGTGCTAGTGAAGATGTTCAGATTCCTAATAGGGAGAGATATAAACCTTATGGCTTCAGTGGAAAGCCTCATTGATTTTCTTAAAAGATTTATAAGTAGTGTAAAATAATGTGAAAATAAGCAAACTAAAGGATGCAAATATGATTTTTGACTTGGTTAATAAGCGTGGCAGAAATAAAACAACCCTCACAAGAAAAGTGTACGGTTCTTAATTGTCAGACTACAGTAGCAAACATAACCATACCTAAGTTTGAAATTTGAGTCAGCAGACAATATGTAATGATATAGATTTCCCTTCCCTTTGATTGTGGAAACAATCAAAGCTTTTGTCATGCAATAATATAAAGAGATATCTACATCTCCCCCTCTATTTGGTTGTGGAAAACTGGAAATAAACATACACTAACTTGCTTGCCTCTCATAGAAGGCTGAACTCAAATTTGTAAGGTCGGATACTTACATTATGATGTCATTTAGTTGTGAATCATGCTCAACTTTAGCCACTTCAAATTCTTTGCTTCTATTTTCAGTCAATTTGTTGAGATATTTAATTTTGGGACCATTATTTTGAGTCCTATGCTAATCAAGAATATCATCTAAAGGTCCTTCTTTGGGTAAAAATTAGAAAAGGAAGTTTTAAATTCATTCGGATTGTGATTTGAAAGGATTTTGATGGCCTTTGATGAGAAATCCTGTGGAGTTGCAATTTTTCCATCTAAGGAGAGTTTGTTCTTTTCGCTAGGAAAGTGTACAGAAAAAAAATAAAAAATCCATGTCCAGGTCAATTAAAGAGTCACATTTAGTAAAGCCATATGGTGTCTTTAGCTATAAAAAGTGTAAAAATCAGTCTTTGATGACAAATATGGAATAATTGATTTTGTTTCCTCTCTATTGAGCATCGTAGTCCTTCTGTATTCTCTTCGTTACCCATATTTCCCCAAAATCACAACATAACCAAAGATATCACATCAAAATACCAATTCCTAAACAAAATGCAACAAAAGTCAGACCACCGAACATTAAAGTAGCTTTAGAATTCAAACACAACATCAAAATACCACTCTCCAAAGCATGTTTTTCATTAGACATGCTAGAGTAGCTTCAAGCTTTCATAAATAATCACAATCCTTACTCTAACTTTAATCATTTCCATCACCACTTGATTTATAACCATCATCCTTCTTGACTAACTCCTTCAAATTAGCCTCCTCCATTAGCTCTTCATTTCTATTGGCTTCAGCCAACCAAAATGCCCTTCACAGTAAGACAGACCTTCAGAAAGGCCATAAAGAGGATTCAGAAAGTAGTGCTGGAATTGAAGTGATGCTCTCCATTACATGCCTCTCTTTGGCTCAAGCACTCGCTGTGGCATCACTTTGCTCAAACTTGCCTCAGCAGGGGACTATTAAGGTGCTCTAGGGCTGTTTCACCTCACCCAAGAACCAAGGCAAGTCCATATAGCACCATTGACAACATTACAAGTAATTTCGGGAAAGATTTCCCTCAAGGTGTAAGGTGAAGTAAGACTCAAATAAGTCTTTCCAGATAATGCATTCATCAATTGGAAGCAATGAATTTCGCTTTCACATCACTACAAAAGCATAAAAATGAATTGAAGATGAACAAGTGTGTCCATATGTGCATGTTTGTTCATGACAGTCCGAGTTTTATCTTAAGCCAAGGAAATTGAAATAAGGTGTATGTGCAACTTGAGGAGGATAGGAAGCTTCAGAGCTTTAGTGGGGTTGGCTTTATAGGAAGAGAAGAGGTGAAGATGATAAATGATTTCAATTAGTCAATGACTTGCTTGGTAATCCTGAGGTAGATGGTATTGTTTTGGATAGGTAAGATGGAACATACGGTTGGGGCATCAACAAAATTCATTCTTTAAGAAGAAAAAAAACCCATAATATATTTTTAGCAAAGTGTAAGACTGGAATCTGAGTCCAAGTTGGAGAAAATAAAAGCTTTATTCTTATTTTAGTTCATAATGAGCAATTCTAAACATGATCTGGTAGGGCATAAATATACATGATTTTAAAAGAATTGTCCAATGTAAAGTTTATTGAAAGTAAGATCCATTTAGACAATTTTTTCTAACAAGATACTCATATGCAGATTGTTCAAAAGAAATACCCCAGAAAGACCAAATGTAGCAAAAATGATTAATTCTCTTAAAAAGACAATACAGTCACCTCTTTGATTAAAATGTGGTCTTCACTTTATTTTAACAAATTATGGCCATCATGAAAATCCCATCAAGTTCCACAAACTTCCCAAGTGAGGGAAAGAAGAATTAACACGCTCCAACAGCATCTCTTTGGCATCACTAATAAGATTCAAATTGACACCAAGTTCATGTCATACTATGAAATTCAGGGAAAAAAATTGTTTACTTCTGATTAATGGTCAAGACGGTATGCAGAACACACTTCATTGGAATGGGGGCATTAATCAATCCTAATGAATACGAGATGACGTATTATTAACATGAACTGGCACAGGCAACCCATCAAGTTGCGGCATCCCATCAAGGCAGGGAAGCAGAGGACTCAATATTCAAGAAGCGTATCACTCAGTAAAATTTCGCATGGCAACTGAAATTAATTGTGCTGTCTATCAAGAGTCAGATAAATCCAGCATTTGTCATCAATTTACTGTCGCTCGTAAGTCAAAATTACTCGGTGATAGTTTCAGACTCTGTTGAAAGCCTAAAGAGATCTTATTGCATCTTCAAAGCCCACAGCTTTACTGTCAAGCAGGTGGTAGGCACTTGTTTGCAAGGCCGTTTCTTCTTATTCTCCCAATTAAAGACAGCTTCCCTCTGTGCAAAGGGACCGAGATTCCATGGAAAGTTAGGAAAAGCATGCATGGGATTCACTTGTGTTTTTTTTTTTTTTTCAAGAGGTAAGAGAGTGAAGGAGAGTGACGACTGACCCGAGCGTCGCGGACTTCAACGACGAGGTCGGCGATCTTAAGGCGGTCGCGGATTGCCCGAGTGGCGGCGGCCATGTGGCCTGGGAACCAGTTGACGACCCCGCCGCTGGCGTTGAACCCCATTTCTGCTATCCGTTTCCCCACCTTTGCTACCACCCCCATCCCTAGAACAAACTAACGAAACGACGCTGAGCTCTCCCTTTTTTATTCCGTCCGGTTCGGGAAGCAAACGAGAGGAATACGTTATGGAAAAGGCTTTGTGCATCTCCTCCGGTGCACAAAGCAGTGCACAGCTAATGCACATTTAAATAGTGTTTGAAATAGAGGATAAAAAAAGATATTTTCTGGATATTTTTTTTTTATTTTTAAAAGCCATAACTATAAGGTAGTGTTTGATATGGGGATAAAAAAGGATATCCCTTGGATATCCCTCCTTATTCCCAAATGCTATAGCTAGAAGGGATAGGTCTAAAAAATTTAACCAGAGGGGATAACCCATGGTTAACCATGGTTAACCATGGGTTATCCTCTGAACTTATTCCCTAGGGAACCTAGGAACAACTAAAGTTATCCCTTGATGGCAGACTTGTAATTTTAAAAAAATGCTTATTCCCTCAGCTATCCCCTGGATAAATGCTATCCCATACATTTATCCAGGAATAGCTTTTGGGCTATCAAACACTACCTAAGAGATAGCTGGGAATAAAATTAACCAAAGGGATAAACCATGGTTAACCATGGGATATCCCCTCAATTTATTCCTTAGAGAATGTAGGAATAGCTGGTTATCCCTCCAAATAAAAGTAAAAAAATGTTATCCTATGAATTTACTTTTTTGCATTTGATATGATCAATGGGATAGTCAAGGGATATCCTAGGGATAGCCAGGGGACAAATTCTATCCCGTACACTTAGGTAGTGTTTGAAATAGGGAATAAGAGGGGATATACCTTGAATATCCCCTCTTATTCCCAAAAGCCATAACTATAAGGTAGTGTTTGATATGAGGGATAAGGAAGGATATCCCCTGGATATCCCTTCTTATTCCCAAATGCTATAGCTAGAAGGGATAGGTCTGAAAAAATTTAACTAGAGGGGATAACCCATGGTTAACCATGGTTAACCATGGGTTATCCCTTGAACTTATTCCCTAGGGAACCCAAGAACAACTAATGTTATCCCTTGATGGCAAACTTGTAATTTTAAAAAAAAGCTTATTCCCTCAGCTATCCCCTGGATAAATGCTATCCCGTACATTTATCCAGGGATAGCTTTTAGGCTATCAAACACTACCTAAAGGATAGCTGGGATAAAGTTAACCAAAGGGATAATCCATGGTTAACCATGGGATATCCCCTCAATTTATTCTCTAGAAAATGTAGAAATAGCGGGTTATCCCTCCAAATAAGAGTAAAAAAAAGTTATCCTATGGATTTACTTTTGCATTTGATATGATCAATGGGATAGCTAAGGGATATCCCTAAGGATAGCCAGGGGATAAACTCTATCCCGTACACTTATCCATAGATAATATTTTTTCTATCAAATACTACCTTAGGTAGTGTTTGAAATAGGGGATAAAAGGGGATATCCAAAGGATATCCCTTCTTATTCCCAAAAGCCATAACTATAAGGGATAGCAGAGAATAAGGTAGTGTTTGAAATAGGGGATAAGAGGGGATATCCAGGGGATATCCCCTCTTATTCCCAAAAGCTATAACTATAAGGGATAGCTGGGAATAAAGTTAACCAAAGGGATAATATCCCCTCTTATTCCCAAAAGCTATAACTATAAGGGATAGCTGGGAATAAAGTTAACCAAAGGGATAATCCATGGTTAACCATGGGATATCCCCTCAATTTATTCCCTAGAGAATGCAGGAATAGCTGGTTATCCCTTCAAATAAGAGTAAAAAAAAGTTATCCTATGGATTTACCTTTTTGCATTTGATATGATCAATGGGATAGTCAAGGGATATCCCTAGGGATAACCAGGGGATAAACTCTATCCCGTACACTTATCCAAGGATAATATTTTTTCTATCAAACACTACCTAAAGTTAACCAAAAAGATAATCCATGGTTAACCATGGTTAACTATGGGATATCCCCTCAATTTATTTCCTAGAGAATGCAGGAATAGCTGGTTATCCCTCCAAATAAGAGTAAAAAAAGGTTATCCTATGGATTTACCTTTTTGCATTTGATATGATCAATGAAATAGCCAAGGAATATCCCTAGGGATAGCCAGGGGATAAACTCTATCTCGTACATTTATCCATGGATAATATTTTTCCTATCAAACACTACCTTATCCATGGATAATATTTTTTCTATCAAACACTACTTTAATGCATAAATTTCTGCATCAAAAATAATATTAAAAAGGTTTTTCATTAAAAAAAAATTATGCATCGAAGGTCAAGCATAAAATCGTACAATGCATCTCATACATAAAAGACTTTTCCGTCATCTGAAATGTTTCAGTCCGACCTGGCCTATACGCCAAAGGGGAATGATTTTTCCAGCAGATCGTGCCACAACAAAGGAAACGGTCTGCCACGAACCCAGCCAAGGATGAGTCAGACCAAGTTAGGCCTAGCTTGCACATCGATTCACATGTCAACTCACGTGCCAGCTCATATATTTTTTTAATATAACTTTAAAAAAGTATATATATATTTTTTAAGTGAATAAATGATTTGTCATTTTTATTACATCATCACATCATTCTTTTACTGGTCCTCTTCTTTGTCTTTTAGCTATTTAAAGAAAAATATTTAATTTTCTTATTGTCATCTTTGTATTTTTTTTTTGTCTAACATAGCATGAGTCCTGGGTTGTTAGGCCGAGTAGGCCAAACTACTAAGCAAATGTTTATTTATTAATTTTTTATAATTTTAAAACTAATTTTAAGGAAAATAAATAAAGTAAATAAAAAAAATTTAGGGCTTTCTATTGGCGTGACCAATTATGATCATTCGTCTTGTCTGATCTTTAAAATCGTAACGGATCGTGCTCCATCTTCAATCTTCTATTACTTTACTCATTATCATTTGAAGGAGTCTCTTAGTCCCTTATTATTATTTTTCTTGACCTTGTTTTTTTTTTTTTTTTTTTTTTGTGCATCTACTAGTCCTTGAGGCAAACTAGCATCTCTATTGTACTAGGGTTTTAATCGGTTCCTTCTCTCATCGAGTACCGATCCTTCTATGCTAAAAGCAGATTCTAATACCACTCGATGCTACTTGGATACATAAGGGTTAGTAGATCGTGGACCATGATGAAGAGCAAATGATAATTATTTTCTTATACTCTTCGTCAAGGCAAAATATTAAAATTATTTATTTGTTTGATTTAGAAAGTTAATAAAGTTATTGCTTAAATAAATATCTAATTTAGTAGATAAAGATAATAAAGTATCAATTCTTTACCTTTTACCAAAGACCAAAATATCCATAGCATCTAGAATCAGATTTGAAGTAAAGGACTTTTTATTTTTGTTATATTTAAATCATATAATATAAATACTTCATTTAATAAATTTTTATTTCTTCTTTGAATCTATTTATATTTACTTCATAATTCATATTTTTAAAAAATTTTCTAATATTATATATGAACCAGCTAATTTAACTATAGGATTTATGACTAAAACTAAATAATGAAAATATGAAATTTATTCCCAATATTTGTTAAATTATTTTCCATCAATAAAATTATATTTTCAAAACTTTCACTTTCTCTATATTTTGAAAAATAATTAGTAATATCATAAATTTGTCGCAAAATAAGAAAAGAAGTAGGATAATAAGTATCAAATAAAATATTAGTAGTTTCATAAAAATATTATAAAAATTACATAATAATACTAGAATTATACTAATGATAATCTAATAGAGAATCACTAGGGAAATGATTATTATAAAACATAGTAATAATATATTTATATTCAAAACATAATTGTAGCATTAAATATGTCAAATTTTATCCATGTTTTATATCTAATAAAAATTATTTACATTTTAATCTATGCATGGTACATAAAGATTTAAATTCTTCTTTTAAATCTCCTGAGGATTGTATATATTTAATAGTATCTTTGACTTTACCAATATATAATTTAATAACTTTTAAACATCTTTTATAGTTAAATTTATAATATGGTATGTACATCTAATATAAAATAAATTTTTATCTAAGATAAGATGCAGATACAATTTGAATAATTCAACAATAACATTATTATTAGATATACTATCTAAACTAATTGAAAAAAAATTATCATATATGTGCTACTCATGTACCATTTTCATGATACAAGTATGGATGGTGGTAGCTATGTGGATGTTTAATTAATTTAAAGCTAACAATTCTTTTTTGTACTACCCATCATAATCAATAAAATACACAATAACACAAATATAAGGTAATTCAATAGTACTTATCCAAATATTAGATGTAAGTGCTATTCTACTATCAAAATTTTTAAAATACAAAACCATACTTTCTTATTCAAATATTAGATGTAAGTGCTATTTTACCATACAAAATTATACTTTCTTTACAATCATGAAGTTATTTAAAACAACCAAATTTAGCAATATTTTAGATTTTTTTTATATACAGGACTTAAGGCATTTTCATATATCTTTTAAATCTTAATTTTTTGGCAAACTTTAAAGGCATTTCACTATCTATAATAAAATTTTGATAATTCCTTCTTATTTAATTCTCAACAATAAGAAAATCTTCTTTAACTCAACTCCTTGCCTAATTTTTATATAAGATTGGGTGGTGTCAACTATTAAACTCTCATATTTCTTCCAATGCGAGGCTAGATGATTGGTTCCTTCAAAAGTATTGATGTCGTAATATTTCTTATAGATTTTACAAACTAAAAGCTCCTTGCTAGCAATATCCTCGATATCAAGGTACAACCAGACTCTAAAAGTCCTGAGTCTAGCTCTAAACCTAGTGGCCATTGATAGGGCATCGATGGCAGCAGCAGGCTTAAAGATACTGGGTTTAATCTGTAATTGATATACCTCATACTCCACTACATCGGCATCAAACCCAAACTTTTGGATATGGGGTTGGCGAGAGCTGCTAGCATGAGATTTTGTTGAGGATAGAGTATAAGAGTTGAGAGAGATTATGATAACTAACCAAAAGCTAGGCAAAAATTAAGATAGCTTAGAAGAATTAAAAAGGCTTGTAGGAAGATGAAAAGGGATTGAGAGAGCTTTGAAAAGCTTCACAAAGCTTGTGGTTTGATGTAAGGTGACGAATAATAGTTGGAGGCCATTTATAGAGATTAGAAGGCTTCCAAATAACTTAACTAACCTTAAAAACTAGCTGTTTATGTCTATTAGGAAGGAAAAATATGTTTTCTTGACAAAAAAACAATCAGAATATCCTAAAAAACTAGTTGTTTATGGTAGTTACAAAAGGTATTTTGAGAAATGAATGAAAATGCCTTGGCCATTTTTTGTTGTTATGGAAGGCATTTTTATCCTTTCCCACCTGACATTTTTGGCACATCAACTTGGCAAGTCATTATGTAGGTCAACATGGTGTACCAGGCCCACATGCCATGCTTATATGTTGGGCCAACCCAATGGGCTATGCTATGGGCCAGCACATTGGTGCCAGGCTATCTAGAAATGGGTTGTGGGTTGTGCCAATCTGTGAGCTATGCGGTGTCGATGCAGCTCACTTGGTGGGTTATGCTAGGACAGCTTGGTTCATTTGACACCTCTATTGTTGCTTTATATGATTTTGTTCGCATTAATCCACTGATGAGAGGAGAAGAAATAAAGAATGAACAAGAGTAAAGACCCAAGCAAAGCCCAAACCGAGCCGCACTTCGTAGCAAGGTCTAAATGATAGCCTAACCTCAGTCTAGTCAGGCCTAGCCATGAAGCCTTTATCTTGGGGAGAGACGAAGATGGGGATGGTGTTGGAATTGAGTGTCCTTTCATATTTTTCTTTTTCTTAATTATTTTAATAAATTGTTTTTGATTAAAATTGTGTCATTCGATTGCCAATGATCTTTGTTGGTTAGAATAGCTTGATTAGGACCATTAGTTTGGACCATTCAGCAAGTAACGGTATAAGTAGAACCATTCTTAATTTAATATGTGCTTGTCTTAAGTTTTATCTATATTTTGTGAGGGGGTGGAATGTATTTATATTTGTCCCCTTCAATGATCTATTTTTGATTAATTAAAGAGAGAAACAATGTTGTTTATATGTTTCTATTTAGGGGTTTGTTGCGGTACTCTTTCGTTATTTTTTAACTCATCTTCACCATTCATTAGAGCAAGGTTGTTTGTGGTGTTTTGTCAAATAAATTAATTATTCTAAATAATTTTTTGTTTTGGATAAAACCTTGATTCCTTTTTTTAAGGACTTCTTCCAAGCCGACTATCCTTCTCATCTTCCCAATCTCCTCTTGGCTCTTCTTCTCTATGCGTCAACAATGTAGAGAACAAAAAAAAGAATATCTAAGCGTTCAACTTGGACAAAGTCCTCCTCCAAGAGTGGTGCCTCCTCATTGACAAAGTCCTGTAAAACCTGATTTCTAGATTGAATCGATTCTTCTCTTTCTCTCTCTCTCTCATCCTTATATTCTCTACAATCACATATATATTATAAAAAGATCCTATTAACTTTATTTTATTTATACGCATCAACCATGCTGTTGACCCAATTATTGATTTTGATGATTAATAAATGATATGAGTATATCCATTATGTTTTAACAAGGGTTTCAGACATTAAAAATATTTAATCAATCAAAATGTATAAAGAACCTTGTTTTCAATCAAATGCCAGAAGTATTTTTCAAAATTCAGAGCCTGAAGTCGACACCTAGATGGTCTGGAGCCGACCCCATGGCGGATCAGATGTTTTCCTGATTTTTGGCACGGTCTGGAGTCGACACCCAGAGTTTCAGAGCCGACTCCAACCTGAGACACCAAAAAGAGCATTCTGTTTCAGTTTCCAGAGTCGATACCAAGTTTTCATGAGCCGACACCTAAATTTCGGGAGCCGACACTTATAGTCTTTGGAGCCGACTCTAACCTGAGTAAAGAGAGTGTGTTTCTTGAGCATTTTTGGAGCCGATACCTTATGGAGTATGGAGTCGACACCCGAAAGCAGCGAGTCGACACTCAACTTTTTCAGAGCCGACTCCTCAACGAACTTTTACTTTCTATTTTTGGATACTCGACTTGGAGCCGACACCTGAAAAGTTAGAGCCGACTCCAACCTGTCAGGAACAGATTTTCAAAATATCAGAACGGCCTCCAACGGTAACATTTTCTCACCTAATCTCTAACGGCTACTTTTCTTGTGTGCAAGAGGAATCCAAGGACAGAAATAACGGCTAGTTTTTTACCTAATCATGGATTAAGGAGAATCTATAAAAAGGGAGACCGTCCATTTAAAAAAATAGATGAAAAAATAGAGAGAAAACAACTTGAAAAATCCAAGAAGTCTTGAGCAAGAAATCAGAGAGGAAAGAGTCAAAGTTCAAATCCATCAACTTCAGAAAGCTCAAAGAGAAATCCAAAGCATTCAAGCTCAAAATCGGAGTATTTCTCAAGTGAAGAAAAAGAGAGCAAAAGCCCTGATTTTCCCAACTTCTCATATGCAATCCTTGTGAAGAATCTGAGCTGAGGCCTGATTCAACCCTTCAAGAGAGAAGAGGAAAAGAAGAAAAGCTCACATCAAATTCGCTTCAAACAGGCTTTTCTAATCTTTGTTTACTTATATTGTTTATTTGCTCATTTAAGGAGCTTTGCATTGTTGTAAACTTTAAATCAATTTGGTGTTTGCTAATTCAATCAGGGGGATTGAATTAGTCGAGGTAGTTTACCTCGGGAACAAGCTAGATTAGCTTGGGTTTGGGTTTTGTGCTGGTGAGCCCGAAAAAACCGGCTGGGTTCGTTGTGACCCCGTGTGAAACAACAAGTTGGAGTTGTGAGCTTGTAAAACAACTCGACTGTAATCAATGGATTATAGTGTGACCCAAGGGTTGCTTGGGAGTGGACGTAGGTGTTGGATATACCGAACCACTATAAATATCTTATGTTTATCGTGCTCTTATCTCTATCTCTCTCTTACTGTGCTTTAATTATTGCTTCATTCTCTAGCATACTTAATCTTTGTGAAATTTGGTTTTAAGTTTTAAAGTGTTAAATTTTTAAAACAACCCAATTCACCCCCCCCCTCTTGGGTTGCCATTGGGCCAACAATTGGTATCACAGCAAGTGCTCATTGTTTATTTGATCACACGATCAAGAGCTAAAGATCCAAATGGTAGCTCAAGCTGGATCTTCATTTGCTGAAGGTCATTCTACTAATAGACCTCCTTTGTTTAATGGTTCCAACTATTCATATTGGAAAGCAAGAATGAGGATATTCATTCAAGCTTCAAATTATGAATTATGGAGTGTCATAATTAATGGACCTAGCATACCCACACACATGATTGATGGCTCTATTGTTCCTAAGCCCGAAAGGGATTGGAATGATAATGATAGGAAAATGGCTCAGCTCAATGCTAAGGCCATGAATGTTTTATATTGTTCCTTAGATGCAAACGAATTTAATCGTATCTCTACATGTAATTCCGCAAAAGAAATATGGGATAGATTAGAGGTTACCCATGAGGGTACAAATCAAGTTAAAGAATTTAAGATTAATATTCTTGTTCATAAGTATGAATTATTTAGCATGAAACAAACTGAAACTATAGCATGCATGTATACTAGATTCACTGATATTGTAAATGGTCTAAAAAGTCTTGGCAAGACCTACACTAACTCTGATTGGTTCGTAAAATTCTTAGGTCACTTCCAAGGACATGGAAAGCAAAGGTGACAGCAATCCAAGAAGCCAAGGACCTCAACACTTTACCTTTGGAGGAGCTACTTGGATCACTAATGACCCATGAGTTAACCATGAAGCAGCACATAGAGGAAGAAGTTAAAAAGAAGAAGACTATAGCTCTTAAGGCTGCAGAAATTAAGGAAAGCAGCAGTGAGGATGAAGATGATGATGAGAGAGCTCTTCTTGCTAGAAAGTTCAAGAATTCATGAGAAGAAAGAAACCCTTTCATAAAAGGAAATTGGGAATTAAGATGGAAGGCGAAAAAGAAAAAGAAAAGGACAAGAACAAAGAGAAAGACCCCCTAATTTGCTACGAGTGTAAGAAACAGGAGCACTTTAGATACGATTGTCATCAACTAAAAAAGACTTATAAGAAGAAGAAAAAGGCATATATTGCAACATGGAGCGACAGCGATGAATCCTCTTCCGAAGAGGAACAAAAGGAAGTTGCAAACATCTGTCTTGTGGCAACAGAGGATGATGAGGTAAGTACCGAAGCTAATGACTTTACCTTTGAAGAATTGTTTGAAGCATTCAATGAACTAGTTGATGATTTTAAAGCCTTGAAAAAGAAAAAAATCATTGAAAAACGATAATCTAAATCTTGTCAAAGAAAAAGATAATCTTACTCATGAAGTTGAAAAATTGAAATCAGAAAATGAAGTTTTGATTAAAGAAAAAGAATCAATTTCCAATGAAAATGATGGATTAAAGAAGGAAGTTGATAAATACAAAAATATAGTTGATAAATTTACATATAGTTCTGAAAAACTTAATTTATTATTGAGTAATCAAAGAGCTATATTTGATAAGGCTGGATTAGGTTATAGGCCTAATATAAAACAAAAGTATGTCAAAAACTTCTTTAGAAAAGAACAAGATAAAGATGAAGTTTCATGTCATTGTTGTAACAAAAAGGGACACAAAGCCTTTGAATGTAATTTTAAGAAAATAAACAAGAATTTAAGTAGTAAAGGAAGGAAAATATGGGTTCCAAAAGGAACAATCTTTATGCTACTAACCATGAAGGACCCAAGAAGGCTTGGTACCTAAACAGAAAGTTTGATCACTTTGCAGGAGTGTCTTGTGGCCAAAAGATCAACATGAAAATGGTATCTTGATAGCAGCTGCTCAAGACACATGATGGGTGACAAGGATCAATTCATCACCCTTGAAGATAAAAGAGGAGGAGTTGTCACTTTTGGAATAATGGTAAAGGCCAGATAATGGAATTTGGTAAAATTCAGATAACTCCCTCTACTTTCATTAAGAATGTTCTGTATGTAGATGGTTTAAAGCATAACTTAATCAGTATTAGCCAATTGTGTGATAAAGGTTTCAAAGTTTCATTTGAAGCTTCTATCTGCACTGTTTCTAATCCCATTGACAATAGCATTATATTTATTGAAACAGAAATGGCAATGTATACTTAATTGATTTAAACAATTTGTCTACTAATAATCATTGCTTAGTAGCTAATAATGCTAATGTAAATGAGATTGGATGGTTATGGCATCGTAGATTATGGCATCGTAGATTAGGTCATGCAAGCACACACCTAATTTCAAAATTAATCAGAATGGACTTAGTTAAAGGACTTCCGAAGTTAGATTTTGAAAACAACAGAATTTGTGATGCATGTCAATTTGGAAAACAAACTAGAAACTCTTTTAAATCTAAAAATGTTGTTTCCACTTCTAGGCCACTGGAGCTACTTCACATGGACCTTTTTGGACCTACTAAAACTACTAGTCTAGGAGGAAAGAAATATGGTCTTGTAATAGTAGATGATTATTCTAGATACACTTGGGTATTATTTTTGGCTCATAAGGATGAGACTTTCTCAATATTTCTGAAGTTTTTCAAAAAAGTCACTAATGAGAAAAATAACACCATAGTGTCTCTTAGAAGTGATCATGGTACAGAATTTGAAAATCACTTGTTTGAAAATTTCTGCACTGAACATGGCATTCATCATAATTTTTCAGCACCTAGAATACTACAACAAAATGGAGTTGTAGAAAAAAAAATGACTTTAGAAGACATGGCCCGTACCATGCTATGTGAAAGCCAACTCCCAAAGTACTTCTGGGCGGAAGCTATAAACACGGCATGTTACATCCTTAATAGAGCCCTAATTAGGCCAATACTTAAGAAGACACCTTATAAATTATGGCATGATAGAAAACCAAAAATAGGTTATTTTCATGTATTTGGTTGTAAATATTTTATTCATAATAATGGAAAAGATAATCTTGAAAAATTTGATGCAAAATCTGATGAAGGCTTATTCTTAGGATATTCAACAACCAGCAAAGCTTATAGAGTATTTAACAAGAAAACCTTAATTGTAGAAGAATCTATTCATGTAGTCTTTGATGAATCTTTAGCATCAAGTTCAGAAAAGATTGATGATGAGGAAGATACAAACATATTAGAAAGAGACATTGAAAAATTAAATATAGATGTATCTTCAGATCATGAACAAGAAGCTAAAGATGATGATTCTTCTAGGGTTGATGTTATTGATACTAATCATAATGAGGTAGATCTTCCTAGAGATTGGAGATATGCCTATGGTCATCCAAAGGAATTGATTATAGGTGATCCATCTCAAGGTGTAAGAACTAGATCATCTATGAGAAATATCAATAATCATCTTGCATTTGTATCTCAAATTGAACCTAAAACCATTGAAGAAGCTGAAAAAGATAGTAATTGGATGCTAGCTATGCAAGAAGAATTAAATCAATTTACTAGGAATAATGTATGGTCCTTAGTTGATAGACCTAAAGATCATTCAGTCATAGGATCTAAATGGGTATTTAGAAATAAATTAGATGAAAATGGCATAGTAATTAGAAATAAAGCTAGATTAGTTGCAAAAGGATATAATCAAGAAGAAGGAATTGATTTTGATGAAACTTTTGCACCTGTAGCTAGATTAGAAGCAATTAGATTACTACTTGCATTTGCATGCCATATGAACATAAATTTATTTCAAATGGATGTAAAAGTATTTTTAAATGGTTTTATAAATGAGAAAGTTTTTGTAGAACAACCACCTGGTTTTGAAGATCATGAATTTCCAAATCATGTTTTTAAATTGCACAAAGTATATGGTTTAAAACAAGCACCTAGAGCTTGGTATGATAGGTTAAGCAAATTTCTAATTGAAAATGATTTCACTAGAGGAAATGTAGACAAAACCTTATTTTTGAAAAGAAAAGATAAAGATTTATTATAGTACAAATATATGTAGATGATATTGTATTCGGTGCTACTAACAATTTCTTGTGTCAAGAGTTTGCTAAGTTAATGCAGGGTGAATTTGAAATGAGCATGATGGGAGAACTCAACTTCTTCCTAGGACTTCAAATCAAGAAAAGTAAAGAAGGGATTTTCATTAACCAAACAAAGTATACAAAGGAAATTCTCAAGAAGTTTGGAATGGAATCAATCAAACCCCTTGGAACACCTATGAGTCCTTCATGCAAATTAGACAAAGATGAAGACGGTAAGAAAGTAGATCAAAAATACTACAGAGGTATGATCGGATCTCTACTCTACTTAACTGCAAGTAGACCTGATATCATGTTTGCTGTTTGTCTATGTGCTAGATTTCAATTAGAACCTAAAGAATCTCACTTAATTGCTGTGAAAAGAATCTTAAGATATCTAAGTGGAACTAAAAATGTAGGATTATGGTATTCTAGAGACTCAACACTGAACTTAATTGCATATTCTGACTCTGACTATGCTGGATGTAAACTAGATAGAAAAAGTACTAGTGGTGCATGTCAATTCTTAGGAAGTAACTTAATCTCTTGGTTTAGCAAAAAGCAAAATTCAGTTGCATTATCTACTGCTGAAGCAGAATATGTTGCAGCTGGAAGTTGTTGTGCTCAAATCCTTTGGATTAAGTGACAACTTGAAGATTATGGCATAACACTTGATAAAACTCCTATTAGATGTGATAATACAAGTGCGATCAATTTAACTAAGAATCCAATCCAACACTCAAGAACTAAACACATTGAAATTAGATATCACTTCATTAGAGAACATGTAGCTAATGGTAAAATTTGTCTTGACTATGTTAGTACTGAAGAACAATTAGCTGACATATTTACAAAACCTTTGAGTGAAGAGAGATTCTGTTATCTTAGAGGTGAATTAGGAATTTGTGATCCTTTGGAATGATTTTGAAACTCTTAAGGAAGATTTATCTATATTTCATCAATTTCTTGAGATTTCTCTCATGATTTCAAGGACAATTTATCAAGACATTTGGGTAATTTGATTCATCATATTCCAAAGATTTTATCAAAATTTATTGAGTTTATTTTCGACAAGTTTCGGATGTCTAAACTCTGTTATTTTTCTCTGAAAGTGTCTGTGGAGTCAACACCTCAAATTTGCAGAGTCGACACCTTATCTGTGTCACTCTCTATCTGGGACCTTGGAGCCGACACCCGATTAAGCGGAGCTGACTCCAGTTTGAGTGCTAACCGTGTTAGCGACTTGGAGTCGACACCCGACTTTGCGGGAGTCGACACCTGGTAGCCCCAAATTGACTTTATTAGGGTAGAGTCGACACCTTCTCATTTCCATTCATTTCAAAACTCTATCCAAAACCTCTCCAAACCTCCCAAAGCCTAAAATCCCTCAAATCAACCTTTCCCTAAGATTTCTATGGCACCTAAACGTAGAGGATCGGTCCTTGGTGCTCCCGTAATCACCCGGAAGCGTACGGCTCAGCGTCCTGTTCGTGAGCCGTCTCCAAGCGATGATTCCTCTTCAACTCATTCGGATAACCCTAGCCACTCATCTCCTCAGGTAGATACTCTTGCGAGGCATGTGATATCCATGGGAAGGAAAGTGGATTTTGATTTCTTTGAGACCGAGGGCTTTTCTATTGGAAGACAGATTAAGGAGCTCGGCTGGGACAAGGTATGCTCTTTGGATGTTCCCACTTATCCAGCCCTAGTTAAGGAATTCTATTTTAATTTATCAAGGGGAGATGGTGGATAATCAGTTTTGTAAGAAGGAAGAGAGTTCATCTTACATTTCAAAGTTTAGGAAATCTTTTGAGCATCCCTGTCACTGGGCTTGTAGCTGATATTCATAGTGAGAGATCTGATGCCTTGTCAAGGATGTTAGGAAGAGAAGTTACTGAATTTGAAGAAGTAAGGGCTAATCAGTTGCCCTTGGAGCTTAGATTATTACACAACATCTGTAGTAGGATCTTATTCCCCAAGACTGGCCTTTTCGAGTATGTCTCAGAACGAGACATTGTGGTTATGGACAGTGTCTTGATGGGTCAACCTATTAAGCTTGCTGGGATGATGATTTGGTATATGGCTGAGGTCGGGGGCAAAAGGAGATCTTCTTTGCCTTATGGGATGATTTTAACTATGTTTTTTAGAAGTCAAGGCATTGTGATTTCTGATAATGAGCCATCAAAGAACCTCAGACACACAGATTATTATAGCTTGGCTACGGTGCACAGGATGGGGTTCGTTAAAGTGAATGGTCAATGGAAAGAATCTGGATGAGAGAGCAGCTGAGATTAGGACTTCTGCACCATCTGAGGTTGGTCCATCAGCGAGGCTTCCTTCATCAGAGCTTAGCAGATCTTCACATCCTTCAGGTCCTGCTTCAGTTCCTGTACCGCCACCTATGTCATCTAGTGGATTTTCAGATATTCAGTTAGAGAAACTCAAAAGTTTATTTGTTGCTCACAAAGAAGAAATGAAAACTGAGATTGATAACAGTTTGATGAACTTAAGAGAATTGTATTACTCCTTGGATGATAGAATTGGTAAGATTGAATCCACCCTTGGAGCCTTCGCAGAATCTTTAAGGAATGATCTCAAGAATATTTTTGAAGAACTTAAAGATATTGGTGGAGATTCAGAGACTTACTCCAAATGCAATGCTGAGCTTCAGGACAAGATTATGACTGCATGTGCATTTGTTGATAGAAGACTAAAAGAATTTGTTAGAACTCAAAGTGAAGGGATGGAAAAAATTGTAGAAGAATTGCAAAGACTTCTTAGAACTCATTTTTGATTATGTTGTAATGAAGTTCTTTTGATGTTATTAAAAGATGATGTTCAGTTTAATATGTTTTGATATTTTGATAATGTAATGAAGTTTAATAAAGTTAGATATAATGAAGTTCTTTTTGAAATGTAATGTTTACTTTTTGGTATTAAATGTAATATTGTGAATGAACTACTTAAATTTTTGCAATTTGATTATTCTTTTGAGAAATATTAATTTGAACTTGAATCTTTTCTAAAACCTTTTTGTTGATTACAAAAAAGGGGGAGAGAAGATTGTATATGCAAGCTTAAGTAATGGGTATCAAGCAAGCTTAGGAATTGGTATCAAATAATTTCGATGAAATAAGTTTAATTGGTATCAAGCATCAAATGTAATTTGATATGATCATATAAGTTTAATAGTAAAGGAAGAATAGATATTAATTTGAGTATCATAGGGGGAGCTACCTCATTTAGGGGGAGCTTATCTATAAGGGATAAATATTTGAGAAATTTGATTTGAAAACCTTATTATTTAAATCATGCATATACTCAATATTTTTATAATCATAAAAAGGGGAGATTATTGACCCAATTATTGATTTTGATGATTAATAAATGGCATGAGTATATCCATTATGTTTTAACAAGGGTTTTAGGCATTAAAAATATTTGATCAATCAAAATATATAAAGAACCTTGTTTTCAATCAAATGCCAGAAGTATTTTTCAAAATTCAGAGCTTGGAGTCAACACCTAGATGGTCTGGAACCGACCCCATGGTAGATCAGATGTTTTCCTGATTTTTGGCACGGTCTGGAGTCGACACCCAGAGTTTCGGAGCCGATTCCAACCTGAGACACCGAAAAGAGCATTCTGTTTCAGTTTCCGGAGTCAACACCAAGTTTTCGGGAGCCGACACCTAGATTTTGGGAGCCGACACTTACAGTCTCTGGAGCCGACTCTAACCTGAGTACAGAGAGTGTGTTTTCTTGAGCATTTCTGGAGCCGACACCTTATGGAGCGCGGAGTCGACACTCGAAAGCGGCGAGTCGACACTCAACTTTTTCGGAGCCGACTCCTCAACGAACTTTTACTTTCTATTTTTGGATACTCGACTTGGAGCCGACACCTAAAAAGTTGGAGCTGACTCCACCCTGTCAGGAACGAATTTTCAAAATGTCAGAACGGCCTCCAACGGTAACATTTTCTCACCTAATCTCTAACGGCTACTTTTCTTATGTGCAGGAAGAATCCAATGACAGAAATAACAGCTAGTTTTTCACCTAATCATGGATTAAGGAGAATCTATAAAATGGGAGACCGTCCGTTTAAAAAAAGAGATGAAAAAATAGAGAGAAAACAACTTAAAAAATCCGAGAAGTCTTGAGCAAGAAATCAAAGAGGAAAGAGTCAAAGTTCAAATCCATCAACTTCAGAAAGCTCAAAGAGAAATCCAAAGCATTCAAGCTCAAAATCGGAGTATTTCTCAAGTGAAGAAAAAGAGAGAAAAAGCCCTGATTTTCTCAACTTCTCATCTAAAATCCTTGTAAAGAATCTGAGCTGAGGCCTGATTCAACCCTTCAAGAGAGAAGAGGAAAAGAAGAAAACAAGAAAAGCTCACATCAAATTCGCTTCAAACAGGCTTTTCTAATCTTTGTTTACTTATATTGTTTATATGCTCGTTTAAGGAGCTTTGCATTGTTGTAAACTTTAAATTAATTTGGTGTTTGCTAATTCAATCAGGGGGATTGAATTAGTTGAGGTAGTTTACCTCGGGAACAAGCTAGATTAGCTTGGGTTTGGGTTTTGTGCTGGTGAGCCCGGAAAAACCGGTTGGGTTCGTTGTGACCCCGTGTGAATCAACAAGTTGGAGTTGTGAGCTTGTAAAACAACTCAACTGTAATCACTGGATTATAGTGTTGACCCAAGGTTGCTTGGGAGTGGACGTAGGTGTTGGATATACCGAACCACTATAAATATCTTGTGTTTGTCGTGCTCTTATCTCTATCTCTCTCTGTGCTTTAATTATTGCTTCATTCTCTAGCATACTTAATCTTTGTGAAATTTGGTTTTAAGTTTTAAAGTGTTAAAATTTTAAAACAATCCAATTTACCCCCCCCCCCCCCCCCATCTTGGGTTGCCATCTGGGCTAACACATGCATACCACCAACCTAAATTAGTTATCCTTTCACTTAGTTTAATGCATTAAAAGATAATCAAATAGTGAGAAAATTTTTAAAAAATAAAAACAGATTGAAGTATCATAGATTTAACCATCATTTGTCAACCTAAATATTTCATAGCCTTGATTTACTTATGCTCCAATCTAACGGACTTGTTTTAACTGACTTAAGTCTAAGTTCTAAGTTTCAATCGACTTAAGTTAGATGATTTTTCAATAATTCTCTAAAAAGATAAAAAGAGAAGAATATTGTTGCATTTAGCACCTCTATCACTTTTATATAAAAATTATTTTTATTTGTTTATATTTCTAACAATAGAAACATGTTTATTAGTTTATGTTACTTTTTATTCTTATAATTCTGACAAAAAAAACATGTTTGGCAACATTTTTTTTTTTTTTAAGCAGGAAATACTTTTAAAAGGTAATTTTTCAAAAAAGTTATTTTTATATCTAGAAAGTTGCTTTAAAAAAGTGGAATTGAATTTCATAAATTTTTTCACTTCCACTTTTTTCATAAATAATGAAAGTTACTTTTAAAAATAAAAACAAGGGCAATGCAGTCAAATATATCTTTTACATTAAATTTCATATTTTTTACTTTTAAACATAAAAAATAGGAAACAAAGGTAATATCAAACAGGCTATAAATAATTGAGTATTTATTTTTCTCTTTCCTTCTTTTTTTTAATCTTCTTCTCTTTTCAACTGATGCAATTTACCATCTCTTTACTTGTTCTCACTTCTATTGGGATTAATAATGGAACTAGGATAGATTGGTTGATGAATAAGCATAAATCATTAGTCTTTAGCAAGGTGATGTGTGGTGGTCCGCTCGACGTTAGACGCTATATATGGTAAGTGACACCATAATTTAGAGGCACATTGCTAATAAATCAGTAAATGGTGCGCATTTAATCGAAAAAGACTTACACATCTCATAATAGACTAGCAAGACCAGCTACTTCCTAAAGAGATTGCAACCCATGTTACAGGAGATAATCCTAATCATGATGAAGAATGTAACATATGATTTAGGCAAACTACATAATCCTATCACCGGATATGAAAATTGGTTATAAAAGGAAGGCTCATCGAAAGGCAAGGGGGGCCTTTGGTCACTCTCCACCCCCAATTTTCGAAAGGCTAATTTTTACTCTCATCCATTTTTTCTCCATCTTTCTCTCTCTCTCCAAATAAAATAAAGATAGAGGATCTTAGCCAGAATGCCCCGAACACCCCTCATGCTCCTCTTCTATTGCTACAAGAGCCTATCTAAGACCTTTCAGCCCTCCCTTAACTGGGTGCACAATCATACCCCATGTAGTTGAAAAAAGGCTTAGATGAGTTGAGTATCATCTTGTTGACATTTAAGATTCTGCCAACTCATCTCTAATACCATTAGATTGGCACTATCTATGAAAATAAGGAAGAAGCGAAGAAGCCACGCTATCCAAACCCAGCAAGAAGGCTCTTGCTAGTAATAATAGCACCACCCAAATTATTAGATCCCCCTTCTCAATCCCTCCAAATGCCATAACTATTGTGTAATTTGCTTAGCTACAAAGTAGGTCGAAGCCATCACATCACTAGTTCAAACTCTAATATCCTAGTTAACATGAGAACCAGATACTATTAAGGTGAAGCTCTTGGCAAGCTAACTTTGTACATACCTCGAATACAAAGATCTGTAATGAGGAGGCATATTGAGCCATGGATAGAGTTAACATCATGAAGTCCTTGATGCCATCTAAAAGGATTGAGCCAAAAAAACTCTGACTTGAGATAATGACTTGAGGCTATGAATGAGCACCTCACTATCATAATAAGAGAAGTATAGAGAAAACTAGATCTTCTAGGTGACCTCGACTTACTGGTTGACCCTCTATTTGTGGAGATCATAAGGGAACTCCTGCCACCCAAGTTTAAGATCATGTAGCTATAATAATATGATAGCACGAGTAATTCCAAAGACCACTTAGAGACTTACAAGATTGTAATGATGATCCAAGAGAAACCCCGATGCCATCATATGCAGAATGCTCCCAACCACTCTAAGAAAGTTAGCCCAAATTGGATACTTGGGCCTCACGCCAAGGTTAATCACCTCCTTTAAGGAGCTCAAAAGATAATTTCTTAGGCAGAAGAAGTCCACTGTAGGCTTGATATCCTTGAAGTGGTGCTTAGATAATAAGGTGCTTAAGGTCAAGGATTTCTAACAATCTATAACTATTGTTGTTCTCATGCATAGCTTACTGGACTCATTTTTTAGTTGTTTGCTCAACAAGAAGGAGCTTAGAGGAATGGTGGAGCTCCTAAGTTGAGCTAAAAATACACTAAAGCCAAAGAGGCTTTTGAAAGAAAGTAGGAGTCTATAGTCTTCTCCTTAAAAAGAAATCTACCAACCAAAGAGACTTAAAGAAAGATGAAAAAAAGTGAAGGTATAAACCTAGGCTTTAGAAGTTGAGCAACCAACCTCTACATTAGGGTGGCTACACCCCTTTGACCACTTCAAAATGTGAAATCTTGGTCAAGATATGCAACAACTCCTAGTTCTAGTGAGCTATAAAGGATAGGAGCATATGCATAGCTTCTACCGAGACTATGATCATGATACAATAGAATACCGGTAATTAAAGGATGAGATTGAGGACCTCATGTGAAAGGATTAGATTGAAAATATATTGAGGCCTTAGGAAGCCCTCTAGGAAGAGTCAAGGCCAATAAGAAGTGCCAAGGCATGATAATAACTAGCTTACTAACGTTGTGATCAATGTCATCTCCAACAAGTTGGTAGATGGTGGAGAATGCTCCTTAGCCAGAAAAGCATGCACCTAGAAACATAGAGCTAAAGTGCCAAAAAAGTAGAAGGTCACTAAGATCATTTCTTTTTTTAATGAAACCTGCAAGGAATCTAGATCCCCCATGATGATGCATTGGTAGTCTCCATAGTGATCACCAATTACTAAGTAAAGAGTATCATTGTTGATATTGAAAACTCAACAAACATCCTCAAAGATAGGGATCAGTCGGGATCACTATCGTCCTTCAATAATCCTCTAATTAGCTTCTCTAGAAAACTAATCCTAATTGAAGGAACCATCACCCCAGTAACTTTCAAGAGCCTTGCCTTGGTCCTGGACTTCTTGGTGGTGAAGGTTCCTTCCACTTGTAATGCCATCCTTGGGCAAGCCAATCTCAATACCCTAAGGGTTATTACATCAAGCTACCACTTGTCCATAAAGTTTCCCACAAAACACAAAGAGAGAGAGAGAGAGAGATTGAGCTTAGGGTCAACAGATAGTGAAAAGGTAGTATTATGTCGTCACTTTAAAAGGGAAAGCCAAGGTCGAAGAAAAACTCATGATAGAAAATTTTGACTAGAGAAATGAACTCAAGTTACAGAAAAAAAAAGTTGTTGAGGACCTACTTTCAGTTCTATTAATGAAAGAGCCTAAGAAGCTAGTTTATGTTTGATCCATATTTCCTAAAGAAGAGAGGGGTGAGCTAATGGCCTTTGCATGGGCGAACATTGACATCTTCGGTTGAAGTCTCATAAATATGCCAAGGATCGACCTTGAAGTCATTTTCCATAATCTCAACATCAGTCTGATTTATAAACCCATGCAATAGAAGAAGATGAGCTTTATATTGGAGCAAAAAAAAGCCATCCAAGAGGAAGTAAGCAATCTCCTTGATGCTAAGTTCATCATGGAAGTAGATTATTTAGAATGGTTAGCTAACATAGTCTTAGTGAAGAAAACCAATAGTAAATGCCAGATATGTATGAACTTCACCAACTTCAATAAGGCCTGCACCAGAGAAAGCTTCCCTTTGCTTAGATAGATTAGCTCGTAAATGCCACCTTAGGGATTGCGCTATTAAGATTCATAGATGCATTCTCAAGATACAACTAGATTAAAATGTGTCCTAAGGATGAGAAGATGGTGTTCATCACCAACTTAGCACCTATTTCTACAAGATAATGCTCTTCAGCCTCAAGATTGTTGGAGCTACGTATTAGTGATGGGTCAACAAAATATTCAAGAACCAAATTAGTAATAACATCAAGGCATACGTCGATGTCCTATTAGCAGAAATTAAGGAGTGCTAATAGTACATTGGTGACTTGAAATAGGCATTCTAGATGCTAAGGTACTACAACATAAAGCTTAATCCTAGTAACTATGCATGCGACATCTCTTTAAGAAAGTTTTTAGGCTTCATGATTATCCAGAGGATTTATAGAGGCCAATTTGAAGAACATCTAGGCCATCTTGGATGTAGACCCTAAGAAGGTTTAAAGGTTGATGGACTGGATATCCATCATTACTTGATTCACTCAAAGGCCATTAAGAAGTACCTTTTTTTTCAAATCACTTTGAAATGTCAAAAATTCCTAATGAACTGAGGACTATTAGATGGCCTTTGACCAATTGGAGCAGTACCTAATCTCATCATCATTGCTAACAAAGCTGATCTAGAATAAAGTGCTCTACTTATACCTAGTAGTTTCTACCATCACATTGAGCATCACTATAGTTCAAGAGGAGCAAAAGATATAAAGGCTGATCTATTAGGTTAGCAAGTTCTTAAAAATGGCAAAGCATCAAATTGTAGCCCTAGTGATCACAATATAAAAGCTGAGGCCTAAGTATATAATTATAAAAATTATTGGCTCAATTTTTTTTTAAATAACCATGTTAGGCACGGCCCTTGGTGGACATGACTTAACCAGCGAAGATGATGATGATACAAATACTACTGATGAGTGAGTCATCTCTATTTATATATATATATATATATATATATATATATATATATATATATATAAGTGAGTCATCTCTATTTTTTTTCTTCTTTTTTATTGTATTCTAGAGGTCAGGCCTAGCCCTCCTCCCTTCATATACCATTTTGATTTTAAATTAATAAACTGGTAGGGGTCTATACCAAACCCCCCACCATTAAGGTGGCTTCATATTAATAAATTTCTTTATTTTTAATAATTTTTTAATTTATTAAAAAATATTTTTTTAAAAAAAATTATCAAACTCATGTGGACCGTACCTGGCATGGTCCAAACCCATGTGGGCCATGCCTGGCATGGCCCAATCACAGGCCCACCTGGACCGGCATGGCCCGATGCCCAACTCTATACATACATATATAAATACACACCCACATCCATATATATATATAAAGATATATATAAAGAAAGAGAAATTGCACGAATCATCAAGACTCCTTTCAACTTTCGATCGACATAAATAAAAAATGTAAAAAAATAAAAAAATAATTTTAAGGTTTGTATCAACTTTTTTTTATAATTTTAGATATTTATAAATATATATGTAATAAAATTTATATTTTAATAAAAATAGTTCTCTTACTATTTTTTTCATTTGGTAAAGTAGGAAATAATTTTTTGCATTTTATTAAGGTGAATTTATAGCCCACTCTTGACACACTAGTATTATACTAGATTTGTAACCCTCCAAGCCCTGATCCAATTGACTTCGTTAGCGGGCCTAAAACCACTCAATCTCTTCATCTTTTATAATGTGACACCCTTGTCGCACACCACAAGCTAGTCAAAATCTATCCCGAAATGGCTTCATGTTATGGCGGAACTTCATCATCATCCCTCATGGATAGCCCACCCATCAACTTTTGAATGCTTAGGTTGGCTCTGATACCATTTGTAATGCCCGAAGCTCACTTGCTGGTCCAATCAACTTTATTAGTGGGCCTAAAACCACTGGCCCAAAAACTCGAATAGGAGTTAATAGGTGGCAAGTGGACTTGAGTTATAAGTACAAACAAATTCCTTTTCCATCCAATATAGGACTTGTTGCCGCCAAATCACTTCTAGAGAAGTCGGATAGGAAAAGAACTATGGGCCTTCGAGAAGATTGCAGGACCGCTTCCTTTGGCCGAAGACCTGCAACAAAAGTCCCGAGCCGGTGGTTCCGGCGGGGACCCTTCGATGCTCTAGTTAGTGATCTAGAGAACACCACTAGAGATGAGTAGTTCAGAATAAATCCCTTTCTTTGTTACGAGTGAAGGTTCTTATACATGTTCGAAGGTCCCTCTTATCCTTCGGAGATGACCGTTGAATCACGTCGTCCTCTAGGATCGGCGCTGTAAGTGGTAGGTGGGCGCATAACCATTAAACATGCGTCGTAAATAACGGTAACCGCCCGTAGTCTTAGCGGAGAGTGGGTTAGCGAGCCACGTGGCAGTCCTAGGCACTTATCAGGTCGATGGGAACAATGTCTGAGGTTGGTTCCTCGGCCAAAATTAGAGACCGAGAGCATGTCGGGGCCGAGGCCAAAGCGAGACTCGAGGCCGAGGCCAAGGCCGAGACGAGGCCCTGAGGTTGAAGTTGAGATGAAGCCCGAGGCCGAGGCCAGCTGCCAAATTATTACTCGGCTCCGAGAACCATGCAGACTGTTAATCCACCGTCTGGGGGCTTGATCAGCCACATCAGATGCCCCTCCGCCCCTGAGATGGGTGGGCATACAATCACCAGCGAAAGGGGCGTTATATCACATGGTGGCTGATCTTCACGTGCTAACGGCTGTCGAAAGGGCACGTGTCCCCGAAGGCCATGCTCCTTTGAGGCCTTGGGTGCTATAACACTACCACTTTGTCCATTCTGACCGTTGAGATCGACATCAAAGGGGGTTCTCTGCAAATACGGAGCTATGAAAAGGTGGGTATCATCATTGCGGTGAGGTCACCGCTGTCTCATCATTGGTGGTGCCCCTCGTGCTCTGCGCACCAGGTGGTTTCCGAAATGACCTCCAGTGGTGGCTAAATTGGAGCAGGCGGAATGATTTGAAACGACGAGGCTATAAAAGGGGAGGGGTCGTCCCTGACCTCGATCTTTCGCTTCTATTGCTTTTGCCCTTTCCTCTCAGTCTGACCCTCGTCCGAACGCCCATTCATCTTCCATCTGCTTCTGCTTCTTCTTCCCGAGCCCAGCTTTCAGCTTCCCAACCTTTCTTCCAGGTTAGTTCACCTTGCTTGCCTTCATGGATTCTTCCCTTTCTTGATCTATTTCTAATTTCGGAGGCTATTCCCCCGACCCTTTGCAACCTTCCCTATCTCCAACACCGAGTTGGTCCTCCTCTTCCATTGATAGGATTCCTTTAGAGCAGCGGCGAGTCGCCGGACGATCTCCTATCGGGAGTCGCTCGGCCACCGGCCGGGCCTCTGTTGGGCACCGTCCGATCATCGCGGGCCCATCCTCTGCCGTGAGGGAGTCCCTGAGGGGACTGCCTCCACTATGACCGCCCAAGAGATAGTTAACCTTAGGGCCAAGTATAGTCTCCCCACCAGCCTCGGCCTATTTCGTTCCGCTCCTGATGATAGGGTGACTTCCACTTGTCTCGGTAGAGTCACCCTATACGAAACTTTCTTCAAGGCCGGCCTTCGTCTATCTCTTCATCCTTTTATTCTCAACCTTTTAGACAGATACTCATTGGCACCAGAGCAGTTAGTTCCGAATTCTATTCGGACTATCATCGGTTTCCTGGTGCTATGTCACCTCCATGGGATAGAAGCTCGGATCTCCCTCTTCCGATGCTTCTATACCCTTCGTAAACAATCGGGGTGGTGGTCCTTTGTCCCCAGACCGACCAGAACCCTGAAACTATACCTTCCTACATCCATTAAGTGGTGAAAGATAGGTTTTTCTTTGCTCATATTGAGGGAGCGAGGGCAGTTTGGGGGACACCAAATATCGAGCCGAACAAGGATTCATCGATACTCCCAAGAGACCAGGAAGTGTTTGGGCAGCTGATAACTGCCGATGTTCCCCGATGCAACCAACTTTTGGCTGACGAGAACCTTCGGCTAGCGGGCCTCATCCCGAGTGGTGATGAGCAGTCAGATTTCCTTTCAGCCGGCTTTCCTTATCTTTTCTCTTCCCTCTCTTTTTTTTTTACTAACTCCTTTCTGACTCGAGCAGGTATGCTACCGCCAGTTCAGGCCATAAGAAAAGCGGCAGCCAGGAAGAGAGCGGCCCAGGCAGATGGGGCCCCTGCTAAGAAAAAGGCCAAGGCTAAGGAGGCCCGAGAGAAAGAGGCCGAGACCGAAAGGGCCAGAGAAAGGGTCGAAGAGGCCGCAGCGTCGGGGAAGAGGCCACGGTCCTCGTCACAAACTCCGTTCCGATCCCCGTCACCAACTCCGTTCCGGTCCCCAACTCCCTGGTGCGCAGGTCTCGGGTAGACCAGGATGCACCCATCGATCTTACCGACACGCCCCCGGAGGGGCCAAGGGCTAAAGCTTCACCGCTGCCATAGTCGGTCGCGCCCGATGCGGGGTCGACCGAACCGGTCACAGGGTCGGCCCCAGAAGCTGCCCCCCCCAATGATAGAGCCAACGACCGAAGAGCTTCCGAGGGCGACGGTGTTGTCGGAAGAGGTGTCGTCGGCCCCTGACTTGACTCCAGAGGCTCCAATGCCCGCCAGGACTGTAGAGGAAGTCGAAGCGGAGGTCACTTCCTTCCGATCCCTCCTTGAGAACCACGGTCGTTGGGCCGAGAGGACAATGGCTCAAGTTTGCATGCCCGAGCTTCAGAGGGACCTTCAAAACCAAAGGTACTCAGTTTTTTTCCGTGAAGCCTTCGTGGCTCATTTTTGGGTAAGTGTTTTCCCCTCCATCACATCCTTTAACTGAGTTTTTCTTGTCGCTCATTACTATGATTTGTTTATGCAGGCAGTGAACTCCTTGGCTGTTGTCAAGAGCGTCCTATCCCAGGCCGAGGCCGCTCTTGACCATTCGTATGAGGAAGTTGGTCGAGCTCAGGCCAAGGTAGAGGAGGCCGGGAAGGCACTAGAAGCAGCCCTGGCGAAGAGGGCCGAGGAACAGGCCAGGGCCAAGAAAGCCTTGGAGACAGCCCAACCTGAGAGTCTGGCCCGGGCGGAAAGGGCAGAAGAGGCACTCAAGGAGGCCCAACGTCGAGTGGCCCTTGAACTCAATAACACTCGGGCAGCCGAAGAAGGACAAAAGAAGGCGGAGTCGGAGCTGTTTTTATATAGGAACCGACTGCACTCCGCCAACATCGAAATAAAAGCGGCCAAGGAGAGGGCAAAAAATGCTGAGGAGATTGCCCGCCGCTCCGATGCTCAAATTGCCGAGATGAGAGCGGCTATGATAGCTGCCGAAGAGAAGGCCGTTGCGGCGGAAAAGAAGACCGCCGAGGCCATAGAGACCTTCCAGAAGTTCGCTGACTTTGGTGAGGAGCTGGCTGAGGCTTCTGCCTTTGCTTACAACACAGGCTTCCAGGATTGTAAAGTCAAAGTTGGAAGAGTCTACAGTCTTGAAGGGCTTGACAACCTGGAGCCGGATGAAGTAACGGAGGAAACCCTAGTGGCACATCCTTCCTCCAACGATGAACCAGCATCAGAAGGGCCATGAATGTCTCTTTTTGCTTTTTAATTTTTCCTTGTACTAAAGTCCGACTAGAGTCGGCAATTTTGTAAACTTGTTAATAAAGTATTCACCTTAAAATCAATTCGCTGCGCTTCGCTGTTTGATTCCATAGTAGCTAAGACGAGCTCATCTCGGAGCATAAGCCGAGACCGAGAACTTAGGCCTGGGTTAGGAGTCGAAACCTAAGCTGAGGCTGAGATAATGGTGGCCAGAGTAGACCTAGATTGTGGCTGAGACAATTAAGTTGAGATCGAAGTCGAGATTCAGAGCAGACATCAAGACCAAAGTTGACCTAGAAACTGAATTTGGAGACCAACTAAAATTCAAGCGCCGATCCAACCGAGTGCCACATGGCTAGGTTTGAGTGCTGACGGGGGATCGGGCTTGAGTGCTGACGCGGATTTGGGCTTGAGTGCTGATACGGAGTCGGGCTTAAGTGCCGGCACGGAGTCAGGCTTGAGTGCCGATGCGGAGTCGGGCTTGAGTGCCGATGCAGAGTCGGGCTTAAGTGCTGATGCGGGGTCGGGCTTAAGTGCCGACGCGGAGCCGGGCTTGAGCTAGAAAAGCAAGATTGCTCGAGAATGTTTTCATTAGGTAGAGGTAAATGTTATTCAAATATAAACCAGAATACTCAAAATTTATGGTGTCAAGACATGTTATTGGTAATACCGACGAAGGTTGTCCGCATTCCAGGTGCGAGAGTAGCTTCCCGTCTAGTTCCTCGATTCGGTATGCTCCGTGATGAAGTACATCGATGACCCGATAAGGCCCTTTCCAATTGGGTGACAATTTGCCTCCTTCAGTGGGTTTGAAGACTTCCGCTCGCCTGAGGACTAGGTCTCCAGGGAGGAATGTTCTGGGGCGAACTCGAGTGTTATAATATTTTGCAACTATTTTGCAGTAAGTAGCCATCTTGAGTCGTGCTCGATCACGGGCCTCCTCAACGAGGTCAAGGTTGGCTCGCAGCTGGGTCGGATTGTTCTCCTCACATATGATTGTACTCGGGGACTAGGAATGCCAATTTCTACAGGGATGACAGCCTCCGAACCAAACACGAGGCTAAAGGGAGTTTCTTCCATGGGGACTCGTGGTGTCGTCTGATACGCCCATAGTACATTCGGGAGCTCCTCCACCCATCTTCCTTTAAAACCATCAGGCGTGTCCTGAGCCCTTGAAGGATGGTATGATTTGTAACTTCGGCCGCTCCGTTTGACTGGGGGTGACCGACAGAAGTGAACTTCTAGCATATGCCCAGCTCGGTGCAAAACTCTCGGAAGGAAGCATTGTCGAATTGTCGACCATTGTCGGTAACAAGGGTGTGGGGTAGCCCGAATTGATAAATAATAGACTTCCAAAAGAAAGTCCTCACCTTGGCCTCGATGATTTTGGCAAGTGCTTCGGCCTCTACCCACTTGATGAAATGGTCGATGGCAATGAGCAGAAACTTCCTCTGACCAGAGGCTAGAGGGAATGGCCCCAAAATATCCATCCCCCATTGGGCGAAAGGCCATGGAGCCGACAAGGGGCTCAGCTGAGATGTTGGCAGCCGTTGGATATTGGCGTGCCACTAGCAGCTATTGCACTTCTGAACCAACTTGGCCGCATCTCCTCGCATGGTAGGCCAATAATAGCCTTGGCGTAGGGCCTTGTATGATAATGCCCTGCCCCCCAAGTGGTTCTCACAAATACCCTCATGGATCTCACAGAGAATGTAGTCAGTATCTGCAGGACCAACACATTTAAGGAGGGGGTGAGAAAAGGACCTTCGATATAGTTGTCCGTCAAGCACAAGAAATTTAGATGCACGCCACTTGAGTAATTTTGCTTCAGTAGGATCGATCGGGAAGGCACCGTTGGTGAGGTACTGGACATAGCATCCATCCAAGAAGGATCTTGATTAATTGGTAAGGATTCTTCCACCACACCGATACTTGGGGCTTCCAGATGTTCCACATAAGTTCTCCCCAAGGTTCCGTCGGTCGAAGTGGCTAGCCGGGACAAAGCATCAGCTATGGCATTCTCCCTTCGGGGAATGTAACTAATGCTGAAGTGAGTAAAGGGAGTGGCTTGTAAATGCACCATGCTCAAGTAGCAAGATATTATAGGATCTCGAGCCTCATACTCCCCCTTTATCTGGCCAGAGACGAGCTGGGAGTCGATGAAGACTCTAAGGCACCTTGCCCCGAGCTCCCTTGCCAGCCTCATTCTTGACAGCAAAGCTTCATACTCTGCTTGATTGTTTGTGTCCGAGAAGAGGAAACGAAGGGCGTACTCGATCATAATGCCATCCGGACTTGCTAGGATGAGGCCTGCCCCACTACCTTGAGAGTTTGATGCTCCATCTATGTGGAGGATCCAGTCCTCCCCTCCTCCCTCGATGGTAATGTCCGAGGGGTTTGCATGAGGTTCCTCTAGCCGTTCCTCTGCCCAAGTGCATTCGATTAGGAAATCTGCCAAGATCTGGAACTTCATCGCCGACCTGGATTGAAACGATAGGTCGAATTCTCCCAGCTTGACTGCCCACTTTGCCAATCGACCAAAGGTGTCAGGACGGAAGAGAATTGCCCTGAGGGGTTGATCTGTGACCACCATAATTGGGTGTGCTTGGAAGTATGGTCTGAGACACTGAGCAGAGACGATTAGTGCAAAGAAATTTTTTTTCAGTATTAGAGTACCTGACTTCTGCGTCGTGAAGCACTTTGCTTGTATAGTATACTGGCCTTTGCGTCTTGTTAGCATCAACGTGGACAAGCACGGAACTCACTGCTTTAGGGGATGCCGCTAGGTAAAGGAAGAGTTCTTCTCCTCCCCTTGGCTTGGATAGCAAAGGTGGGGTGGACAAAAACTTCTTCAATCCCTCAAACGTCTCTTGACACTCCTTTGTCCAGTCGAAGCAATCAACTTTGTGCAAGGCTTTAAAGAAGGGAAGACACCTTTCTGCTGGCCTTGCTAGAAAACGGCTCAAGGCTGCTATCCTTCCTATGAGTCATTGTACTTCCTTCTTATTATTTGGTGGTCTTATATCGAGGATGGACTTGATCTTCTCGGGGTTTGCTTTGATTCCCCTCTATGTCACCATGAATCCTAGGAATTTTTCCACTGCGACTCCGAAGGTGCACTTCCGTGGGTTCAATTTTATCCAGTATCGGCGAAGGTTGTCGAAGGTTTCTGAAAGGTTAGCAACATGGTTGTTGGCACGAATGCTTTTCGTTAACATGTCGTCCACGTACACCTCTATGTTGCGCCCAATTTGGTCTTCAAAAACCTTATTCATCAACCTCTGGTATGTGGCTCCCGCATTCTTCAACCCGAAAGGCATGACCTTGTAGTAATAGATGCCCTTCTCGGTCACGAAGGAAGTGGCCTCCTCGTCAGCTGGGTCCATCCTTATCTGATTGTAGCCTGAGAAGGCATCCATGAAGCTAAGGGTTTTATGGCTCGACGTAGCATCCACTAGCTGATCAATCCTGGGTAGTGGGAAGCTATCCTTGGGCACGCCCTGTTGAGGTTGGTGAAATCAACGCACATCCTCCAGCTTCCATTGGCCTTGCGAACCATGACCACGTTGGCTAGCCAGACTGGGTAATGCGCCTCTCGTATATGGCCCGCTGGATCAATTTATTGACTTCCTCGTCCATGGCTCTTTGCCTCTCAGGAGCAAAACTCCTCTTCTTTTGCCGAACCGGTCGACTCCTTGGGTCGATGCTAAGTTTATGGGTGATGACTTCGGGCGGCACTCCTGGCATATCCAAGGCTGGCCAAGTGAAGACGTCCATGTTGGCCCACAAAAAGGCAAGTAGCCAATCCCTCACTTTGGAGGAAGAAGCGCTCCAATTCGAATTGTCTTCGTTGGATCCTCCCCCAGCAGGAAAGTCAGCAAACTTTCACCCGGTTCTTCTCTCCTCTCGAAGTCTCTGGGATCAAGTGGCTCGAGCGCTGGTGGAATGGCCACCTCGTGAGGACTAGGCGTGGTGTAGCAACAGAGAGGTATTAGGTTCCGCTCTCCATGCATCTCTCCAACTCCCTTATTGGTAGGAAACCATACCAATAGCCTCTTTGTAGAGATGATGGCTTCAAGGAGGTTGAGACCGGGCCTTCCAAGAATTGTGTTGTAAGCCAAGGGAACCTGGACAACGAGAAATTTTATGAAGACCGTGCTCTAGTACGGTTCCGTCCCGGCCGTAACTGGAAGGGTGATTTCTACTTCTACATTTACAGTATCCCCAGTGAAGCCCATTAAGGGAGTGGTCACAGGGCAAAGAAGATTTGGAGACAGGCTCATTCGAACAAATGCCTCATACGAAAGAACATCTACTGAACTTCCACTATCAATAAGGATTCACTTTACAGGATGTTTGGCTATCATTATTGACACGACGACGCCATCATCATTAGGGTTGTCTACCCCTTCTAAGTCTCTTCTAAAAAATGGAATTACATAATCTACTCCCTCCTCGTGCTGCCTTTTAGAGGCACTGCCAGCCCCCCAGGAGATCATGGCCACTATCTTCTCGTCGGAGCGTTGTCCACGCCAATCTGGGGTGCAGATGGTACCGACGGGCCCAAAGCAGTAGGGTTCCCTCTCCGAACAAACTTTTCCAGATGACCTTGCTGGACTAGTTCCTTGATGGCTTTCTTCAGCAGGCGACAATCCTCCGTGTCATGGCCGTAGTCCCAGTGATAGCGACAGTAGAGATCTTTGTTGCGAGGGACTCCCGACCTCATGGGAGGCGGACACCGAAGATAGGGTTCGCCCTCAATCTCTAATAAGATATGAGATACTAGGGCGAGAAGGGGGGTGTAGTGTTCCTTGGGAGCTAGGACCCGAGGTTGATTGTCCAAGCGGTGAGGCGGCTCAGTTTTCCTTGGCCGCATTCCAACAGGCTCAGGATGCACCAGCTTCTTACTAGACCCCTTGTCGACCTCCCTCATGGAGAACTCTACTTCATCAGCGCGAATATACTTTTGCGCTCAGCACAGTAATTTGGCATAAGAGCCGGAAGGTTTCTTGTTCAAAGAATAGGCAAAGCGAGAGGGATTGAGTCCCCACTTTAGGGCTAGAGTGGCCATAGAGTCCTCCAGATTATAGACTTCGAGCGCAGTCTCCTTGAACTGGGCCACGAAGTCCTTAAAAGTTTCGCCGCTCCTCTGCTGAACGGTGAATAAGCTATCAGCCACTCAGGGGATCTTCTGGCACGCATCAAAGTGTGCCAAGAAGGATCGCTCTAGCTGCCTGAAGGAGTTGATACTACATGGTGGCAATCGGGAATACCACACATGTGCAGCCTTCCGAAGTGTAGCTGGGAAGGCGATGCAAAGGAAAAAATCTGTTGCTCCTTGGACCTGCATGAGGACTTTGTAACTTTTCAGGTGATCCAGGGGGTCCGTGGTGCCATCATATGGGTCCAACTGGGGAAGATGGAATCGGAGCGGGACCGGTTCTTCCATAATGTGACGAGACAGTGGGGGGCAATGGTCGTACTTTGCCCCGTGAGGGTTGGTAATTCTGCGGCTGAGCTCCTCCAACCACAGATGATACTCGTCCAACCGCTGCTCGGCCCAACGAGCAATCTGTTTGTTGAAGGAATATCCTCTCGAAGATTCGAAAGACGAGCGGGAAGAAGGTCGTCGGCGGAGAGGATGCACCTGCTCAGGTTCCTTCCCACTGCACCGTTTGGGGAAGGCGGTCAGAGCGATGGGAAGGAGACCACGACTATTTGGAGGTCTCCTGGCGATGAGACTTTGAAGATGTGCGATGAAAAGTCTCCGGAGGAGTTTTTCCATGATGAGACTGGCTGGCTCCCTAACCCTCCGCATGGAGTGGAGGGAGCTAAGGTGGCAATGGCATAGTGGTGGAGCACTGCTCCTGCAGCTCCCGAACCACCGCCATCAGGTCTTGAACTTGCTGGGCCAGTGCGTCATGCCAATCAACTTGGCTAAACTGTGGCTACATGGGAGGCGGAGCAGGGAGGTCCATCTCGGCTACTCAGCCCGCGGGGGGTGCCCCCCAGCCTGACTAGTAGAGGCCTCCTGCGCACACGTGATCACCATCTTCCTCCTTGCAGGGGTTGAAGGGATGTAGATACGTCGAATAAACATTTGTGCTGCAGTGCACTCGCCCCCCTTCTTGGCGCGCCAATCTATTACCAAATCACTTCCAGAGAATGTCGAGTAGGAAAAGAACTGTGGGCCTTCGAGAAGATGGCAGGACCGCTTCCTTTGGCCGGAGACCTGCAACAAAAGTCCTGGGCTGATGGTTCCGACGGGGACCCTCCGACGCTCTAGTTAGTGATCTAGAGAATAGCACTAGAGATGAGTAGTTCAGAATGAATCCCCTTCCTCATTACGAGTGAAGGTTCTTATACCTATTCAGAGGTCCCTCTTACCCTTCGGAGATGATCATTGAATCATGTTATCCGCTAGGATGGGCGCTGTAAGTGGTAGATGGGCGCATAACCGTTAGACATGCGCTGTAAATAATGGTAACTGCCCGTAGTCTTAGCGAAGAGTGGGTTAGCGGGCCATGTGACAGTCCTAGGCACTTATCAGGTCGATGGGAACAATTTCTGAGGTTGGTTCCTCGGCCAAAATTAGAGACCGAGAGCATGCCGGGGCCGAGGCCTAAGCGAGACTCGAGGCCGAGGCCGAGGCCGAGACGAGGCTCGAAGCTGAGGCCAAGATGAGGCTCGAGGCCGAGGCGAGGCCCCAAGGTTGAAGTTGAGATGAAGCTTGAGACCGAGGCCAGCTGCCAAATTATTACTCGGCTCCGAGAACCGTGTAGACTGTTAATCCACCGCTTGGGGGCTTGATCAACCATATTGTTGGCCCAGATGGCAACCCAAGAGGGGGGGGGGGGGGTGAATTGGGTTCTTAAAAATTTAAGACTTTTTGAAATATTTTAAACAAATTAACTCAAGATGTGCAAGTGAGAGAAATTAACTTATAAGCAATGCACAAACAGAAATATAAGAGAGATAGAGTGAGAGACAAATGAGCACGGCAAACACAAGATATTTTTATAGTGGTTCGGTGCAACCAACACCTACGTCCACTCACAAGATCCACTTGGGTCCACACTATAATCTCCTCGATTACAGCCGAGTTATTTTACAAGCTCACAACTCAAACTTGTTGTTTTTCCGGGATCACAATGAACCCAGCCGGTTTTACATGGGCTTACCAGCACAAAACCCAACTCGTTGTTTTTAACGGGATCACAACGAACCCAACACGTAAGCTATCCCAAGCTTACAACGAGGTACAACTACCTCCACTGATTCAATCCACTGATTGAATCAGTACACAAGAAAATAATTTAGAGTTTAAATACAAACAGCTCCTCTAGAGCAGAATAATCAAAATAAAGCTTTAGGTTTAGAAAAGCCTGATTAAATAAGCTTGAATGTAGGCTTGGCTTCTTTGCTTCTCTTCTCCAACTCCTTTGAAGTGTGGAATCAGGCCTCAGCACAGATTCTCCTAGCTTTGGGGCTTTTGGATGTTGGTTGAAGCTTTTTTTTTTTTTTTTTTCCTAGGTTGGAAGATCTTGATTTGCTCTTGGTTGCTTTGGGATCTCCTCTTGAACTTTTGTTGATTGTAGATCTGGAGCACACGAATCTCTCTCTTTGATTTCACTCCTTTTGAATCTCTTTTCTTGACTCAAATGATTTTTCCAATGAAGCTCTATTTTTCCTCTTTTTGAAAGATTTTCTTTTCTCTCTTTTTCACCACTCTATTGTTTTCTATATATTTTTTTGATTTGAAAAGAGCTCCTCTATTTATAGATTATGCAAAAATATATCCGTTAGAAACACAAAAATATAGCCGTTATTTGAAAATATTACCGTTGGAGTGACGTGTCATCGCGAAAAATCGCGCCCAGAATTTCGCGGAGTCGACTCGAGCACTGTGGGAGTCGGCTCGAAGTCGATTACTAAAAATAGAAACATTTTAAACGTTAGAGGGTCGACTCGCGAAGAACCAAAGTGTCAGCTCCCGATAATCGGGGGTCGACTCGAAGAAAATGGGGAGTCGACTCGAGAAGCGCTTAAAAAACATGCTTTCTGTTGTTTGAGCGGAGTCGACTCGCACAGACAGGAGTCGGCTCGCACAGAGTCAGGGGTCGACTCTTGAAATCCAAGGGTCGACTCGAGAAAATCAGAAAACTCTGTTACTAACTGGAGTCGACTCTGAAACTCTAGAGTCGACTCCGGAACGTATCAAAAATCAGAAATTTTCTTGATTGACTTTGAAATTCGTCCCAGAATAATTTTAAATGATATTTTGACTTGAATACAATAAATATGACATTAAGCATGAATTCAAGACATGTTTCAAGAAATCATTGATTGAAATATAACATGTAAAAATTCCTTTTTGAAATCTTAAATATAGAGCTTGAAACTTCTTTTTCAAATTGATTCAAAACTCAGTGAGTTTAAACATTGAGAGTCCATTGCTTTCATTTTGAATAAGCTCAAGGTTTTTGATAAATAAACTCATTATTTCCTTTAAAATACTCATGGCTTTTGGAAATCATCAAAATCAATAAGGTTGGGGTAATTAAATAATTACAATCTCCCAAATTTCTCAACACATATCAGGACTAAATGTGGGTTATCATAATCTTTTCACCTTATAATATAACGTCCTCATCGCATGCCACGACAGAACTCCACTATTGACCCAAAAACTTGAGTGAAAGTTAATGGATAGCAAGTGGTAATGCGATGCCCTCGTCGCAGTCGAATTATTGGTACTGCAAGGATGACTCCATGCCCTGATGAGACTTCACTATTGTTCCCTATGGGTAGCCATTTTCTTATGCTCATCCATCAACTTTCGTATACTCGTGTCGGCTTTGATACCATTTATAACGTCCAAAGCCCATTTGCTGGTGGCCTGAAACCATTGGCCCAAAAACTTGAGTGAGAGTTAATGGATAACAAGTGGACTTAAGTTATAAGCACATAACACATTCTTTTTCCATCTAATATGGGACTGAATATGGATTATCATAATAGATTTTTTTATTAATAGATTCCTAAATCAAGAACCCTTTCAAAGGCTACTTGTAAGATAGCTTCTGTTAAAGAATCAATGATAGTAGTTGTTTCACTAGATTTAGTGTCTCTTTGTTGTACTTTTTCATAGTTTCTAAATATATATCTTTCTTTAGGATGGATAAATTATTGATTAGCTATAAGTAGCTTAAATCTTTCAAAAAAAAAAAAAAAGAAAAGAAGGGAGAGGGCACGGGTGGTGGCTACAGTAAGGGAATCAAGGAAAAAAAGAGGAAAGAGAGAGAGGAAAGCCAATGACCCATCGAGTGCGAAGAAAGTAAGGGGATCTAAAGAAGGAAAGGAAGGGGAGAGGAAAGAAAGAACAAGGAAAAAAGAGAAGGGGACGATTGTATAGTTCTGCCATGGCATGGAGCCATCCTTGCGGCACCAATGATCTGATTCAAAGGAAATTCTGGCTAGCTTATGGTATGCAACGACATCAAAAGGTGAAAAGATTGCCTAAGTTTAGTCCCACATTGGATGAAAAAAAAGTGTGATATGCTTATAACGCAAATCCATTTGCTACCCATTAACTTTTACTCGAGTTTATGGGCAACATAAGTTTTAGCTCGCTAACAAGGTTAACTAGGCTAAAGGGAGATAATAATAATAGAGGTTACATTAAAAAAGAACAAGAGATGATATTTTAAGATTTTTATAAATATTATAAAAATCAAGATCGATGTTCCAATAGTATTGTTATTCAATTGCCATGGATCTCATAGAACCATTTTTTTTGCCCTTATAACAGTTAAAATAATCATTTATTTTCCAAAGTATCTTAAGTAATTTCTCCAAAAGTTAATTTCTTCAAATAATTATTATTTTTTAAAAAATAATACCATCATGATTGTGGCATGCTATTATAGTGAAAAACAATAGTTAATAATGAAAAAAGCTTATTTACTAAACACTATTGACTAAATAAAAAATATTTTTAATTTAACAAATAAAAATAATTTTCAGCCATTGTAAAATTATGTATTTAAAATTCTATTTCAACGAATGATTAGTACAGATGCTAAACAATCACTATCATTGCTAAATAAAAGTATGACCGCTAAATTGATAAGCTTAAGTTTAAAGTTTGATCATTGTTGTTGCAGTATTAGCTTAATCCAGTATATACAACATTAGATTTTACCCTAACTTATTAATTTAAATATTAAATTATTGAAAAAAGTCTAAATAAAAAAAGAACGCCCGTGAGCCGTCGTGGACGTTTACTGATGCAACAAAAATATCGTGTAAACATCATCAACATCCAAAAACGGCTCAAACAATTCATTTTGTAAGTCGTTTCTGACGTGATTTGAGCTAACAGTTATCATGCACCATTATGGGCCAAGCTGTTGAAGCTTTTATAAGATAAATAGAGACTCAAAATTCAAGATAAAGTAGAATGATTTTAAGTAGCTGTATGAGTTTTTTTTATCTCATTTTATTTCTAATTTAAGGTTTCATTGGGCTTGCATCTTTACATCCGGATCGTTGTACCTTAGGGACAGATCACCGACAACCTGCACGTTCTTAGGACAGTGTTTAATATGCTTCGATCCTGATTTGATTTATATCTTTTTTTTTATTTTATTTTATTTATATATTTAAATTTTTATAATATATTTTTAGTAATTTTTAGTAATTTTTTTTAAAATCAAAACTATTTTCAACAGCAAATAATTATAACTTAATCCGGAGTTGTACGAAATTGATCAAAATGGCTTGAAATTTATCAATTCGAATCAACATAATTAGGACTGCAGTGTGTATATATATATATATATATAATTTTAATCACTGATCCTTAGAATAATCCAGAACAGCAAGAGGGTCACCTAACGTTAGCACGTGGCAAATCACAAGGTGTCGTAATCCATCTACCTACTGCACCGACCCATAGGTCTTGCACCAATGATCTCATGCCATATGGCACATAGTCCATGACCTTTGGCAGAACGGTTGGGCCCATGCCATTCCATCAATCAACAAAGCTGCACGCTGCATCGCACGCATCAGAAACATCGTCCGTCCTCATGCAACGGCTGAGATCGACGCGGTGATGTGTCCTCCCATTGGCCTCATACGGCACCAATTGTTTCCTTTTTTGGCATGACGATCACATGGACTTTGTTACGAGTGACACGAGGCAATTCATATCCACCGTCCATTTCACATCTAGCCTCCCTCCGCTCGGTTGCGTTAATTGCACTCGTCAATGAGCTTACCTAATAATGGATGGAAAACTATAGTGATTCTTAAAAAAAAATACGATTTTGAGATAAAAATAACGGTAATTTTTTATTATCATCATAAACAGCATCTATTTATCAAGATAATAATAATATTGTTTAACGGTGCCTTAGCACTTTATTATATTTCTAGGGTACAACAATAACAAGAAAAGAAAAAAATAATTTTAGAAATATGCCAAAATAATTTCATCAATATTCTGATTTTTAGTCATGTAATTTTAATAAATATTTTAACAATTAAATGCTATATAATTTATTAATTTTGATATTATATAATTCTGCTTTGAATACTTGAAGAATAACCGACAGCTAGGTTGTAGCGCGAAGAAAATTCTTATATGGCAGCTGCACCAGCTAACCATTCACGCGGTAAGCTAACCAGAAGGCCAAAAAAAATCATCAATATTATGATATTTAGTCATGTAATTTTTAATAAACATTTTAACAATTAAATACTAAATTAATTAATTATTATATAATATAATTTATTAACTTTGATATTATGTGATTCTGTTTCGAATGCTTGAAGAATAACCGACAGCTAGATTGTACCATAAAGAAATTCTTATAGGACGACGCGGTAAGCTAACCGGAGGTGACGAACGTTCTAATAAACTGAAGTTATAAGGGACCCAAGAGGACCGGTTTGGCGTGAGACAGGTAGCCGGCTTCCTTGTCCGATTGGCTTTCTTCTGAGTTCTCTCTATTCTTCGCGCATCCTCCCTTCCCATTTCAAAATCTCCCTTCGATTCGAGTGCCTTCGGAATTCTGATATCCGATCGCCGGATTTGTCATGGGAGCGCCCGTATTTTCCCGCCCGAACTAGGCTGATCCGCCTTCCGGCGGCGAGAGCTCGCCCTTCCGTGATTGAGAGCTTCCGAAGCGATCTAGGGTTTCCTTGGAATTCCGCATGAGCTGGTTCGTCAATCTGGGTCTCAATTCGAATTCCAGCCACTTCATCACCTGTCTTCTGATCTTTATTGTCCATTACTCCCCTCAATTACCGCCATCAATATTAAATTCGAGGAGTCGCTGTAACGGAGATCACATATTTCAGAGATATGGAGAGCCGTTGTATTAATCGTCCCCTTAAAAAAGGTAACTCCTTTCCTGAAAATTATTAGCCTCTTTTTTCTTTTTTTGCAAATTTTTTTTTGGTTGATATTAGGTCGGAGCCCCTTGTTTTTTGTTTGGAGAACTAAAACTCGATTTTTTTTAAAAAATGGTCCTGTTTAAAAATTTAGAACGAGGTGAACAATTATTTTCTAACATGCGGCTGGAAGTTTTAGGGCCGGACGCAATTAGAAAAGGTCGTGCCCTGTACAATAAAATAAAATGAATTGACGCCAGTTGGTAGGATTTGATCCTGCTGCATGTCCCAAAATAATAATAAAAAAAGAGTAAAGTGACTGACACCAGTTGGTAGTATTTGGCGTATTATTCCTTTGTCGGTGGGTGATGGATGTTTCCATTCGTATCCGCGTATACTGGATAGCATTAGCAGCTGCTGTACAATACTTCCGTGCACGAATATACGTGTGTACATGCTGATGATTTGAGATTTTTTCTAAAGGTGGACCCGTCCCATGGCGCGACTAATATGTCATGTCGACGTGAAAAAGGCTCTGGAGATGCTCTCGATGGTCCAATGGTCCAGCAAGCATTTCTAATTTTATTGATAAATCTTTTCTAGCAAGGGGAACCAAAAAACCAAGTGTTATAACCAAGTCCTAGGTGTCCTCCGTCTTTGTGACTAAGCCAAAAATAAGGAGGACTTGGATGGGTAAAAAAAGAGAAAGAAAGAAAGAAAGCAAACAAGAAAGAAAATCTATCAGCTCTCATCTCTCAGCAAATGCTTTTTAACCTGTCTGGAATATTTGTAATTTAAATTTGCTAAAGGAAATCGGAATCATGCTTTTATCATTATTACACAAGAATCAAGACTTTTATATGGTGTTATGGGCTGATATCCATATGGTTATGCTAAATGAAGTGCGAGTATTATTCACCAAGTGGAAGTGACTTTACTGAATCATCTTGTATCTCATATTTCTGGTAATCTGATTTCTAAACATTATTTTCTCATATTAGCTGCCCTTTTTCCTTTGTAGAATTATGCTTGCACATGCGTTTCTATCTTCGGTGCATGTGCTAGAATCTTTAATCCTTATATAGAACACAAAAGGAAACTATGTGGGGAATGTTACTCTCTGTTGTTGCGAGAAAGACTAAAACTCTAGATCGCACCTTTTCCTTCATAATCTATTTTTAGTTTTCTTCAAGCCCTGTTAATGTGGAGGGGTATGGAGAGATACCCCTTAATGCTCTCTTGTTATAGAGGTGGTGTTGAAGTTTCCCACCTGTGTGCGTAGGTTGTTATAATCCATTTAAAAGGTGATTTAGAGTGTTCTGAAAGTCATGCGATTTTCCTTGGTTAAATGTTAGGCTGAAGTCATGCTACCTATATGTAGGATGTCACATTGCATGTTGGTGCATTCTAACACTCCCTTAGGGGCTGTATGGTAGCCTGGCTTTCAGATCCTTGTGCTGTCGGCATCTCTGGCTTTCAGATCCTTAAGTCATCCTCCTGTCTGTATAGAATATCACATTCGTTTAGAAGGTGATTTAATGTATTCTGAACATCATATGATTATTCATCCAGGTCCACCCTAAGTCATCCTTGTTGCTGTTTTGTCTGCCTACTTCCTTGGTGAGATTATAGGCTGCAAGTTACAATACCTAAATGTAGGATGTCACATGGTGAATCATGGCATTTCAACACTCAGGGGCTTCATGGTAGCCTGGTCAGGCTTTTGGGTCCAAGTTATCTCCACATCAGTGGAAACAGTGAGGGGAGATGTTTGGATGAGTAGAAGGCGATGAGTAGAAGGCATTGGGAAGGACCTTTAACTAGGTCATCCTCCTTTGTCTGACTCCTTTATCTTTATGTAGGATGGTGCATGGTGCATCATGGCATTCAAACACTTGGGGGTTGCATGGGAGCCTGTGTTGGAAATTATCGTCTAAAAGACATAATTTTTCTATGATGATTGACATCAGATGATATATAATAAATAATTTGATATTTGTATCCTATATACTTGTTGTATGCAATTCTCCTGAAAGGTCTACGAATGTTAGAAATAATGATTTTGAGTGCTCGAGATGCTTCACACATGAGTACAGAAGACACGAAATCATTTTATTACATTTGAAATATAATTATCATAATTTTAATAAAGTTAGACGCTTTATTATGAGAAATTGAAGTATACGTAATTTTCAATTGGGGAAATAGTTTGTCTTGACTATTTGAGAGGGATTCTCGAATTAGTATACTAGTACACATATTGCGTATTGACGGACTTACATGAGAATAAATTTTAGAAATGTACTATCATGAAATTTAACTCATAGCTATAAGAGTACGATTGTTCTTAAGCTTGAGCAAGTCACTGAACTCAGACTTATAGCGTATATGCTTTGATTCACCGAATGAGCAAAATCCATAAATGATTGATACTCGGTGGGTTGGGCATATGCCACTAGGGTCTAAGAACATACTCGCAATATAGTCATTCATGTACTTTCCATGAGAAAGTAATAACATTCCCTTGAGAGGTTCAAATTAATCTATCTTAAAACTATGCATAGTGATCTTTATAGATCGAGTGTAGACATGATCAATCGACGGGTTGATTGATGACACTCAGTGGATGGATATGAGGGAACCTAGAGCTCAAGGTGTTAGATGGATATTGGACAAGTGATAGTACACAAATTACTTGATGCCAATATTCGAGTGTCGCATGAAGGAACCATTTGCGTATCGATCTCATAGGTCAGGGATAGGATTGTCTTATATGACAATTTATTTTATCTCGACGTAAATGTCGGAGTGCAGTTGTGATTTTTTGGTGGAAATAAATCACGACTAAGAATATTGTCCCGAGTCATAGGGAATGGCGGTGTAAGGACAATATTCTTAGGAGCTAGGTTATGTGTGTCCCGCGAAGTCTAAGGTGTAGACCATAAAAGAAAACTCGCTCCTAAATTTTAAGAATTCATTTTTAAATTTTAGGTGATGCGATGAGCAAGTAATGCCGCCTAATATTGTGTTTATTTTTTTGAAAAATTTGGGGAAAAGTTTCTTAATGAAACTAAACTCTGAAACATGAATCCGTGACCAAAGTGGAGGCCATGGGTGGTTTGAGGACTTTGGGTTTAGGCTTTATGGGCCTTGGTCCCAATGAGCCTTTAGACCAGCGGGCCTATTGTAAGTTGGGCATGATGTTCTCAGATCAGGCACAGAAGAGACAACGTATTTTTTCATAAAGCGATGTCTTCTTCGCGCATCTTTCGATGATGATGAGAAGCGTCTCTCCCGTAGGGACGCGACGCTTTCTTCGATTAGAGTATCGCTTCCCATTTATAAATAGCGATAACCATGATCAGAGAAAGTAGAGAGAAAAATCTTTTTTTCATTTTTCATCCGCCCGTCTTTATCTGTTTCTTAAGAACATTAAAGACAGAGATATCCATAAGAGAGACACAAAAGAATACGGCTGATTTTTATTCACCAAAAAATTCTTGCTTATTTCCTTGGCCATACCCCTTGCTCATTCAGGGAGTTGAGGACTAAAGATTATCCCGTTTATTCCTAAGAAGAAATCAGCGATCTCAGAGAGCTTCTCCACTCCTTTGAGGAGTCTCCGGTGCAAAAGCCTTCACGCAAAGGAGTCTTCACGCACGGACGTTTTCTTATTCACGAGAAATCCAGCAAAATCTTTAGCAAAAAGGTACGCAATCATTTTCTCTAATCAAGTAATGATTGCCATGATTGTTCAGATTATTGGTATCGCTTCCGCATCAATCGAATTTAATATTTTAATCCACGCTTATCTTTTTTATGATAAGAGTTTTGATCGGATTATTCTGATCACGGGGATCTCACTGGAGATCAGAACCTCCAACTCAACTTGTTTTATCCAAAGTTAAAGATAACCATAGCAAAAATTTAAAATTCTTAACTTATCTGATCATCAACAATCTCATCTATCCATCCAACAAAAAAAAAATGGTATCAGAGCGTTGGTTTGGATAATAAGTAATCTATATTGACGCCTCCTCTTTTCGGGGAAGATGAAAAATATTAAAATAGGCCATAGATCTTCCATCCGTTTTTTTCTCCCTTCTTCCTGTAACGGAAGGAACACGGCTCTCTTCTTCCGTGGATTCCAACCAGTTACTTCTTTGAACGTCCGGACTCGACGAAGAGGGACGTTTGGACTCCTAGCGTCCGGGAGCGAGTTCCTCCCTTCTTCCTGTAACGGAAGGAACGCCTCCCTTCTTCCGTGGATTCCACCCAGTTTCGTCCAGAAGACTTCTGGCTGGAACGGAAGGAATACACGTGTCCGTTCGGAAGACTTCTTGCTGGAATGGAAGGAATACACGCGTCCGTCCGGAAGACTTCTTGTTGGAACGGAAGGAATACACACGTCCGTGGACTCCACACGGTTTCGTCCGGAATACTTCTTGGGGATTGGACGATGGAGAAGACGATTGGCCTCCTTCCGTTTGGACCATTTAATGCCAGAAGCAACTCGGACGTTGGCTCCCTTCTTCAGTTCGGATGACATCTTGTTCAGCCCGTCTGGTGCCAGGAACGAACAAAAAGAAAGGACTTCCATTCGGATGACTTCTTGTTCAGCCGTTTGGTGCCACGAACGAATAGAAAGAAGGATGCCTCCCTTCTTCCGTCCGGACTCCACGTGAGAAGAAGGGATTCCACGGCATGAGACCTTAAGACGTTAGGAAGGTTAAGGTTCTGGTCCGAATGGATTTATTAAAGGTAACGGAAAGATTGAAGGATGAGAGAGAAAGAGCTATTTAGATGGAAGGTCAACATGACGCTCTTATCCTACTATGCACTTATGTTTATGGGGGCTGGGGGTATCTTGTTAATTGGAAAGGGACGGTCAAGATGATTGTGGTCTGATTAATATTTCATTATGATTCCAGAATGCCTTCGTTGTTTGGGCTAGCACAACAATTTATTATTATTATTATTTTTTATTGCTTATGTGTATTGCATGCATGTTTTATTGGCATGGTATCACTCATTAGAATATTATGAGTTAAATATAATTAAATGATTAAAGGACCCTAAATTGGCATGATTGAATAGATAGGAAACCAAAGCACCTATGACAATTATGGGCGTTAATCAGAAAAATGATTACATAATTGGTTAAGTGATTAAAGGTATGTCCAAGGCCATTTGGACATAAGGTGAATCACAAATTATACAAAAACTTAATTAACAAATTATCAAGTGTGTGAGGGTAACATGTAACCCGCGGCTTCCCAAAAAGGTTGATTCACGCTATGATGCATGTGCTTACTCGTGTCACATGCGTGACCCCCATTAGGGATGGAGTACATACATCAGCTATAGTGGGAGAATTTTTAATAAAATATTTAATTCTTTGTTGCGTATGATATACTTACTCGTGTCACATGCGTGACCCCCATTAGGGATGGGGTATGCCATTAGTTTGCATAGTTCTAAGAATTAAATGAATAATCTAGGGTATCCTATTTGAACACTTACTCGTGTCACATGCGTGACCCCCATTAGGGATGGAGTTTTCAAACTTGTTAATCCCAAAGATTAAACCTTGGTTAACACTTGACCTATAATGATAGGAGCCAAAAAAAAAAAAGGCCAAAAAACCAAAGCAGTGATCATAACCAAGTAAGGCTGTTAGATCAGCACTTGGGGACTATGACCAGGTGGGACTTGGGTTGACTCATTTTTATGGAGGTCAATACACTGTTACATTGAGACTTTGTAGATTTTTTTTAAGTTTTTGCTACTTAGTAATCTTAATGTTAAAAGAATATTTATGGAGCATATATAACTGATGCATGTATGCCATTATTTATATTTCAGATGTCGTCATCATTTTCTCCACTTGCTTCTATACTTAATGATAATAAGTTAACCGGACCAAACTATTTGAATTGGAAGAAAAATTTGGACATAGTACTCACTTCTGCTGGGTATAAGTATGTCCTAACAGATATCTGTCCTCAGTTGGGTCAAAACCCAACGGATAATGAAAAGCTTGAATTTGAAAAATGGAACAAGGCTGATGAGATGGCCAAATGCTATATCTTGGCTTCCTTAAGCCCAGTGCTACAGCAGCAACATCAAAACATGGAGACGGCTTATGATATGATTTTTAGTCTCCAAGAGATGTTCGCTCATTCGAGCAGGGCTGCACGGATCAATACTCGTATGGCTGAAGGTACCCCGGTCCGAGAGCATATGCTTAAAGTGATGGGCTACCTATATGAGGCCATCGATTTGGGTGCTGAGATCGATCAAGAGACTCAGATAGATATAGTGCTGGAAACCCTCTCAAGTTCATTTGATCAATTCAAGCTTAACTATTCAATGAACAAACTTGGCATGACCCTCCCAGAGCTCATGAAAGAGCTGCAATCAGCTGAGCAGATTCTAGGGAAGGAAAAGGCAGTTCACTTTACTAAGGCTTCTTCTTCTAAGCCCAAAAGGCCCAAAGGAAAGAAGAAGCAGCATCCTAAGGTAGCGGGTGGCAAGATAAAAAGACAAAGACCGCTAAAGGAGCAGTAAAAGGGAGATGCAACCAGAAAGGGCACTGGAAGACAAACTGCCCAAAACTAATTGCCAAGAAGAATGCAACAGGTAATATTTTTGTTATTGAAACATGTTTAGTGGTGGATTCTACTGTATCCTGGATTGTAGACTCAGGAGCCACTAATCACATATGCAATTCATTGCAGGGGTTCCAGGTAACCAGGAAACTCAATAGAGGAGAGATATTGCTGAGGTTGGGGACAGGAGTAAAAGTGGGAGCTACTAGTATTGGTAGAGTTAGTTTATCTTTTGGATGTAACAAAAAACTTGTATTGGATGATTGCTTATATGTACCAGACATTAAAAGAAATTTAATTTCAGTAGCATGTTTGATTTCCTATGGTTACAATGTTTCTTTCCATTCTGATGTTTCCATTAGTAGAAATGGTAAAGAAATTTGTAGAGGATCAAGATTAGGAAATTTATATTATGTACATCCAATAACTCCCACATCCAATGACACTGAAATAGTGCATACTGTCTCAAATAAGAGAAAAGCTGAACACAATGAAGAAACACTTTGGCATTTAAGACTAGGTCACATAAACCTTAATAGGATTAAAAGGCTTATCCAGGATGGATCCTTGGGTCCATTGGATATGGATAAAATGCCTCAGTGCAAATCCTGTTTGGAAGGAAAAATGACTAGAAGGTCTTTTAAGACCAAAGGCCTTAGGGCCTCTAATTTACTGGACTTGGTGCACACTGATGTATGCGGACCAATGACGGTACAAGCCCGAGGAGGTTTTGAGTATTTCATTACTTTTACTGATGATTACTCAAGATATGGATACGTTTATCTGATGCGACATAAGTCTGAAGCTTTTACAAAGTTTAAGCAGTTCAAGGCTGAAGTTGAGAATCAGTTGGGAAAATGAATCAAAGCTGTTAGATCAGATCGTGGAGGTGAATACCTTCTTGAAGAATATAAACAGTTCCTCATTGACAATGGCATTGTTTCTCAACTTACTGCTCCTAGAACACCACAACAGAATGGGGTAGCAGAAAGGAGAAATAGAACTCTACTTGAGATGGTAAGATGCATGATGTGTCATGCAAGTTTACCAGAATCCTTTTGGGGATATGCTCTAGAAACGGCAGCATATATTTTGAATTTAGTCCCATCTAAGTCAGTACCCAAGACTCCCTATGAGATGTGGACTGGACGTAAGTCCAATCCAAGGTACCTCAAAGTATGGGGATGTCCTGCTTATGTATTGACTGAAAAGACGTCTAAATTCGGACCAAGATCTATACTTTGCTACTGGGTTGGTTTCCCAAAAGGAACTGTAGGCGGCTACTTCTATAATCCTGAGAGTCGAAATGTGTTCGTTAGCATGAATGCTAGATTATTGGAAGATGATTGTATTAGTACCGCTGATCCTAAAAAGGTGGTTCTACAAGAACATACACCTGAGGGATCATCTTTCAATTCAAGACATAATGATAAGGATGAAACACCTATTGCTGAACCAGTATTAGATGCGACACCCGTGGTTCGTCGCAGTGGGAGGATTTTGAGACCACCTAATAGGTTTATGTTCTTTGGAGAATCCTATGTGGCGATCTCCAATGAACAAGAATCGAATCCCACTAGTTACGATGAAGCTATCACGGATGTAGATGCAGACCAATGGCACAAGGCTATGGAATCAGAAATGGAATCTATGTACTCGAATGAAGTTTGGGATATTGTAGATGCACCGGCTGGGATCAAACCCATTGGGTGCAAGTGGATCTACAAGAGAAAGAGAGGACCGGATGGGAAGGTTGAAACCTTCAAAGCACGGTTGGTGGCAAAGGGCTATACCCAGAAGGAGGGTATAGATTATGAGGAAACTTTTTCACCTGTTGCCATGCTAAAGTCGATTCGGATTCTCTTGGCCATAGCAGCTCATTTTGACTATGAGATTTGGCAGATGGACGTCAAGACCGCTTTCCTCAATGGATATCTTGACGAGACTATCTATATGGTCCAACCAGAGGGGTTCATATCTCGAGGCCAAGAGAACATGGTTTGCAAGCTTAAAAGGTCCATTTATGGACTTAAACAAGCATCCAGATCATGGAACATTAGATTCGATCAGGCGATTAAATCCTATGGTTTTAATCAGAACCCTGATGAGCCATGTGTCTACAAGAGATTAGATGGTAAAGCTGTAGTGTTTCTGATATTATATGTAGATGATTTGTTGCTTATTGGCAATGATGTCGCAGCATTGTCCTCAGTCAAGATTTGGCTATCACATCAGTTCAGTATGAAAGATCTCGGAGATGCTAGCTATGTTCTTGGGATCAAACTTTTACGAGATCGAAAGACAAGAACATTGGGTTTATCTCAGGCGGCTTATATAGATAAGATTCTGCATAGGTTCTCAATGCACGACTCCAAAAAGGGTATGTTACCCTTCAGGCATGGTGTTCCTCTATCAAAGGACCAATGTCCCAAGACTGATGAGGAAAAACGTACAATGAGTAAGGTACCATATGCTTCGGCTGTTGGTAGCCTTATGTACGCCATGTTATGCACGAGACCTGATATCTGTTACGCCGTAGGTATGGTCAGCCGTTACCAGTCGAACCCAGGGATACAACACTGGATAGCTGTCAAGCATATCTTCAAGTATCTTCGGAGAACGAAAGATTATATGCTTGTATATCATAGTGATGAGCTTATCCCAATGGGATATACTGATTCTGATTTTCAGGCAGATAAAGATTCTAGAAGATCTACATCCGGTTTTCTATTTACATTAGGTGGTGCTGCTATCAGTTGGAGGAGTGTGAAACAATCTTGTATCGCAGACTCCACCATGGAAGCTGAGTATGTGGCAGCATCTGAGGCAGCAAAAGAAGCAGTTTGGCTAAGAAAGTTTCTTATGGAATTGGAGATTGTACCTTCAATTGAGAGACCTTTAACACTGTATTGTGACAATACGGCTGCGATTGCTCAAGTGAAGGAACCTCGTTATCACACTAAAGGCAAGCACATTGAGCGCAAGTTTCACTTGATCCGAGAGTTTGTGCAGCGGAAAGAAGTGGAAGTGCTCAAGATCGCCTCATTGGAAAACTTAGCTGATCCCTTTACCAAGACCCTCAAGGGAAATATTTTTACAAGTCATGTTGAGGGGATGGGAGTTAGGTTATGGTAGTATGTATTTTAGCCCAAGTGGGAGTATGTTGGAAATTGTGGTCTAAAAGACATAATTTTTCTATGATGATTGACATCAGATGATATATAATAAATGATTTGATATTTGCATCCTATATACTTGTTGTATGTAATTCTCCTGAAAGGTCTACGAATGTTAGAAATAATGATTTTGAGTGCTCGAGATGCTTCACACATGAGTACAGAAGACACGAGATCATTTTATTACATTCGAAATACAATTGTCACAATTTTAATAAAGTTAGGCGCTTTATTATGAGAAATTGAAGTATACGTAATTTCCAATTGGGGAAATAGTTTGTCTTGACTATTTGAGAGGGATTCTCGAATTAGTATACTAGTACGCATATTGCGTATTGACGACTTACATGAGAATAAATTTTAGAAATATACTATCATGAAATTTAACTCATAGCTATGAGAGTACGATTGTTCTTAAGCTTGAGCAAGTCACTGAACTCAGACTTATAGCGTATATGCTTTGATTCACCAAATGAGCAAAATCCATAAATGATTGATACTCGGTGGGTTGGGCATATGCCACTAGGGTCTAAGAACATACTCGCAATATAGTCATTCATGTACTTTCCATGAGAAAGTAATAACACTCCCTTGAGAGGTTCAAATTAATCTATCTTAAAACTATGCATAGTGATCTTTATAGATCGAGTGTAGACATGATCAATCGACGGGTTGATTCATGACACTCAGTGGATGGATATGAGGGAACCTAGAGCTCAAGGTGTTAGATGGATATTGGACAAGTGATAGTACACAAATTACTTGATGCCAATATTCGAGTGTCGCATGAAGGAACCATTTGCGTATCGATCTCATAGGTCAGGGATGGATTGTCTTATGTGACAATTTATTTTATCTCGACGTAAATGTCGCGCATATCCTGGAGTGCAGTTGTGATTTTCTGGTGGAAATAAATCACGACTAAGAATATTGTCCCGAGTCATAGGGAATGGCGGTGTAAGGACAATATTCTTAGGAGCTAGGTTATGTGTGTCCCGCGAAGTCCAAGGTGTAGACCATAAAAGGAAACTCGCTCCTAAATTTTAAGAATTCATTTTTAAATTTTAGGTGATGCGATGAGCAAGTAATGCCGCCTAATATTGTGTTTATTTTTTTGAAAATTCGGGGAAAAGTTTCTTAATGAAACTAAACTCTGTAACATGGATCCGTGACCAAAGTGGAGGCCATGGGTGGTTTGAGGACTTTGGGTTTAGGCTCTATGGGCCTTGGTCCCAATGAGCCTTTAGACCAGCGGGCCTATTGTAAGTTGGGCATGATGTTCTCAGATCAGGCGCAGAAGAGACAACGTATTTTTTCATGAAGCGATGTCTTCTTCGCGCATCTTTGGATGATGATGAGAAGCGTCTCTCCCGTAGGGACGCGATGCTTTCTTCGATTAGAGTATCGCTTCCCATTTATAAATAAAAATCTTTTTTTCATTTTTCATCCGCCCGTCTTTATCTGTTTCTTAAGAACAGTAAAGACAGAGAATTCCATAAGAGAGAAACACAAAAGAATTCGGCTGATTTTTATTCACCAAAAAATCCTTGCTTATTTCCTTGGCCATACCCCTTGCTCATTCAGGGAGTTGAGGACTAAAGATTATCCCATTTATTCCTAAGAAGAAATCAGCGATCTCAGAGAGCTTCTTCACTCCTTTGAGGAGTCTTCGGTGCAGAAGCCTTCACGCAAAGGAGTCTTCACGTACGGACGTTTTCTTATTCACGAGAAAATCCAGCAGAAATCTTTAGCAAAAAGGTACGCAATCATTTTCTCTAATCAAGTAATGATTGCCATGATTGTTCAGATTATTGGTATCGCTTCCGCATCAATCGGATTTAATATTTTAATCCACGCTTATCTTTTTTATGATAAGAGTTTTGATCGGATTATTCTGATCACGGGGATCTCACTGGAGATCAGAACCTCCAACTCGTTTTATCCAAAGTTAAAGATAACCATAGCAAAAATTTAAAATTCTTAACTTATCTGATCATCAGCAATCTCATCTATCCATCCAACAGCCTGACCATACTTTCGGGTCTTTTATCTCCACATCTGTGGCAGACAGCATGAAGAGATGTCTGAATAAGTAGAAGGGATTGGGAAGAACCTTTAACTGCAATTTCAAGGTTTTCATGGTTCTCAAAATCACGTTTAGATGGATTCCAGTATACCAAGACATCATATATTAGCAGTCTGATAGTCTTCTGGTCCCTTCCAGGTCATCCCTTCCTTTACATCCTTTACTCAACTACATGTGCCACTCAAGTGGGGATATCACAGGAATTTCATTGCTTTGCTTGTAATATGTGCATGAGGTCCTCGTACATTCATCTTTGTGCTAATCGTCTTGTGACTAATCCAGCCTTCTAGTATACGTATGCTTTGGACTGGCCTCATCTTTTTATAGACTTATAGAAACCATAGCCTTAATAGAGTCGTCCTAAGGAAAGAATAATTGGAGTGTGTACCACAAGCTTATGCACTGGCTTCTTTTGAAAGAAATCCTTCCCATGTTCAAATATCTCACTGAATTCCTCTTATCAATAAAATAAACTTTTATTGTCCGAATCATCTCATTGTGTAAATTTACTGTAAAGATCACAATGGATAGCATCTTGATTTGCTTCTGACTTCCATGTCTTCAAATCACATGATAAAAGCTTCAAGCATGACTAGACAATGTATTTGAAAAGTTGCATTTACAAAGTTTTAAATTTTGGTGCTAGAGTAGTGTGATTTGTTACAAAATGCAAAATGCATTTGATATGAGCACATTTTTTTGTGCATCATTTGTGTTTTTTAACCTATCATTTGCAAAATTCCCAAATGTGCATGCTGACTGAAGTTTTCTTTTCTTCCTGAAAAAAATGCAGCATCTTACTATTCAAATGTTGAGAGAAGAAAGTCTCCCTCACCTTCTGCTATTGTCATAGGCGCTGGCTTTGCAGGCATTGCAGCAGCTCATGCACTGAAAAATGCGAATTTCCAGGTAATATACATATATATATATATATATATATATATATATATGTATACAGATATATATATATATATATATATATATTCCAAACTATTGTCTATAATTTCTAAATTTATCACTTTAAATCCATATGTTATGTGATACGATTGTTGTCTCATGTTGTACTAACAGCATGTGTTTTTCTCAGGTTGTTCTGTTGGAATCACGGGATAGAATCGGAGGCCGAATTTATACTGATTACTCATTTGGCTTCCCCATTGATTTGGGTGCATCTTGGTAAGCTATTTGCACTTTATGCTTTGTTTTAAGTATTCCCTAATTTTATTTAGCTGGCTTTTGCGGATGTACTAATGTTTGTTCTTTTTTCTGTTTATGATGCCCCAGGTTGCATGGTGTCTGCAAGGAAAATCCCCTGGCTCCGTTGATCGGAAGACTCGGGCTGCCGCTTTACCGTACAAGTGGTGACAACTCAGTGTTGTTTGATCACGATCTGGAAAGGTAGTCATCATTTTGGTCATATTCAGTATGATGTTGTTTGGACCTTAATGTAAAGTTCTTTGGATGCCAATGTTTTGGTGCCACTTATTATTAAACAAACTTTATCTACTTTTACCTATCTGTTATGGGCTTTGTATATATGGGTACGAAGTTCGTGATATATAATATTTGGGCATGACTTCAGGAACTTACTACAATTTGGTCGCTGATTAGATCACTTGTCTTTTTCCCGCCATTTTTTACTTTAATGTGCAGTTATGCACTATTTGACACAGATGGGCTTCAAGTTCCTCATGAACTAGTCCAAAAGGTTGGCGACGTTTTTGAGAATATATTAAAGGAGGCAAGTTTTTCTTTCTTTCATCTATGGAGTAGTTAGTTTCTCTTAGCTAGAAAATTCAATTTTATCGGTGGTTGATGAGCTTGTGTTAATTTACAGACGGAAAAACTGAGGCATGAATTCAGCGAAGACATGTCTATAGCACAAGCTATTACCATGGTCCTGGAGAGACGCCCAGATCTCAGGTTTCATGAAATTAATGCCAATGCACATCCTTTTATTACTTTCGTTACTTTTACCCTATTTAAGTATCCTAGAATTTTGTATCTGAAAAGTTCGATTGTAGGCAAGAAGGGCTTGCATACAATGTCTTGCAATGGTACTTGTGCCGAATGGAAGGTTGGTTTGCTGCAGATGCAGGTACAATCTCACTGAAGAATTGGGATCAGGTGAGAAATTTTTATTTTAATGATCTGCATTTTTACTCTTTGAAAATGAATTTGTTATCCAAAGTTTTCATGGAAGAAGTTGAACTGGGCAATGCTTCTCTCCTTGAGGAGCTTTCATGGAAGAAGTTGAACTGGGCAATGCTAAATATATACCTACTCTCCTAAGTATTGCATCCAAATATGAGGACCTATGTAATTTACATATCATAGGCTCTACAAGTTCTTTTTCACTTGTTCTTTCCAAATCTGTTGGTGAGAAGCGTTCAATTTTGTTGGCTTTGATACGTAAATCATATCATACTCCTTTGTTGGCTTGATTTATCTTACCAGTTTGCCTTCACTAAATGCAGGAAGTTTTGCTTCCAGGTGGTCATGGCCTTATGGTTCGGGGATATCGTCCCGTTATAAACACGCTTGCAAAAGGCCTTGACATTCGCCTTGGACACCGGTATGTGCTGATTATTGACTTGAGGAACTAATCTATTGCTAGCTGCTTGTCCTTTAATTTCTCATCTCAATCTTCAGGGTTACAAAAATTGTCCGTGGTAAGAAAGGAGTAGAAGTCACTGCCAGTAATGGTGAAACGTTTTTTGCAGATGCTGCTGTCATTGCTGTTCCATTAGGGGTTCTAAAAGCCAATTCAATAATGTTTGAGCCACGGCTTCCAGAGTGGAAGGAAGAAGCAATAGCAGGTCTTGCAGTTGGAGTTGAAAACAAGATTGTCTTGCATTTTGACAAGGTTTTCTGGCCAAATGTGGAGTTTCTTGGCGTGGTGTCATCAACTCCATATGGCTGCAGCTATTTTCTTAATCTTCACAAAGCAACAGGCCATCCAGTTCTTGTTTACATGCCTGCAGGCCTACTTGCCCATGACATTGAGAAGATGTCTGATGAAGCTGCTGCTAAATTTGCCTTTCTGCAGTTAAAAGGGATACTTCCTGATGCATCTGACCCAGTATGTTTCTCTCTATCTCTCTCTCTCTCTCTAGCGTAGCCTTGCTTTGGTTTCATCTCTTTGTTATGTATTTATTTCCTGTGTGCTCTTTACAGATCCAATATCTGGTCTCGCACTGGGGAACAGATGAGAACTCACTAGGTTCCTACAGCTATGATGCAGTGGGAAAGTCTCATGAACTCTATGAAAGGCTGCGGATCCCTGTAGACAACCTGTTCTTTGCAGGGGAGGCAACGAGCATGAAATACACTGGCACTGTTCATGGTGCTTTCTCAACTGGGTTGATGGCTGCAGAAGAGTGCCGGATGCGTGTTCTAGAAAGATACGGGGACTTGGACACGTTCCAGCTCGCGATGGTGGGAGATGAGGCTACCTCAGTCTCGGTTCCGCTACTGATCTCACGAATGTGATGCAACCGGCTGTCTCAAGAGTCCTAGGTGTTAACACACGTAGTTCTCTAACCATTCCATTGGTTGCCTTGAGAAAACAATACGGGGAAAACAATTTGAGTGTTTTTTCCTGTGTCATTTTTTTGAGGTTGTTGTGGTATGTGTTATGTGCTGCTGTGTAACATCATATAAATAATTAATGATGTGATGCAGGATACAACAATAAGCTGCCTTGCCAATTGAGCTTGTGTGAAGGCAAGGTACACGTGTACACGTGAAACGTATTATCGTATTGATTATTAATGTGGATTGTTAATCTAATGGTGAGTAATTTGGATTGTTTCGTATTTTCTTTCATAGCAGCTTGTATAGGAGGATCCTTATTCATGTCGTCCTCGTCATGGTTTCTGTTTAGATTGTAGTCCTATTTCTATCAACTTTGGCTTGGTGTGCTTGGGATTCTGGGTCGTGGCTCTGACCACCTCTATTTTGGTTTGAGGGAGTCTTCTGGTAAAATTACTATAGAGAAGAATTAGCATGATGGGAAAGCTCCTAATTCACTCAGACTCTAGGTAGTTAGCCCGAGTATGAAATGTATAAAGATATGCCTTGCAAATCTTAAACTGACATTCAAAAAGCAAACGAGGAAGGAAAACCTTCACACATCCAAATTATGAGATTAACAAAGAGTGTGAAGATGGATAAACACAATACTAAGTGGAATTAGTAATAGAAAATTGGGATGTATGCCATAGCTGGGGAACTATATGCATGGTTATCAAACTCCAACAAGAGCAGAAGGCCCTCAGGAGAATTTTATCTCACTGTACTTAAAACAAGGTTTGTGATAAAGGTGAGAAATTGTTCAGCATATTTTGATGCCTTTCTATCTTTTTAGAGCATAAAGTTCATTAATCTTGGAAGCTCTCAGATGTTTCGTTGTGGACAAAACAATGGAATTTTTCTAGCAGAGAAAGACTTGAATTTTTTTCATGCCAAACTTTCATTATCAATAATTTTATGCCCCGACACAGAATCTTTAGTCAATAATATGGCAACTGCAGCAATCATGATATCAAAACAAATAGTATAATTAATGGAATTTAAACTTAATGATTGGTAATTACCATCAATAAATTTCCAAGAATCTCATTCACAAATTTAATATCAATTGTCTTCATATATCAAATAAACAAAAGATATTATCAAATATATTAAATACTAATCCTCCCATCAACTAGAGATGGCAATTTTCTTCAAACTCATGGGTACGCACCTACCTTCACTTCATTTGGGACATGTATGAAAAGTAAAAAAAAAAAAAAAAAGGTACGGTATGGATATGAATATGAAAATAATAGCAAAATGCATCACGGGTCGAGAATGCACATAGAGAGTGAGAATCCAACATTTAATTTCATTGCAGAAAGTTTTCTGTAACAATTTTAGCACTTTCAACAATGATAAAAATTTATTGCTGAAAGCCAAAAATCTTAAGTGAAGGAATACACTAATTTTGGTTAGAAAGCAATACGATGGAATCCTTAGGCAAACTCTCGAGTCTTTTTAGCTAATGTTGGAAGAGAAAAGAATCTTAAAATTGATGAGAAAGAAGTGAGTTCATGCTAAAGAATAATCAAAAACCTTAACCAAAGAACCAAAAAGATTGACTTTGGAGATAAATTAATAGAAAGGAGATAGATTTCGGAAAACAAAAGATGAGACTCAAACCTCAATAAAAGCAATAGATGAGACCTTGACATTGGATGCAATGCTTGCAGCACTCGAAGCAAGGTGTTAGGCTCCCTATTATTTTTTTCAAGAAGAAGAATTAAATCACTATCGCAATGGCTATAGTAACAGTAGCATAAGGATTACGCAATGACTCTATCCTTGCCAAATCAAGCAAGCGAAGGAGTGAAGATTGTGAATTATTTGTATTGTGAGAGAAATAATTGAGTTGATATGAACCTTTATGCGAATAGATCTTTTTAAGATTGGTGGGTTTGATTTAAGATTAAAATGGGAGAAAACAGCATCAATTGAATGGTTAAAATCATTTTGATTTGATATCTTAAAGTACTTTTTGGTTATGATGCATAGTTGGCGCCCATTAGAAAATGGGCCCAAAGCTTAGAAATGTACTTAGAAATGTACCGTTGTAATTTGCATTTATAACTATTACTTATTTGTAACCAAGACGGACTCAGGTCAAATTTATTATACATATATATATATACACACGCGCAATATAGAGAAAGAAAACAAGATTTCTCCCAACTTTCCATGGAGAAGAGAATTCAAGACGTTCTTGCTCCCATGCAGAAGGATTTCAAGCTTGCCCATAACGACTTCAGCGGTGGTCAGACATCTCCTCTATGCCTTCCCTTCGCTGTTTTTTCTCATGGCAAGAAACCTTTTGACATTTCTTGAATTCATACGATTTTCTTTTCCTTTTTACCATGACTTCAAGGTCTTTTTACCGCAAACGTCCAATTTTCTCTATGAACTTCCAAGATTTTTTTTTTTTTTTTTCCTCCTACTAGCTTGGATATTGATCTGTTGTTCGATCTACTAAGAAAACAAGGTTGCTTTCACTCCCAACTTTCCATCGTGCCCTGGGACCGAGAAGAAAATTGAAGACGTTCTTGGTCCCACCGAGAAGAAAATTGAAGACGTTCTTGGTCCCATGCAGAAGGATTTCAACCTTGCCCACTCGTAAAACGATTCAGCGGTGGTCAGACATCTCCTCTATATGCCTTCCCTTCGCTCTTTTTTCTCACGGCAAGAAACCTTTTGACATTTCTTGAATTCCTGAGTTCATACGATTTTCTTTTTTTTTTTTTAATTTTCTCCATGACTTCAAAGTCTTTTTACGACTTTTTTTTTTCTCTCCTACTAGCTTGGATAGCTGATCTGTTGTTCTTTCTACCAAGAAATCTTAATGTCCAATTTATCTTATTGGCTTGTGAGAATTTGATCCGTAAATATTTGATATGCATAGTATTGACATGATCCCCTGTTCTTTCTCTCTCAGGGCTAATCTTCGATGAGTATGGCACGTTTTTACGCCACCCTCCTGCAAAAGCTCATACAAGAATTCAAGCTTGCCCTGTCCCAAAGCCTCATTGCAACAAGGTATAAAGTTGACCCTTCTCAATATTTTCCGCTGTAATTGTTTTACAGCAAAGTTTCTTGAATCGATCACTTCTACCGTATGCAATCCATGCCCCAAACCTGCTTCACCACACACTTAAAAATAAATCTCTTGTACTTAGAAATAAATTCCAGCACGCAAGGCTATATATTTCACATAATTAATTGAGATAAGGGTCAGCTTCTACTAAACTCTTGCTTATATCTTGATTTCTAAAAAAAAAAAAAAAAAATAGTCTCACGTATCTAATTCTGGTTTTCCCAGGTGAAGCAGAGATATGACGTCTATAATGCTAGTCATGGCCTTCATATTCTGAAACCAGATGCAAGCAAACATGGTCATGAAAAAAGGTTCTATGGAGATTGCAATGGTAGTAGGCATGGCTTTCCCATTCTGAAGAGTTGTAAAACAACCACAAGCTCCCATATACCTGATGATCACGAGGACTGTTTGCAACATAGTCAGGCAGAAATCATTCTAGAAGAATCTAGAAAACTGAGAGACTCGGCTGATCGTTTGTTAAGGTTTGGTGAAATTTTATGCTGCTTTTTATTTTTTAATTTGATCTCCGTTCCTATCCTATTTTATGCAACATCACTCGTGATGTTTTAAATGTTGCAGGCTAATGGTGATGAAGTTGAGATCAGTGAGATCTACCTCCATGCAGGATTAAAACTTTTGAAAGGTGCGTACTTGCTTGAGTGCTGCTCAGTTCCAAGGCCGAGGGATGCTACCAATGCAATTCATAGCTACGTCGATGCAGCAAAGCTCTTCAAGTAAGTCATACAAACACTTCTTTTTGCAGTATAACATGCTAATTTTTGGCTTACCAAACATATCCGAGACAATGCTTGGCTTAGTCCAGTTATTATTGTATTTATGCTGGCTGCTGAAAAGCTTATTCTAACTGGGAGAACTGGTGGAATGATGTTGATTGGATGATTGTTTGTGGTGTCAAAGTGATAACATATTTACATTCGGATTCTAAACCACTTGCCTTTATAGACTTGTTGATGATTTGGAAGATCCCAGCTTCGCCTTGGCAAATCAAAAAGCAATCTGAGCACCTGACCATTTCTCTTAAAAAGTAAATGCATGAAAAAAACAGATCATTTTACTCTGTGTTATACTACCCCTGCCGTTGACAAGCTAGATTATGTTTTCTTTCACCTATAGTGCCAAGAAGATTGTGCATGCTTGCATCCCCACAATCTAAGTATTTTGAATACTCACATCCCCACAATCTTAATGATTTTTGACTAACATCGATTTATTAACCAAAAACCAAGATGATATATCCTAAAGCCAATAGGTTTTGTATTTTTCATAGGATATCAATTTTCTAAAACTATTAGATTTTTTTACTCCCATAAGGAAACTAATTTTTTAAAAAGAACTAGGTGGATTAATATTAAATAAATAAACAAATAATAGATTTCTAACACCAACCAGACTTTGGGTCATTTAATATCTGTTTTTGCAATAAAGAATTATAAAAATTCAGTAGAAAAATTACAATTTATAAAAAAATTCATTGTATGTTCATAAAATTGCTTACAACTTCCTTATTGAACTCTAATTTATGTGATTTTAGATGTATTAGGAAGTTAACTCGATATCAGATATTATGAGTGTATATACACTTAAAAGTTTTGATTATATTGTTTTTAATTTTTTTTGTTTTGTTTTAGCTTTATGGATTCTAGATTGGGATATTTCCACTTGTATCCTTGCAATCTTAATATAGTGAATCCTCACATCCTCGCAATCTTAATGATTTTTTATTAACATCAATTTATTGACTAGAAATCATTCTTTAAATGCAGCTACTTCGCACAAACTAATGAGAAGAATGAAAAATTCTTAGTTGCTACTCTTGCATACAAGTGCGTAGAGGTGGCATGCATGAGAGTTGGCTTTTCACTGCGAAATGCTTGCACAAATAGCAAAAGTAATCGGTTTCTAAACTTTGGGTTTTTCTTATTAACACATTATTACAATTACATATCTTTTGTCAAGCTAATACTTTGATTTTAACTTGAACCCAGGTATGTTATATGAGGCAGATATCAGCACATTATTGAATCTCAAACCAAAGAGTCATGATGCATCTCGTCTAATTCAGCTTCTCAAAATTGTAAGTAGCATTATCTTTTTTCAATTAATTTTGTTAGTGCTTTTAGAAAAGAAATAATAATTGTTAGTATTACTAGCTATACGTTAGAATTTCTCTTTTTTCTTTGTAGCGGGGGGTTGAGGTAAGAATAGATTGATATTGACTAGTAGATGTATCAAGATGGCATAGAATAGGGTAGCTAAATGCTAAATGCCCAAAAGATAGGGGGAACCTAATAAAAAAAAGAGACCAAACATCCTAGTATCTAGATTTTTTAGATCATGCAAAACAAATAAAATCCAAATATGAAATATGACAAAATCCATCAGCATATATTTGCTAAAAAAGTTTGCAAACACCTTCTGCATGCATACATATGTATGCATTGCGACATAGAGCTAGAAAAAGGGAAAAAAGGCAAATTGATAAACATATGGAAGCACAAGTGGTTTAATTGAAGAGGTTATTGATTTTAAATCTAAGAGTAGTGTTATGGTTTAACTAAGTATATTAGTGCAAATGCAACCAATGATACATCTTTAGAATAAATTCAAATCACTCACATTTTCTACCAAGATAAATTATATCTGCACATGTGCTCCACTGATTCCTAAATCACTAATTGAAACCTCAACCTATTATGTTGCAGGCAGAGCATATCAATGCTGCATTGGATGCATCCATGAAATATCGTTGTTCTTTAGAACTTGCTATTCGACACTACTCTTTCTCTGAGGGACATGAAGTTAAGGGTTTGTCATCAGTGAAAAAGGCCCTGGATTTTGGTTTCTACAATGTGGAAGACTTCATTCACCTTGTCACATCATCACTGAAGGATATAGAGATGTAGAGCACTAATTTAAGTTGTATGCAAAATATATGCTTAATTTGTTTGTTTTTCGATATGTTAATGGAAATATTTTTATAGCTTTGTTAAGTTAGGACAGAGTAACATTCTTTCTTGTAATTATTGTCCTATTATATTTTTACTTTTTTTTTTTTGCCCAAAAAATTTGTACTCGTTCATCCTTTCACTTGATGTTAAACATAAACCTATTCTTTTCTCTAAAATTGAACCGATACTCATCATCAATTCCAAAATCATCCCTAAGCAATGATCTTAGACTAAAATTTTGAGATTAAAATGCCTTTGGATCATGACTCATCCCAACCCAAATTAACTTGAACTAGATATAACTCCATTATTATAACTCAAGTTGGATCAGGGCCACCTATCATAAACCCAAATTCTTGGGCTGGGCACTCAGTTGTACTCCAACGCCCTCCGCAAGCTCCCCTATATGAGGCGTACGATCTCTTCATTTTATCTTCTTCGCCTCCAAACCCACGATCCCATCTCATCGGCATATATTTTCCTTCCATTCGCTTACGACGAGTTAACGATGTTGTTTATCAGCACCCTTTCGATCATCTCACATGCTATATTGGGTTCAAACGGTGTTGCCAGAGTCGTGACTTCTGATCTATGACGTTAGGCAATTAGCCTTGTGTATTATGCTCTCTCTTACCTTGTTTATCTTGCACTCCAGTTCAGGGGAATGTAGGGAACTCGCATGCTACACAGAGACTTATCCATGATGTTTTGTGCATTATACCTGGGGTGGAGCTTGTATATATCTCTCTATTATTTATTTATTTATCCCCTGGCATTCGTTTATGGTTGCACTAATCTATATTGATATCAAAGGTGATGGTCAATTCCAATTGATGAAACATTTCCGGTAGCATCTATATCATTATGAGATGCACAAGGTCAAGCTTAATGTCGTATAGCAATACACTGCATAACCGAAACCAACTACACTCTGCTAACAGAGCTTTTTTTACATCAAGATTATTCTGCCAGTTAACGGCAAGGATCATGGCAGGGGGCCTTGATACGTACCATACAAGACCATTGGTAGCAAATTTCTTAACAACTTTAGAAAGGAAGCCTGTGAGGTGCAGACTAATCATTTTCAGCACAAATGCCAACGAGCGCAGATACTTCGGTTGGCCTCCGATCTTGCCCCCTTGGTTGCTTCAAACTTTTTTTTCCACGTCCTTTTGTTCTTAATTTCCCCTCAAAACCGTATGCATATTTGAGATCTCATCAATTTTTAAAGAATGGTGAAAGATGAATTTATAAAGGTCAATCGGGACGCTAAGGTGCTTGATTAGTTGCCAAACTCATCAAAGAGGGAAATGTTGCTGTGATCCGTCCCATGATTGCAGAGGTAGTAGATGATGATGGTTAGGCAGTGCGATATAGTTACCGGGAAATTGTCACTAGTTCCATGCTATCAGAAGCCAGCTTAATATTTTTTGCTTGACTTGCGCATGCGAGATGAGATAATCATACTCCAAGACCCTGGTAACTTCTAGCAAGTTGAAAATTAGGATTGAGAATCTGGATTTCCTGAGGTAACCAGTCCATACTAGCCATATCGTACCATACTATTAAGGTACAACATAGTTACAAATTTTAGGAATCTTACTTATTGCTAAACACAATACAAGTATGAGCTCCTCTAAAAACATGTGATTTTAATTTGTTATGCTTTTTAAGTTCTTTTTCATGGAACTAGCTGGAAGAGATGCTTAGATTAATGACCATGCTGACCCGATCATGCTGACCATGCTGACCCGATCTAAACTTTATAGACGATGCCCGACCATGCTGACCCGATCGCAAGCTCATCACTTAGGTAGTGTTTGAAATAGGGGATAAGAGGAGATATCCCCTCTTATTCCCAAAAGCCATAACTATAAGGTAGTGTTTGATAGAAAAATATTATCCATGGATAAGTGTACGGGATAGAGTTTGTCCCCTGGCTATCCCTAGGGATATCCCTTGGCTATCCCTAGGGATATCCCTTGGCTATCCCTAGGGATATCCCTTGGCTATCCCTAGGGATATCCCTTGGCTATCCTATTGATCATATCAAATGCAAAAAGGTAAATCCATAGGATAACTTTTTTTTTTTACTCTTATTTGAAGGGATAACCAGCTATTCCTGCGTTCTCTATGGAATAAATTGAGGGGATATCCCATGGTTAACCATGGATTATCCCTTTGGTTAACTTTATTCCCAACTATCCCTTATAGTTATGGCTTTTGGGAATAAGAGGAGATATCCAGGGGATATCCCCTCTTATCCCCTATTTCAAACACTACCTAAGGAATAGCTGGGAATAAAGTTAATCAAAGGGATAATCTATGGTTAACCATGGGATATCCCCTCAATTTATTCCCTAGAAAATGCAGGAATAGTTGTTATCCCTCCAAATAAGAGTAAAAAAAAAGTTATCCTATGGATTTACCTTTTTGCATTTGATATGATCAATGGGATAGCCAAGGGATATCCCTAGGGATAGCCAGGGAGTAAACTCTATCCCGTACACTTATCCATGAATAATACTTTTTCTATCAAACACTACCTTAGTGCCATTTTGAAATCTTTTTTTGTTTCCTAAAAGTATATTTCTGTAGTTAGTGCTAACTCTCAGCCATTTTTACTTTTTTGAGCTGTAAGTCTTGTCCATGCATATTATTCATCTTTTTATTTTTTTTTAAACATTTGTACTCTTATCAATGATATTGGTAAAGAAATTTAGATTAATATATAAACAATCCCTTTTAGATTCCAAGAAGATATAAGTTGTTAAACAAAAAGGTTTTGTCAACACAATCATTTCCTTGTTATAAGTAAAATAGACATACGCTTCTAGATTCCAAAAATAATAAATATAGTTATTGAAAAGGTTTACATTGATAAATTTATTTTCTAATTAATAAAATGCCAAGGAATAAATTGAAAAGATAATAACCACCGGTCGTTTTAAACTGGTGACTCAACTCAACTATTTTAAGGTTCGGGTTATGCCATCATTACTTACTAATTCAAATATGTTGAGTTGTGGTTTGATTGTTATCTAATATCTCCTTTGCAAATCCTCAGTTCCACCATTCATAAGTTCCCCACCACTAGGGGTAGTAATCTAGTTTGGGTTGAACCAGATACAGATCGGGTTGGACACAAGTTAAATAAAAAATTTCTCCATCCTAACATGATTTGTTTATTAAATGGGTCAAAAATCTAGAACCGAACCTAAACATTTAATCAAGAAGGTAGCCTGGGTCAAATCTATGATGGATTGAAACAAGTTAAACGGGTAAAACAGGTCAAGCATTGCCACCCTACCCACTACCTTAAAATCTATTCACTCACCCTAGTAGACATTCCATCACCCATCTTACTAGCTACTCACTTTTTTCTATAAGGAAGAGTTTTATTAAACCATTCTCATCCCCTTAAGCCCATGGTATAATGTACTGGAGCATATTGCATCATACTAAATGTATTGTATTGTACTAATATTATATCGAGATTCAATATTGGTGTATATTGAGTATCAGTATGCTAAACCAGCTCACATGCTGAGCGCATCAATACTGTACCAATGTAACATTGGTATGAGATCTAGTATTGAGACATTGAACCTTGCTTAAGCCTGTTCACCAGGGTTCATTGACTCCATCACCATCTACAATATTGTGTACATAGGTAGGGAGAAGTTTAATCTCAAAGGAGGCTGATTGCTTCTCCTTGGCATTTCTTTTGGCTAGAATTTTTTGTTGTTGCTTGTTTATTTCTCTTTCCTCCAGGATTTCACATACTTGGAATATTGAAGGAGCCAAAGCACCTGAGAAGTTTCTTGAAGTCCACTTGAGGGGCTTGATTTGATGGCTGGTTTTGTCTAGGTTCTTCCAGAGGAACCCTAATAGGTTGGAACACAAGAATGGTTTTTCTTCTGAGGTCTTATTAAGGAACCTATTACCTTACGGTATAGTTGTCATACAATTCCCTTCAGCTGACTTGGACCTACACTACCATTTATGGTCCAAAGGAGGGGCCTCTGCCTATCCTTTAGGAGGAACTCTCAGGTAGTGTTTGATAGAAAAAATATTATCCATGGATAAGTGTACTGGATAGAGTTTGTCCCTTGGCTATCCCTAGGGATATCCCTTGGCTATCCCATTGATCATATCAAATGCAAAAAGGTAAATCCATAGGATAACTTTTTTTACTCTTATTTGGAGGGATAACCAGCTATTCCTGCATTTTCTAGGGGATAAATTGAGGGGATATCCTATGGTTAATCATGGTTAATCATGGACTATCCCTTTGGTTAACTTTATTCTCAGCTATCTTTATAGTTATGGCTTCTAGAAATAAGAGAGAATATCCCTTGGATATCCCCTTTTATCCCTTATTTCAAACACTACCTCAAAAATTAGAGGTGAATTTCTTGGCAGTTGGGTCTTTGGCAGAGAGTTTAAAATCACAAAGTCTTTCTTATTAGAGGTAATCCTTAGAATGTGAAGGATAATCTGGAATTCTTTGATTTTATTGTTGAGTTATAGCTACTTGAATGTAAACCTAAAGGGTAGTGATTTTGCATGGAGAAATCTATGGGACAGGCCCTCCCTGGCACTATTGGACCACTTCTTGATCTTTGTTGAATGGGAAGATTTGTTCTCCTCTACCGTCTGGAAGACGCTTCCTAACAATTGTCCAAACCATGTGCCCACTGCCCGTGTTTTCAACTTCCCTATCAAGAAGTCTAATGTAATTTGTTTCAAGCATTGCTGGACAATGGCATTAGGCTATGATATGTCATCAAAAACAACAAGGTCTCTGTCATAGGCAATTCAAGTGGTAGGAGGTTGGGTAGAAAATATCATAAGGTGGAGAGCAGCTCTTAGACAGTGGACTTCTGCCAAGACGATTCGAAATCAATAGATGACGAATAAACTCATCTCAAAAGTTGATCAGCTTGATAAATGGGAGCTCACTGATCTTACCAATTCTAAGATAAATTCAAGAAGAATCCTTAAGGATGAACTCAATGAGATTTATGGTAAAGAAGAATTTTTCTGAAGATATAATTTGTGACTGAAAGGATTCTTTATAAAGCGGCTTCAGGTCACAAGCATAGAAACACCATTGCTTCCTTATTTGTAGATGGTTTGGAGATGTCATATCAGGAGGAAATAGAACAAAAATTTCATCATTTATTTAGCAATCTCTATTCTTCTTTAGGCTTCTCAGTCTCCATTAATTGGAACTGATTATATGGCTACCCTTCTGTTGATTTGACCAAGCTTATTGAACCATTCACTATCAAATAAATCAAAGCAGCAATCTTTTCATCGGGAGAATCAAATCCACAGGATTGAATGGCTTCCCATCATTATTATTCCAACGATGCTAGTATTTACAGCAAGATGATCTTATCACTCTCTTCAATTCCTTTCATGCAAGTACTCACTTTGAACAAGTTGAACTTTGTTCGTATAACTCTTATTCCCAAAAAAGGAGGGATAGCTTTTCATGAAGGATTTCAAACCAGTTTGTCTCCCCAATAGACCTTACTAAATGATTAATAAAGTTTTGTCTTCAAGGCTTGGTATATTTCTTCTTGTGCTTGATGTTGCCCAATTTGCCTTCATCGAAGGTAGATATATTCTAGAGAATTTCCTTACAAACAATGTGATAATCTCTCGATGTAAGAGAAACATAGTCCATAGGGGTTATTTGCAAATTATATTTTAAAAACACCTTTGGTAAATTGGAGTGGTTGTTTCTTTTTGGATATGCTCAAGGCTAGAGGTTTTTTGTTTCATTGGATTAACTTGGTGAATGGAGTATGGATTACTCTCCTCATCCTTGATTGTAGTTCTAACTAATAGTCATTGCAGGAGATGAATATCATATTGAAGAGGAGTTTGGTGGCATGATCCGTTGCCCCTAACGCTAATCATCTTAGTTGTCAACATTCTCTCTAAGCTCTTGCAACAAGCTGGTTCAATAGGGCTAATCATCGGCTTGAGAAATGATCACTATATTGGATCTATTTTCAACGTGGTATGCTGTGTGGTTTATACTACTCTATACCATGTGCACCGCATCATATTGTACCGGTACCAAATTGAGACTCGATATGTACCGAGCTTCGATATATTGAATCGACTAATGTACCAATACTCCATTAATGTGGTACCGATATGTGGTCTAGTATTGAAATGGCAGACCTTGATTTGCTTCCACTAGTTTGTAGATGATTCTATCCCCTTCTATAAAGGTACAACCTCAAACCTTATAGCTTTGAAGGCCCTCCCTCCTACCATACTTCAAAAGTGTGACTGACCTTAAGATTAATTTCTCAAAGAGTTCCATAATTGATATGAGCAGGAGGTGCAGATGATGTTTACAAAAGCTATTTAATTGTATGCTAGATAGGTTTCCATTTGTGGGCCTAGGCCTCCGAATAAGTGTCCATGAACTTCCTAAGAGTGCACGGTTTCCTTTGCTAGAGAAAGTGGACTGTAGACTAGTTTCATGGAAAGGAACATTGCTTTTCTATGATGGAAGGATCACTTAATTGAATGTTGTTTTTACGACACTTCTAATATACTACATGCTGATTTATAGGCTACTTAAATGGTTCAATATAGAATTTATAGAAGCATGCCTTTTTCTGGAAGGGCAAAGATCAAGTAAGTGGATCCAATTGTACATTTAACTGGTCCAATGCTTGCAAATCCAAAGGGAGAAGAATTGATGTACTAGGCTGCTGAACTTGGTGGAAGCCAATGAACTGGAGGACCTCATAGCGTGTGCTTTAACAAGTCACATGCTCAAAAGCCTTGGATCAACCCCTTTGAAAGCTAACAAGATATAGGAGCTTCATTGTCATGTCCTTTTACAAGTTCATTAACAAGGAGTGATCTGCTCTTATCATAAACCTTTATGGAAAGCTATAGTGCTAGAAAAGGCCAAAATATGCATGTGGTTGGTCTTTGTTACAAACCAAGAAGCTTCTTTCCTCTTTCCTAGAAAGGTTGAGTGGTGGATCAAAACTATCTCTTCTGCAATGCAGCTGACAAATTTGTTATCTACATTTTCTTTCATTGCTCTTTTTTCTTGTGCAAAAGAATGCCCGATGGTCTTTCTTGCGGACAATTTTTCGATCACCTATCTCATGCTTTAAGATTTTGATGGACTAATATGAGAAGATGCTCATTTGATGAACATAAGACGGATATGATCATTTCCATTTCTAAGGATTTCAATATTTTTCATGACCATCCAAGTAAGGTGGAAAGAGAGTTGTGGAGGGAGAGGGGTAGGGCATCCTGTAGCTAAGCCTCCCTTTTTCTTGATCTATTCCTCCTCCCCTTCCAAGTGAATATGGCTCCTTCTTTTGGCTATTCATTCCGATGAAGTTGAATCTGTGAAGTATATATAAGTAACTTTATCCCTTGTCTAGAGTTATGGGCTATTATTCTTCTACTCTCTTTTTTGCTGGAAAATGGCGATATATATAAGTAACTTCTTCACTAGAGAATGTGGATATTTAAAAATAATCATATATTTATATAAAAATAATAGGATTTGGGCTATTATCTATTTATTTGTACTTTTAACTTTTTAATGGAGAACTGAGATATTTATAGGTAACTATATATTAATAGAATATGGGCTATTATTCTTTTTTTTTTTTTCTCTTTACTTCATTGGAGGATGGGAATATTTAAAAGAAACTATATATTCATATAAAGATAATGGGATATAGACCATTCTTCTTATTCTTTTGCTCTTTTACTATTTTATTGGAGAATGAAGATATTTATAAATAATCATATATTCGTATAAAGATAATAGGATATTGGCCATTATCCTTGTTCTTTTGTTGTTTTACTTGTTCAGTAGAGAATGGGGATATTTGGTATGAAGAACAAGGATAGTGGCATATATCCCATTTTCTTTATACGGATATACGTAAAGAATAAGGATAATGTCTCATATCCTATTATCTTGTATGAATATTTGTTTACTTATAAATATCCCTGTTTTCTAGTGTATTGTAAAAGCGTAAAAGGATAAGAATAATATTTCATATTCCATTAACTATATACGAATATATAGTTATTTATAAATATCCCAATTTTCAAGAACAGTAAAAAAGCAAAAGAACAAGTATAATGGTCTATATCCCATTAACTTTATACGAATATATGGTTACTTATAATATCCCAATTTTTTAATGAAAAAGTAAAAGAGCAAAAGAACAACGATAATGCCCCTATTCCGTTATCTTTATACGAATATATGGTTACTTATAAATATCCTAGGTCTTTTGTGAAGAAGCAAAAGAGCAAAATAATAAGAATAATGGTACTATCCTTTTATTTTTATATGAATATATGGTCACTCATAAGTATTCTGGTTCTCCAGTGAAGAAGTAAAAGAATAAGGATAATGCCTTTATCCCATTATCTTTATATGAATATACGATTACTTATAAGTAACCCTATTCTCTAGTGAAGATCTAAAAGGGCAAAAGAATAAGAATAATAGCCTTATACCATTATCTTTATACGAATAGAAGGTTATAAATATCTCCATTGTAAAATGAAGAACGAAAAGAGCAAAAAAAGAAAAGAGGATAATGGCCTATGTCTCATTATTTTTATTTGAAGATATGGTTACTTATAAATATCACTATCTATAGTGAAGAAATAAAAGGGAAAGAATAAAGATAATAATTCGTATCCTAAGAGAAGGGATGAATGAGAAGCAACCCTCTTCTTTCTAGGTCTCACTTTCATAGATTCAAGTTCATGGGATGAATGATTGAAGAAGGGAGCTACCTTCGCTTGGAAGGAGAGGAGGAAGAACAGATTGGAAAGAAGTGAGGCTTGGTTGGAGGATGCTATCCCCTTTACTTTCTATGCATCTCTCTCTCTCTACCACCTTACTCGGACGGATGCCAAAAGTACTGGAATCCTTTGAAATGAAATAGATCAGGTCCATCTGACCTCCATCAAATGAACGCCTCCTTGAATTAGGCCATCTAGATCTTAAAGCATGAGTTGGACGATCAAAAGGTTATCTGCACGAAAGACCATCAAGTGTTCTTTTGCACAAAAGACCTTACCCGAACTCTTCTCTAGAAGCCTATGGTTGTCATTAAGGATAAGCTAAAGATAAAATATGGGGCACATCTCTTCCATCTATATGGATCCGGAGGAGAAGGAAGAGGGTGCCCAAGTCAACCTAAAGATTCTAAGATAAGCTATTATTGGCTGTTTGCTGTCAACCCTGACTAGAGCAGAATGCTAGGATTTGCTTGAAGAAAAGTCATTTAATTCTGTCCTAGTAGTAGCCATTGTGTTATTTCACTCTTGGGGATCCCTTATGTATTTCAAAATGTTTAATCTCCAACAATGAGATTTTGAACCACTTGTACTCTTATATGTGACCCCATTGTATTATCATATTCTATTTCAATAAAAATAAGCGGTATCCTAAATATCCCCCTTCTCTCTCTCTCTCTCTCTTTCTCTCTCTCACACGCGCGCACACACACACAAGAGGCTAAAGTTATCAGTTAATTATGGAGTGTAAGGTGTTGTGCGGATTTTGTGAAATATAGAGGGTTCATAGTGATGTAAGGATACAGTGATATATTGGATTGAATTGTATGCAATAAATGAGTAAATGAGGGTTTGTGATAATTATTTTTGGATTTGGGAGTATTATTGACTTTTTTAGATTGCTTTGTTATCTTTACAAGGGTCTATGTGGTTTGCTACCTTTTCAGATAAGGTAGAAATATACGTTTACTATCCTTTAGGGACATTCTTGAAATTTAGACAGGTTCATGTTGATTATTTAAGGCTAACTGGTTTGAGCTGATTATGTCAAAATAGGATAATGAGGAGGTAGTTTTTTGTTTAATGTGTTAATCTTTTATTGGTAAGCATCTAATCATTCTATTAATTATTTGAGGTTTTGTTTGGTAGATCTAGCTACAACAGGATTGAGAAAATCTCATCTCACTAGAATATTGGAATACATTAATTTTTTGTGCAATTTGAAGTACCAAAGGAGCATCAAACTAGCTTGCGAGAGTAATGCTTGAATATGAATTTATTATCAAAAGAAATAAATAGTCCCAATAAAAGGAATAGGCTTACTGTAAATAATACTAGCTAAAGCAACCTCAACCTGACAAATCCTCTCATTTGTTTGAAGATGAAGAGAGGGGTAAAAAAGGAGTAACAGGTTTACATTGAATCGAGCTCATGAATCAGGGCTGATTAGATCAAATATCAGGCTCAATCTTTAGACCTTGAGTCTGGCTTGGGTTTTAGGTTGAGCCTAGATTGGGTAGAGTATGGATCCGAACTCCATTAGAAATTTAATTAGGTTCTATTCTACTAGACCAAGTTGAAAGCTCGAACCTGACATTCCTCTAGCCTACCCGAGCCCAAATTCTAGTTCCACTTGAGCTCCATTCAGTGCTTTTCAACCATAAAATCCTAGGGCTTTAAACAATCACATCCGCTCATTGAAGTCCTCCTCACCTTAAAATCTTCATCGACATGGCGCACCATATGTGTGGAACACTAAATTGAAAGGGTTTCTGAGCTGACGATGGGTACTAATTTTCACCGAGGCAGAGAGGAGAGGAGATCAGAGCAGTTATGGAGGAGGAAGATGCCAATGATCGCAACAATGCTGGGAGCCTTATTGAGGCTAGGCACGAAGTTTATTCCAATGCCCTCCACAAGCTCCCTGCATGAGGTGTACAATCTCTTCCCTATTCTCTTCTTCCCCTTCAAACCAATGATCCCATCTCTTTGGCATCTACTTTTGCTTCGATTCAATTCTTTAGGATCATGATCTCTATTTTTGGGGATTGATTGGATTGCAGATCCATGGGCGCACGTGCTAGGGTTGGGGGCTCTTTGGTATCTTCATGAACCAACTCATCAAGTGGGATGAGAAGCTCAAGGAGGATCTTGACATGATGCTCGGGAAGGCCAAGGCCACCAATGAATGCAGATGTGTCGATGGGTATCCATACCTGCCTCCTTATTATCTTCCATCATTTTCACTGCATTCTTTTTTTCTTAATTATTGTTCAAAATCGTTTTCATAACTAAAATCTCATCAATTTGCCTAAGGAAAAGTGAAAAATGAATTTAGAAAGGTCGATTAGGATCATAAGGTGCTTGATTCATTGCCAAATTCATCAAGGAAGGAAAAGTTCCAGTCATCTTACATATGATTATAGAGGTGGAGATTGTAGTAAATGATTATGGTTAGGCAGTGAATCATGAAAGATGATGTGATTACCATGATATCTCCACTAGTTCTATGCCTTCAAGAGCCAATTTCGTATTTTTGCCTAATTTTTTTACTTGACTACCGAGTGAGATAGGAATGATGATACTGATGCATGATTACAATTTGCTAGGTTAGACCCTGGTAACTTCTAGCAAGTTGAATACTAGGACTCACAACTCCAAAAGGAAACAGGTAGTCAACAAAAAATAAAAAAAAAGGAAAAGGAGAATGTCAGGATTGATGACAACATGTAAACACAAGAAGTTCTGAGTGATATGAAATTTTGATGATGTTATGAATTTCAGTATCTCACTTATTGCTAATCACTATACAAATATTGAGTATTCTAAAAACATGTGATTTTAATTTGTACTGCCTTTTAAGTGTTTTTGATGGAACCAGATGGAAGAGAGGTTTAGAATCAATGACCTAGCAGCATCAACTAGATAATAAATGCTGCATATTGTTGAATCTTGATTTGCTGTCCTACATATTAGCTAGGTATTGTCAGGTCTTCTTTTCTTCAATTGTTTTCAACTCATAATTAATGATTTATTTCTTTGTAAACATTTTCTTTTCCTTTTTTCATTTGTACTCTTATATGGAGTTAAATGAACCATGAACATGCATGTTGGATACAAGCGGTCCAATCAACCTACATAGCATTATTTTAAGTATCAGCCAGTGCTGATTGCTCCAACTAAAGCAGATGGTTTTGGTTGAAATTGAGAAGAAATTGACCACCAATATTGGGCTTTGATAGTTTTGATTAGTTTTCATTGAAAATGACCAAAACCAATCATGGATAATACTGATTAACTATTTTGACTTTTAATGTCATTTTGAAATAATTTTTTCCCCTAAAAGTATATTTGCGCAGTTAGTGTTTATTCTGTTAGTTTTACATTTTTGAATCTGAGAAGGCTCTAATCCTCCTGGTAACCTTTCTTGTCCATTCGTATTACTCATTCTGTTAATTGCTTCATCATTTAAACTCTTGTTATTTATATTGACAAATAAATATAGATTCATAAGTTAGACAGACCCTTCTAGGTTCCAATAAGATGTAAGTTGTTCAAATGTTTATGTCAACACCATCATTTCCTTGTTATACGTAAATCTTGATTATTAAAATAGACATATGCTTCTAGGTTCCAAAAAGATAAAAGCAGTCAGTAAAATGATTTAGATCAATAAATTTATTTGCTAATTAATAGAAATGCCAAGGAAAAAAACTAAAAAGACAATAACCACTGGTGGTTTTAAATTGGTGACACCAACCAAGTCATTTTAAGGTTTGAGTCATGCCATCAATGATCACCAATTAGAATATGTTGAGTCATGGTTTGATTGTAATCTAATTTCACCTTCTCAAATCCTCAATTTCATCATTCTTAAATTTGTGGCCACCTTAAAACCTATTCATTCACCCCAGTACACACTCAATTACCAATTACCTCCTCACCTTTCCTGAAGAAGAAGAGTTTCATCAAATCATCCTCATCCCTTTAAGATTCATTGTCTCTATTGCCATTGACAATTTTGTGTACACAATTGGAGCATCCAACTATGAGATTGTGGTAATCCCACCAAATGGAGGTGGTATACACACTTTCATGGGAAAAAGACATTTGTGCCCAGGAATAAAGGGTATTAGGATTCAACTATGGTTGCAACAAGGATGGGAGGGGACTTCAATGCAAATGTCAAAATATATAGGGATTGCCTCTTCCTTTATTGGCTCAAAATACATATAGCAAAAAGATTCACAATTCAGAGGAAGGAGAAAAGATGGGTGAGGCACGCTCAATGATTTACTGGGTGCATCCTGCTCTCCCTTTTTTGTCCTCTCTTTTGAATTTTCAATCCCCCTGCAAAACAAAAAAGTCATGCGTCCTAACCCATACTGGTTATTGGGCTACAGACTCGGGCAACTCAAATTGTTGGTCCATCCAGGTCAGTAGTTCAAATAAGTTTGCAATATTTCAGATCTAAATGTAATCAGACTCAATTCTCATGCTAGTGGGTTAAGTCGTCCTGGTTTTTAGACATTGAATGAAACAATGACTTGTGCATGTGTTGTTTTATTTTAAACTTTAAATTCAGGACATGAATAAATCATTGCCTCAAATTGTTGCTATTAGCACTTTTTTTCTGTTTGATAGCAGGTGCTATTGAAATTTAGCCTTCAAGAATCAATCTCTTAAGATTACACAATGAATTAAAATTTTAGGTGGAAGCAATTGAAATTTAAGAAGATGTACAAGATTTACATTTAATCTTATGAAAATGGTTCTTGAAGACTGCATGAACTCTCTTATTAGGTCTTGTGGACTTAGGAACACAATGTGGCTTCTCCTACAATGACAAAGCTGATATTATCTTCGAGGCAGTCGTGGTGTTAGGAAAGGAGAAGGTTGCTCTCAAAGTAGTCTGATCGCTTCTCCCTTGTGTTTGTTTTGGCTTGAAGCTTATTGTTAATTTTGCTTATTTCTTTCTCTTTCCTCTGATTGTACTCACTAGGAATATTCAAGAAGCCAATGCACCTGAGAAGTTCCATGCTGTCAAAGAGCTTCTAGCCTGATTGGACCAAAATGCATAGCCCAAATTGAAAACTCCTGATAGAAGACACTAATAATGAATAATATTGAATGATCTTAATAGAAGTTTAAGCACTAAACTATAATTAAACAGCTATAGGTGGTGGATCAATTTTAAAGAAGATTGTTAGTAAATCAACTACAACATAATTTCTCTTGAGAGAATACAAAATAGGATTGGGTTGAGTTCCAGGCAAAAATGGAGCTTTGGCTTTAGATTGAGGCTAGGCCGAACGGTGGCCCAAATTGATGGGCCTTATTTTTAGACCCAAGCGCAACCCAAATAGTCTTAGGTATGGTATGTCGTATCGGTATGTATGGCTCAGACTGAATATACTGTACTATATCAATACCAAGCCGAGACTCAGTATTGATCCGTATTAAGTCTTGGTATGCTGAATTAACCTGCATACCGGGTTTATTAACACTATCAATGTGGTATCGGTGCAGAATTTGCTACTGAAATGATGAACCTTGGTCTTAGATTGGTCCACAACTCGACTTGGGGCCAACTTGACTTGGCTCGATAGGCTAGTCGGCAATTTACCATAACGCTCCTCATTTATCTAGTCTTAGGACAATATGATTTTGATCCATTAATAGGTTAATTGGGTCAGTAGATGAATTTGAAGCGTTACAAATGGTATCAGAATTGATACGAGTGCGTCAAAATTAATGGACATCAAGATAGGATTATTCATGAGACAATGGTAAAGTTTTGTAATAGCGTGGAGCCATGTTGAAGTTCAGTAGTAGATTCTCTTCAATGTCTCATGAATAAATTTTGGCTAGCTTGTAACGTGAACTAGCTTTGTGACACAACAAAGATATTACATTATAATGGGTGAGATGAAAGAAAAAAAAGCTTATAACTTAAAGTTTATTTGCTATCAGCTAAGTTTTAGTTGAGTTTTTAGATTATAGTGATTTTTACTCGCTAACGAATTAATTAAGCCAATAAATGAGCGTTAACCACAAAATTCAGATGATAATGTCAATAGATTCGGATAGCAATCTCTTTTCTAGAGCCACAGCCCGTCGCCTAATTGGACTTAAGGTAAAATGTGTCGATTAAACCTAATGGAGAATATCAGAGGAAACCTGACCTGTCTGAAGTAGGCCGTTCAACATGAGCAGTCCTGGTGCAAATGCTCTTCGGACTCCTCATGTCGGCGTTAGAGGTTTCAAGGCTGGGTCCAGAAGCTCCTCTCGCCCTGAGGTCGATGTCCCAATCCTAGATTGCATGTGGTGTAGACTTGATGAGTGTCGTAGCGCAATGATTTAAATACCTTAATTCCACTAATCTTAGGTAGAGTAGCGAGAGTAAGGGGTCGAATTTATGAAACTTTTAGTAGTTATCTTGAAATAAATTTATGCGATTAAATATTTAAATAAACAGATGATTGGTTGTGAAAAGATTTACAATAATTTGGTCTAGAAATTAATACTTTTATGACTAGTATTTATGTACTTATCACTTCCCCAACTTAATCATTGCTAGTCCTTTAGCAATATAATTAAAATAAAATATGTTACTAAGATTCTCTTTTGCAAGATTAAATATAGGCTTAAAGTTGAAAGAAGCTAGCTAGTATCACTAACTAAGTATTGAGTTTTTGAAATAAATTTCAGTCGGAACTATCAGAAACTTTTTTAGAGTTCTTCCATAGATCTATAGCACTTGTGTTTGTGATGGCTAACTTAGCATTTCGGTACTAGCTTGTAAGGAACAATGGTATCTTCGCTTATCACTTACTTTAGTCAATTTTTTATACACCCTTAAATTAAGCAGTTGACCAGAGGTAGCTTTCACACTGCTTGATATATATATTTTATTTTTTTAACAATATCTTCATATTGCCCACTTTTTGACGTGAATAACGCTTACTTAGGCGAAGGTGCCCGGTTACTCGATAGGAAACCAATGTTTAGACTTGCTTTTTTTAATTTTAATTTTTATTTTTTAATCAGGCATGTAGCTTTTTTCCTAAATTCAAGTTTCTCTAATTGGGGTGTATATCAATTACCAATTTTCAATAATGATTGAATCTCCAAGACCTTACAATTAATACCTAGTTTACCTCGTCAGTATGCATGTGTAATAAAAGTGCTAATAGCCTTTAGATGACATAGGTAGGCCGCTAAAAGTATGACAGCTAGTCTACTCCATGACTCGCTACAGTAATTAGCTAATACTTTCTAACTCTATAGAATTTCTTTCATGGCACATGATTTAAAAAAATTAAAATTTTTAAAAATTACCAAGGTATTTTTAAAATATTTTTTAAAAAGGTTTTTTTACCCCCCAACTTAATTTCCATTGTCCTGAATGATGGAATAAGGAAGAAGAAAACAACAAAAAATACCACCTGGATGAGATATGCCTCGTGTAATGTTAGGAGTGATCGTGCGGAGCAGGCTCTTATTCCTATAAATAAGAATAATTAAAATAAAGTCAAAATATAAAAAATTGGATTGCCTCCAATAGCGCTAAGTTTAAAGTCTTCAGCCAGACTATGCTTAGAATCATGGTGATGCTGGATCCAAAAGGACAATAGATTCAACTAACTTCTTCATTAATTCTATCCATATAAGGCTTCAATCGTTGACCGTTCACCTTAAAATATTCCCTTACTTAGGATCTTTGAGTTCTATTGCCCCATGGGGAAATACCTGGGTTACAGGAAAGGGTCCGTCCCAGCGGGAGCGAAGTTTTTTAGGAAAAAGTCTTAGTCTTGAGTTGAAGAGCCAAACTTTTTGATTAGGTTCGAAGGTTTTTCTTGAAATGTATTTATCGTGATATGCTTTAGTTCGAGCCTTATAAATTTTAGCATTTTCGTACGCTTCATTGCGTAGCTCTTCTAACTCATTCAACTGGAGTCTCCTATTGGAACCTATATTTTTCATATCAAAGTTAAACTATTTAATAGCCCAAAATGCACGATGTTCTAATTTTACTAGCAAATGACAACTTTTTCGAACACTAGTCGGTAAGGAGACATTCCTATGAGAGTTTTAAATGCAGTATGATAAGCTCACAGTACATCATCTAAACGTATTGACCAGTCTTTTCTATCGGGCCTTACCGACTTCTCTAAAATCTGCTTGATCTCCCTGTTAGAGATTTCTACTTGGCCACTAGTCTAGGGATGATATGGTGTTGCAACTTTATAGGTTATCCCATATTTCTTCATTAAGTTCTTAAAGTGCCTATTAGTAAAGTGTTTACCTCCATCACTAATAATAGCTCTTGGGCACCCAAATCGACTACAAATATTATGTTGAATGAATTTGATTACAATCTTATGATCATTAGTTTGTGTTGCTATAGCCTTAACCCATTTTGTCACATAATCTACTGCAACTAATATGTATTCGTATCCAAATAAAATAGGAAAAGGTCCCATAAAATCGATCCCCCAAATATCAAAAATTTTGACTACTAATATGGGAGTCAATGGCATCATATCTTTCTTGAAATTATTTCCAATTTGCTGGCATCGCAAATAGTTTCGACTAAACTCATGTGCATCCTTGAAAAGTGTTGACCAATAAAATCCATTCTGCAGCACTTTTGCTGCAGTTTTCTTTCCATTAAAGTGTCCTCCACAAGCAAGAATATGAGAGAAGTTAAGTATGTTAGTAATAGTGCCCTAGGCATGGTATTTTGAATATTTATGAGCATTTACTATTATCATAATTTGCATGTTTATTATATAATAATGTCCTTGAATAATATTATGAATTATTCTAAATGTTCCTAATCGGTTATTATTGTGGAATAACAATAAATTAAGATTAGTGAAATTTGATTGATATTCATGGGATGAATAGTGTATGAGATACAAATCAAATTTATATGTATTGTTGAGAACAAATATTGGACAAGACCCGCCTTGAGATTAATACATGGATCAAAGTCATAAGTTAATCTCTTGTAGTTGTATCATTGAATCCTTAGACCTGATATTGCTATAGTTCTCAACATGAGGAAATTATGTTTTGACATAATCAAAAATATCTTTAACCAGATGATTATAAAGATTATGATTAAACATAATAAGAATCATGTAGTAAGATATGAGTGATTAAGATGGAATTTGTCCCTCTTATTATAAGAGAGATATCTCTGGGCCCCTCTCGATGATTGAGACTGAGAAATGCATGGCCATGCTCAAATGAATTGATGGAGATCAATATCATTTATCTAGTCAGTCTAATTGGGTTTCAAAAAATTAAAGAGAGCGATATAAGGTTGACTTTTTTCATGCCTTATATTATCAAGATATCATGTGGCAAAAAGATTATGTCATTAGCTACTTTAAGGTTGTCTCGGAACGTGAGCTTTTCATTTAACTTGGGTAGTCTAATGTCTTGCTAGAGGCCGCTTATAACTTGTAGGATCAAATGTGATTTAGACACAATGTTAATTGAACCTATAGGGTCGCACACTAAGAACGGACAATAATGGTTATGGTTTGTTACTCTCTAGTAATTAAAATGATGAGATTATTTAAATTACAAATAATAATTAGTTGTCATTTAGATTCGAGTTTAATTTTAAGAAAATTTAAATTTGTAATTTAAATTATGACAAGTAATTAATTTGTTATATTTTCTTATTGGATAAGAAAATAATGCATAAAGATTTTGGTTAAAAATATAAATTCCTTATTTGTTAGGAAAGGATTTAAATTGTTATTTAAAAGGAGTTTTAAATAAATATGATTAAAATCCTAGTTAACCAGAAACCCCTAGCAACTTGTATATTATATATATATATATATACGTTTTTAAAGTCCATTGGGCATTTGAAAGGTCATGTCGATTGGGCATTTGAAAGGTCGC